>JAMPIV010010876.1:0-75906 GCA_024509875.1 Oreohelix idahoensis | reverse complement strand
GCACTGACTTTATAGAAATAACTCAGCAAGGGATTAGATTTCCTCTTTTTTCTGTTTTTGCCCTTTCTTGGTAGTTTGATTGTTTGCATTATTGTTTTTCTTCTTATAGTTCCCTTTGATTGCCCTTAAGTTTTTGTCCATACTTCTTTAATTTGAGTGCTAGGTTTAGAGTGATTGACAAAACTGTTGGATATCTATCTTTATTTAAGGGGACGTCCCATACACTTGGTTGGTTTTTGGACAAATGCTTTTATGTGCTGGGTGGGACTCACTTCTTGTGCTACTTTACTCCATAAATGTAATCTTAGTTCTTTCCGTCTTAGACCAAGGGGCGGTATGCCAAGAGCTACTTCTAGTGCTTCTACTGGTGTTGATATAAATGCACCTGTAATGGTTCTCGTGGCTGCATTTTGAATTATGTCTACTTTTGCTTAGTTAGAAGCTGCAGTAGAGTCATAGATTGCTGGCATAATCCAGTTTCCCCTGATGAAAGACTTGTAGAATATAAGCATTATTTCATTGCTGGCTCACCATCCATTACCTTTTACTATCCTTAGTATATTTTAGTGGTCCCCTACAACTTTTCTACTAAATTGTCTTTATGTTTATTCCAATTCGGTTGTTTATCTAAAGTTATGCCCAGAAATCTTGTTGTTGAGGAGGTACATATTTTCTGTCCTTTAATGGTTATATTGATTTTGTTATTATTGTTTTAATTTCCTTTGCTGAATATCATACCTTCTGTTCTGTTTACATTAATTTGGAAGCCCCAACTTTTCATCAACTCCGAAACTGTGTCTATTTGTTTTTGAAGATTTTGGTAAACATGGTCCAAGTTTTTTCCAGATCGCCAAATGGCACAGTCATCTGCAAATTGTGATACTGCAAATTGTGATCTTAATGTCGTTAAATTCATCTGCTAAATCATTAAGAGCTATAGTGAAAATTGAAGGGGAAATCACTGATCCCTGAGAAATCCCATTCTGTTGTTCATATATTTCTGACTTATCATTGTTCACCTGTACAGCAAAATACCTGCCCTGTAAAAGGTTTTCTAGATACCTATAGGTTTTACCAGTAATGCCAATCTTTTTTCATTTTGTAAAGAGCTCCATCTCTCCAGCGTTAATCATATGCTCTAGCGACACCCAAAAAGACCGCCATTGTTTTCTCTTTGCTCTTGAACCCTAGCTTTACGTACATCGTGTTTTAATCTTTCAAGCTGGTCTACTGTACGTCTGTCTGCTCTAAACCCTGACTGGGTTAGGCTATATAAACTGATTTTTTTTCCAGGTAGAAATTTAACTCTTTTGTAAACAACAGTTTCCAGTATTTTGCCTAGTTGTGATGTTAAGGCAATAGGTATATATGAACTTGCATCATGGGCTTCCTTATTGGGTTTTAGGCTGGGTACTATCATAGCTACTTTCCACGCTTTTGGTATCTTTCCTAAGCTCCAGATTTTGTTATAGAGGGAAGTTATTATGTTCATAATTTTTTTTGGGGTATTTTCTTAAGTATTTCATAACTAAGTAAATCATGCCCTGAGGCCAGTATTAGATTTCTCGTGTATTGCACTAGTTACTTCTTCCTCTATTATATCAGCATCTAAATAGTTTGTTTCATTTATCTAGTCTGGTAGTTCCTTTAAATACTGTATCCTAAATTCTTCTCTCATTTTCTTCCTGTCCTAGACTACTTTTTGCAACTGACTTTATAGAAATACTCAGCAAGGGATTAACTTTCTCTCTTTATCAGTTTTTTGCTTTCTTTGGTAGTTTGATTGTTTTGCATTATTGTTTTCTTATTGTTCCCTTTGATTGCCCCTAAGTTGTTTCGATACTTCTTTAATTTGAGTGCTAGGTTTGAGTGATTGACAAAACTCCTTCCAGTTGGCTTCTTTGGCTTTTAAAATTATTCTGTTAGATTCATTCCTAATACGTTTATACTCAATAGTTTTTCTTCTGTTCCTATATAACCATTTTTC
The DNA here is from genome assembly GCA_024509875.1 of Oreohelix idahoensis. Lineage (NCBI taxonomy): Eukaryota > Metazoa > Mollusca > Gastropoda > Stylommatophora > Oreohelicidae > Oreohelix > Oreohelix idahoensis. Next base: position 73,919 of record JAMPIV010010876.1, on the reverse strand, counting down.
TCTTATACTCATCATAGTTTTATTCCACGCAGGCTGGTTCTGTATTCATCTTGAGTATTTCTATATTTTGTTGTATTTTATTGCCCCTTTGACTCCCAGTTGGTTCCGCCCACAAGTTTATCATCTGATTCATTGTCTTTATGTTCCATCAGGGCTCCAGGTCCACTGGTTCTTTATTCCTGACATCTGTTTTCATGCAGTTTTTATTCAACAATGGAGCTGATGATCTGAGTTTGTGTCTTTTCTTATTAAATGTTATTTCGTTAGGTTTGTTAGTGCCGTTGGCATATTTTTATTTGGTATATATTTTATTGCTATTTTAAGAATTTCATTTGGTCCAGTGTTTCCCCCACAAGTCAGTATCATCTGATTCCATGTCTTTATGTTCCATCATCTCCAGCTCTGATTGGACCGGTTTCCTCCTAGTTTGTTTTTTATAGTTCGGTTTCTCTGGTCCTGGGTTTGGAAATGATGTTTTCATGTAGTGGTTATTACACATGAGCAGATGATCTGAGTTTCGTGTCTAGTAACACATCCCCAATTAACATTCGCTAGGTTGTTAGTTGCTTTACTTATGTCCTTATTGCAGAGTCTGCCCCGTTAGCTTGTGGATTAATTCTAGTTGCAGTTTGCCATCATGTATAGTATTAGCAGGTCATTGTTTTCTATTAAGGCTTGGCCGTTGGCTGACTTTGTCTATTGTTTTTTATACGTACTTCGGGTTGATCGTATGGTAGGTTTCGTATCACAGCCAGTTTAGTAGACTGCTTGATAAGTAATCTTCACATACGAGGACTTCGTTCCGAGCAACAGTTGACAAAATGAACTATGATGACAGCAGGCTTCATTTCTCAACAGGTTGAAACTTTATTTACATAGAAACACGTACAACATGGCCGGTGCTGGCTGTTGACAGAATTCAGTAACATGCACAGCCTTCTTTTTGCGGCTGGCGACTTTGTACAAACGAAATTGAGTATACAACATTCTGCCTCACTCTCTATCTCTCTCTGCATAAACTGTCTCTAGTGGCTATTAGGTTCAGAAGATGAGAACCACTGTTGTTGTTGTTGTTATACTGTCAATATCCCCTACTTGAAACGGTTTATCTCAATGTTCAGTTATAGTCACATGCAGCTAACTTGGCGTGTCTGGCCTACCGCCAGCGATGTATGTTTACCAAGCTCATCTTGCTTACTCTACTGCCTGCCTGTCTACTGTACTTCATTACAACTAAAAAGGTTCATACCTTTCAACGTACCCGGTCTTACGAATACAACACAGTCCTTCCTTATGAAATGTAGACCATGTTAAGATCCCGTACCGCTTTGATGTCTGCTTTCAACAACCGTTAGAGTCGTATTAAAATGTCCACCAATAACTGTAAAATTCTTCCCAATTTTGTTTATATCACTGATGAAGGTACAGTGATAAGACGCGAATGCCACAACGTGAGTGTGTAGTAACACTTAATCGTCCCTGTTTTCTCACTGGTTCAAAAAGGAAGAACAACTCGCAACAGCCAACTTCTTCTTTAACGGACCATAAAAGTTGAGGTGTTTTTTTTTTCAAATCAAACAGAGGTTTATTTTCCAATAATGATTAAATGGTAAAATGAGGGTCTTCGTCCAGTCATCAGGTCATCGAATTTGTTCATAATACATGCAGATTAAAGTCACTAATATTTCAATGCTGGATTTATGTGGTCCAGAATAACTTCTGTCACTGCGGTGACAATGGAAGGTTTTAACTCCGGTTTTTACGGTGTATTACTTCCACGTCCAGGTAAGTTTGAATATTATTATTCATTTCTTAATACCAGTCCTATAATAGGCTTCCTTCTGAAGCTATAGTATAAAACAGGACTATACAATAATGTGTCAGACCATTGACAAGGCGTGGGTCCTCCATTAGAAGTTATTTACCAATCTACGTCATCACTAAGGACCCACCAACAAGCAAACGTCATATACCAATCTACAAATTGAGTGGTTAATACATTAAGACCTTGGCCTCTATGTTCAATAATAGTGCACAAAAGTGTACTTATCAAAAATCTTACAATAACTCTCAGTTAAGTTAGCGCTCATTTATGCGCAAACAACATTGTGACAATAAGCATATTGCAACAATTACCCTCTACCACCTATAAGAAAAAGAAAAAGCAGTTTCTTTTTTTTCTTCAAAGATCTATTGGTAATAATAATAAAAATACCAACATAATGCTATCCTAAGTCTCAGTACGTCTAAGTCAGCTAATTGTCTCATAACATTATCAGTCAGTCGTCGATGAGATGAAACGTTGATAAACAAGTCATATAATCTACTACCTTATGAATAAAATCCACGTAGGAAGTAATAATCATAATAACAAAAATTACAGAAAAAAACAACACCGCCCTCTATTACCTCTAAACTAATCAATAATACTAGACCCAAAACTCACCTAATATAATTATATCTAATAGGATTATCTACCCATAGGATAAAGATTGCAATAATATGTACCTCACCAATAAAGAGTACACTGTAAGTCCAATACATGTTTATTCATGATATAAACCCAAACGATCGCAAGTATAAGCAAAAATTGGTCCCCTAATTACCTATTTCAATGCCCCTAGGAATCTCTAGATAATGTACACGCAAAAAATCTATCGCTTTTGAATATCATTGCCGTACAGTCATATTATATACACTATATGTGCACATTACACCCTAAACACTAAAGTGTGTTCAGGATAAAACCAATAACAATTCAATGTTTCAATTACATCAACACTACTGCTGACCATGCATTAACTGTCATTAAAAAACTTGTGTACGGTCTTCCTGAGGGCACCTTGACATTACGTCTGTCACCACATTGTCGGCCCCTCGAATTACTTGAATCGTATAATTAAACGGCTGCATCAGAATCGAATAACGGGCTGCTCGGGCGCATTTGGGGTTTTTAGTCTTTAAATACACACTCAGACAGCTGAGTGAAAAGGCCCTTGAGTATAAGAGTGAGATCCATCTTTGTTTCATAGATCTGGAAAAGGCGTTTGACAGGGTCATTTGGAGCAAACTTTGGGACTGTTTGGCAAGGAAGAATATACCAGCACCTCTAATTCATGCTATACAGAGCTTCTACAATTCTTGCAGAAATTATGTGAGGACAGCAAACCATAAGTCAGAAGAGTTCAGGACCACCACTGGTGTAAGACAAGGTGATATTCTATCACCTTACTTCTTCATACTCCTTATGGACGATGTCATCAAGGCATGTAAAGAGAGAACAAGAAAGTATTCAGTGGGGTACTGGAAGATGAGACAGGTCTATATTTCGGAGCTGGCATTTGCTGATGATGTTGCCCTGATTGCTAAATCAGAGGCACATCTCCAATCCAAACTGCAAGTCTGGAAGGAAGAGCTGGAGAAGAGAGGGATGGTCATAAGTGTCGTAATTTTATTTTGAGAGAAAAGAGTCTTAGAAATAGTGGTCCGGTTTAGAGTGGAAAATGATGATGGAAAGCTCAGTGATAGAAAATGTAGAGATTTAATAGTTGCTTCACAGCGTGCTGGAGGAGAGTAAGGACAGACTTATTTACGACAATTCGTCTCTCTCAATCTTCTCTTCCACTCTCCTGGTCAAACAATTATTTGCCAGTTTTCCAGTCACGCATCTGCGCGCACACCGATTTGATGTTTTCAAACACACGGACGACGTAGATACAAACTATATTAAACGAATAGGGGAAAAGTTGGGCTTTGGGTATATCCAACACACAGAACTAAATGAGTTTATGTGATTTTATTCACTTTAAACATCAATCACTAACAAATATCAGGTATTACATAAATTATCATAAGTACACAAATGCAAATAACAAATTTGGGAGGGGTGAAGAAGATTGGTATCGACTAAGCCCTTCCCGCTTATTAGACAAAGATAAACCCAGTCCAAAGATAGCTAATATCAGGAACACGGGTACGTTAACCTAACAGTGAAGTTAATTTCTCTGAAAGAGGTGTTACAAAGTTAGGTATAGGAGATAGAAAAAAACCTGTTCTTCCCAGCTGTTCTTCCCTTTACTAAGCAAATGGAAAGGAGGGGGGTTTAAACAGAGTTAACCAATTATCAACTCCCCCTTAAAGGAACAATGCAGGGAATACAGAAAAATTATATTACTAGGCAAGAAAGTTAACAACAGGGTTACAAAAGAAAAGATTAAATTTCCTGTCGTTCATGCACACGCATGAGGATCCACACTCATATACTCATACACTTACCGAATGCAGCCTCAGACGATCCATAAAAGTATATAAAAACAGCAAGTATTCTCTTGACATATGAACTGTCTAGTCCTTCGATGTCCCGCCCCAGATGTTTTCGAGGTTTTTGCTGGTAACAAATATTCTCACTTATCGCAAGACTTGAAGACTAAGAGTTCTTGGTTTTTTATTATATAAAAAAAGGAGTCTATGGGATGGCACTAACACAGTTCGGCACAGGGGTGAAAATGACGTGGTCTCTTTTAATCTTCCGCTATGGTAAAATTCCTTCGATGCGTGATGATAGTTTTATTAAATCCAATTGAGGAAAAACTAGGCTCAGTCACAGTCAGGAAAATATGTACTCTCTCACAGTAAACAGTAAATATGATATCGCTACTGGCGATGATTACCTTCCAGTTTATCTTACAGGTTTGTAATGGTAATTTGATGATTGTTCTTTAAAATGTTCTTGGGTGGGCTTTATTTCATTTAATTCTGACAGCTAGGTAGCAAAAGGACCGCCACAAGATTATATTTAAAAGAAATGTTTCTTCAATATGACTGGAAGTTTATAGGATGATTTCTTTATTTCTTTCTTTATTTAGCTGGGACCGCAGGTTACGATCACTCTGTATGAAAGAAAAAAAAACACGTAACATACCGAAAAGTCAAGCGCGATAAATTTCCCGTTTAGCCTATAATACACTCGAGTATTTAATTATGTATTTAATAAACACTGCGCGAATTCTAGTGGTTAAAAACACACATCTATAAAACTAGGACTTAACTGAATTTATTAATTATAAATTCCTTCGCGACTTTAAAAGTTAATTTAAGCATCTATTATCTTTTGAAATAATATAATTGATAGATCATTATATTTACAACTGGAACTATTGAGATGGTTTAATTTAATAGATTTAAATTAACACAAAATCCATTGAAATAGAATGACTGAACTAGACCACTGATCACTTTACACAATATATATTACCGCTTTGCACTGAATAGAAATCACTGCAAATATATATATAAAATCCCGGGGAAAATCTATAACATGATTTCAATAAAGCTAGTGCTTCTGTAAAGGTCTGGCCAGCGAGTGATAAAATGTCTATTCTTCACGATCTATTTATCTAAAATGGAATGTAAGTTGAGTTGGACATGATAAACTTGACAGCTTATTTGATCTCATGAACTTTTGGGGATCTGACCGCCAAATCAAGGGAAGAAGCCGCCCCCTGGTCTTCGTATCTACGCTCGCTGCTGCCCGTTTCGGCTTTCCCCGTTCGCTCGGTTCTGCGATTGACACCGAGACGCGAAAATAGCGACAAGCAACTGCGTCTCGTATCAGGGACCACTACTGTCTTTGATAACGCCGATAGTCTCCCCTGAAATCCCTCAGTCTGTCTCTTTGATCGTGGTCGCTGTATCTGTTTGATTCTGGCGACGCCCCCCCCCCCCCCACTGGCCAAGTTAATTAAAATAACTGCCTATGATTGTTCAAGAGATGTTAGTGGGCGTGATTTAATCTCTCCTTAAATCAATGCGATGACCAGAATGAACGATAGGTAAACTTTCCGCATATCAATCAGCAAACGTGTTTGCCCTCTGTGTAGAACAGTTGCATAGCTAATGAATCCACGTGAAAGAAGTCCCGTTTTACAAGAATTACAACAAAGTTCAGGGTCAGCCGAGTTCGTCCATCACAATAAGCAGCTCTAAAACAAAATCCATGGTGATATCACGAGAAGAAAGAAGACATCAGATTAAGCTGGGAGAACAGGTCCTGGAGCAGGTCAACCACTTTAAATACCTCGGAGCTATTATAGACCGAAAGGGAGGCATCAAAGAAGAATTGGCCACTCGAAAAGCAGCAGCTGGGAGACGTTTTCAGGCCATAAATCGAAGATTCCTCAGATAGAGAGAGATTGGTAAGAAAACGAAGATGGCTGTATACCGCTCCACCTATGTCCCAGTCTTGACATATGGATGCGAGTCATGGGCAATGACTACAACCCATAAAAGCCAGGTCCAAACCTCAGAAATGAGGTATCTGAGGAAAGTGGTTGAAGTAACAAGAAGAGACATGGTACGCAACCAGACGATACGTCAAGGCCTTAAATCCTACCCCCTGCAGACCCAAGTAGAACAGTCTTAATTAAGATGGTTTGGCCATGTCTGCAGAATGGGAGATGATCGGATACCACGACAAGTATGGGAAACAAAGAGCCAAGGATCCAGACCCCGAGGACGACCCAGAGTCCGCTGGGAGGACTACATTAGACAATCTTTGAAGGGCCGCGGACTAGAATGGAACTATGCCAGGAGGAAGACAGCCGATAGGATAGTCTGGCGCTCTCTCTTCCAAACCTCTACACCTTACGGTAGAAGGGGAACGACTAAGTAAGTAAGTAAGTTTTTAAATACGCCAAAGCCTTTTGATCTGACTGTATTACGAAAGATACGCCCAACAGATACTTCTCTAATTTGGTTACTGCCCAGACCACAGCGAGAAGTTTTTTCTCCAACACTGAATAATTCAATTCCGCCTTGTTTAATTTTCTTAAAATGTACGTGATCGGATGCAGATGTCCATCAAATTGTTGATGCAACACAGCACCAAAGCCCTTGGACGAAGCGTCTGTTCGAAGAGTAAAAAGATTATTAAGCCTGGGTAGTTTTAAATTCGATGGGAATGAAAACAAATCTTTAATTTTAAGAAAAGCAGCATTGCATTCTGGAGTCCACCTAATTACATTAGGAGCCCCTTTCCTAAGTATAGTGGACAGATCTGATGTAATTGAAGATAAATTAGGAATAAAGTTACCATAATATTGTACTGGTCCTAACACACTACGGACTTGTTTTTTAATCTTGGAAACATTCTGCTCCAAAGGTTGAAGATTCGCATGACCAATCCTATGACCTAGAAAAGTAATCTCAGAGAATCCAATATACACCTTAGATGGTCTAGCAGATAACCCTGCAGATCTAAGAGAAGATAAAAGTGAATGTAGCCCAACAAAGTGTTCATCCCACGTATTGCTAAATAGACAAATATCATCTATATAAGTAATAATATATTGCCTATGAGAAAACAGCATTCTCATCATTCTAGTGAAGGACGCAGGTTCGTTCATTAGTACGAAACAAATGACATTGAAATGGAATAACCCACGAGGAGTAGAAAAAGCTGTGAACTGTTTACATCTATCCGCAAACGGAACTTGCCAATAACCCTTGGCCAAATCAAATTTACTAAAGTATACTGCCTTTGACAATTTTGGTAAAAAATCTGACATCTTGTCATTTCACAGAAATATAACACTGTCATTTGACCAGAGTGGCATGGAGAGTAAAGTTCGTGATTGTAGTGCATCTTTTGCAAACTGCAGGTCAACCCAGATGCCGTGGGCTAAATCATTCAATGCGCGAAGTCTCTGCGTACAAACGCTCACTCCGTCAAGATTAAGAAACAACTGATTTTATCTAAAACCACGATTTACTACTACAACTATTTTCGAACAATCCAGAACAGAACCTTCACTAACAAACACACCCAAACACCAAACCCACGTGAAACTCAATTCGTTCACCCTGCTTCCACAGACAAACAAGATACAAACTCTGTCACTTAAACAAAGGATGTAAGACTCATCTTAACCCCCATCTATAGTTATATTTATTACTTCCCTTAGACCATTATAGAAATAGAACGCCATCATTTCTCGTTTGCCCTTAGGGTCGTCCAGGTTACATGGGCAAACTGCGCTAAGCAAGAAAAAAAGGGTCAATACCTTCCATTTACGGTGTATACACCACATCCTCGGTATTTCGTGGACGGACAAAGTGACAAATGTTGAAGTGTTTTCACGTACTGTCCTTCAAACCGTTGCTTCAAAACGTTGCTTAGACAGAGCGCACTACGCTGGCTTGGCCAAGTCCATCGCATGAAAGGTGGTTGTATCCCGAAAAAGATAATTTCTAGAGACAACTGGCAAATGGCAAAAAAACAATTGGGCCACCGCATCTGAGGTTCAAAGATGTATATAAGAGATGCGTGAGGGCAGTGGACATAAATTCAGCAATCTCGGATGATAAAGCTGCCTATCTCACCTAGTGGTGATGCTATCTACGGCGCCACCTAAGAGCAGAGGCCTTAAAAACTGCATCAGAAATTCTAATGACAGAAGAAAGCTCAGAGAGACCAGTAGCTATCTTCTCAAATGCGCTGTCAGTAATTACAACGCTGAAAAGTCAAAGTAATGCTGAACTTGGATGACCTAAGAGTAACACTTCACAGACTATGTCAGCGATAATAGAGAGTCGTTATACAGTGGACTTCTTCTCACTGCAACATCCCTGGAAATGAAGAGGCTGACAGATTGGCAAAGGAAGGGGGAAAGCTTCCTCGACTTGACACAAATATAACTTATGAGAAGACCAAGAGTTGTATCAAGCGTAGATACAGGCACAAGTGGGAAGCAGAGCATACAAGCCACACACAAAAATTATCCATATTACCATCTCAGCAGAAGTGAACAAGTGATAATCTTCAGACTTTGCACAGGTCATAATAGATTGAGATAACATCTATTCAACAAATTAAAGATAGGAACTACTGATGAGTGTGACTGTGGCACTGATAAAATGACTGCCGAACATCTGCTTCAAAGGTACCCAACATATGAGAAACATATGGCCATCTCCAGTACCATTCCTGGAGATAATCTACGGAGGGTGACTGTTGCTGTGTTTTCATGGTCACACTAAATTTCATGTGTAGTTAACCAGGTATGCGTGCTGATGTCACCTGAACAGTGTAATGGTGCAGTGAAGATCTGGGTCACTCACGCTGACAGCATACATGGTTCTTGTACGATGATGATGAGGATGTGAGACATGGGTGTGTAGAGCCGCGAATGCGTATAGGATCATATGTGGTAAACATTACACCCAGTCACACTCGTACGGAAGCCAATGATGGTTATAACTACTGGTAACAGTTCATACATTTAATCACAGGACTAATAGTAGTATCACAGGAACAGTCAATGTAAACAAGTTCATGTACGTCATGGTAACTGAAATCGCTTGGTACATATCAGGCATTCTAAGGCTGGTAAACATTCAAATATGTGGGCATGTCAATAGTGGTATGTTCTTTAAGTTACAGTTCATAATGCCGCTTTAGTATCTCTGACTGAACGCGTCAGATACCTTAATAACTCCGTCATACAAAAGACGAGCCCTTAACTCATGTAATCCTATTACCAGGGCCGTCGTTCAACTTGGCATAACACGCCAGTTACATCTGTTCATGTGGTAGAATAGTTGCCATTACACAGACCTCAACATGACGTCAGCTGTGTACTCTTCATTACGCAGGTTGCATAAACCATGCTATAATGTTTGAATAATATACCGCCAACCTTCGGTTTCCACCATATATAACTTCGTCACTGGACTTCTGATCATATGAAGACGAATAGTCTTAGATAGCTACCTTGAGCACAAAATATAAGTTCTGCATTACAGGAAAGGTGAGCTGTTCTCACTGCCAGGTAAACCTTTAACAAATTCTGCAACCGAATGCGTAGTATTAGAAAAGTCGGTGTTACCTTGAAACGAATCCTCAGAACACTATAAACAACACTGTCGTCTTTACTGACGTACAGAAATCAATAGGGAAAACTGACGACGCAGTCACTTCGAAGATTCTCCTTCCCCAAAAATACAATGGACATTCTCGTCCCAGAAGCCAGATTGCAACCCTTCCTGACGGAAGTCTAATTTTTGCGCGCTACCACTGCGCATGGCACAAAGCCCAGAACTCAATACGTTTGACCCTAAAGGTCAACCACAATGAATGAACCAAAATAGAAGATAACCCCTAATCAACCTGACACCGCAAAGTCAAGACACAGTTCCATAACTTTGACTAGGGTGAAAAACATACAATCAATAAATCACAGTTTGAAACTCCGCCAATAATTACAGTAACATATTAATGCACCCCCCCCCCCCCCCGTAAAAAAAATGACATTTTTTTTAAACATATCCATGAGCGAGATAGCCCAAGCATCAGTTATATGCCCATGAAAGAATGAACCTAATATCAGGTACAATAGACGCACAAATAAAGCGTCTGGAGAGAATAAATCATCTCCCAACCTAAGAGAAAATATTTCCTCTAAGCAAAACAAACTCGGGAGGTACCAACAAAGAAATCTAAGTTGCCGGCAACCCCAAGATTCATGTCAAAAATTGTCAAATACTATAATTATAGTAATATACAAATATCATGAATTACAATACTATACCATCAACATATCTAATAGATATATATCATGGATGGACATAACCAAATTTGTTAAAGTCATTATACATCATCCAACTAGTGAAACAATTGTGTTAATATATATTATGATATTAAGAACAGACATAAGTCTGGAAGTGTATTAGGAGATCTAGGACATAAGATTTAAATGGAATCATGTGGGCATCTAGACAATACGTCTGCCATCACATTATCAGAACCACGGATAGCTCGCACCGTGAAATGGAAAGGTTGAAGAGCAATAGCATACCGAGTAGATCTCGAGCTCTTCAAATCTTTACTTTGCATAGCTGTAAGAGCTTTTTGGTCGGTTTCCATAATGAAATGCGCGCCCAGAAGGAACCTTTGTAGCTTAAGAATGGACCAAACCATGGCCAACCATTCACGGTCTAAAACCGAGTAATTCCTTTCTGCCGCATTCAGCTTCCTAGAAATATACATTACAGGATGCAGAGTTCCTGAATACTCCTGCATTAGTGCCGCTCCAATCCCAGTGGAATAGGCATCACTACGAAGGATAAAGTCTTATCAATCGTTGGTCGTCTTAAGATAGGATGAGATGAAAACAAATTCTTAACCTGATCCAATGACGATTGGCATTCTTGGGACCAACGCACCATATTAGAACCTTTTTTTAATAACGTTGAAAGTGGTGCCATAATGGAGGATAGATTATCAATGAATCTTCCATAGAATTGTATTAATCCAAAGAGACTACGTACTTGCTTTTTTGTCTTCGGAACCGAGATATTTAATATCTTCGAAATGTTTTGGTCCTCTGTCTTCAACAGACCATGACCAACCCGATGACCTAGGAAAGAAATTTCACTAAACCCGACAAAGGCTTTAGAGGGTTTTGCAGTCAAATTATGCTCACGTAGAGTCGATAGTAACTCATTTAAAACCGAATAGTGTTCTTCCCAAACATCGCTGAACAGACAGATGTCGTCTAAGTAAGCGATGACATCTGTACGATACGATAGAATTCGTCGCATCATGCGCACGAAAGTTGCTGGGGCGTTCATAAGCCCGAAAGGCATAAAATTCCACTGAAATAAGCCCCTGGGTGTTGAAAAAAGCAGTGAGAGCTTGGCGTGTTCCGTCAAAGGGACTTACCAATAACCTTTCGACAAGTCTAGTTTAGTAAAGAATTTAGCTTTAGAAAGTCTAATAAGTAGATCATCTAATAAAGGCATAGGTTCAGCATCGAACTTCGTAACTTGATTTAATATCGATAATCAACGCAAAGACGTATGTTATTGTCTTTCTTTCGAACAATGACCATCGACGAAGAATAAGCTGAAGTGGATGGTTCAATTATTTTCAATTGAATCAGTTCATCCAATTCTTTCTCGACTTGTGCTTGAAAATGAATAGGTATAGGGTATGGTCTTACTCTGATCGGATTACGATCAGTAAGTATGATGTCATGTTCAATGACATGTGTATGTCCAGGAATGTCGGTAAGGACATCCTGAAATGATTGTAGCGTAGAAGATACTTGACGCTGTTCCTCAAAAGACAAATTCGAAGAAACGGTAACATTTTTCCATGATTCCGTAGAATTAAGTGGAATCACCGGAAGAGGTAAGTTAACGTCAGAAAAAATAGTTTCCACATCCTGTATAACAGACAGGGATGAGATATGACCATGTTGGACTGGAGAGTCGTCCGTCGCCTGGAAAATAGGCTGTAAATAGTCTGGTCGTTCAACAAATTCAGTAAGCATATTTATATGGAAGGTTTTATGCCTTCCATCAACATCGACAATATAGTCGACATCTGAAATTTTAGAGACTATACTGTATGGACCTTTCCAAGAAATGAGAAGTCTATTCTCCCTCGAGGGAAGTAAGACATACGCTTTGTCTCCAGGACAAAGTTGACGTAGGCGTCTTTTCTTATTAGCAAATCGCCTAGCCTTTTCTTTCGCAAATTCGGATGATGAAGTTGCTAACCTGCATGATTCGATAACTTTTTCCCTAAGAGCAATGACATACTCATATGACGATTGTGTATCATCGTCAATATTATCTGAAGTTATCAAATCGTGTAGCAATGACATAGGACCGCGCGGTTGCACGCCAAAGACAAGTTCAAAAGGAGAAAATCCCGTATGCTCGTTGGGAACCTCTCTATAAGCAAAGAGAGCTGCGGGTAGGACCCTGTTCCAATCATCAGGATGATCCTCCGTTATCTTGCCAAGTAAGTTCTTTAGTGTCCTATTAAGACGTTCAACCAATCCATTGGACATTGGATGATAAATACTACTAAGAGACCTTTTAATGTCCAGGGTAGCCCTTACCTGAGACAAAGTGTCCGATTTAAATTGAGTGCCGTTGTCTGATAGTATTTCTCCGGGGAATCCCAGACGAGAAAATATGAGCCAAAGAGCATCTGCGATATCGACAGTTGATATGCTTTTAAGAGGAATAGCTTCTGGCCAACGCGTGCACATGTCAACGCAAGTAAGGATAAATTGATGTCCTCTGGCTGACTTAATCTTAAACGGGCCAATAATGTCTATTGCCATTTTCTGAAACGGCCGAACAGGAATATCTGCAGCCTGAATAGGTGCAACATGTCTTGGACCTCTAGACTTGACCTCTTGACAAATTTTGCAAGATCGGCAATAAATTCGTATGTCTTTGTTCACGAATGGCCAAAAGAAGGATGCAAGGACTCTAGTCTTAGTTCTGGAAAAACCCATATCTCCAGCACACTGAGAATCGTGTGCATGTTGAAGAATTAAGGGTCTCATACACTTAGGCACAAGAATTTACGAATGCATAGACTTGTCCGAGTGTTGTACCATTCGTACCAATATACCATTCTTCATAGTGATATACGATCTGTGATTCGTATTCTGATTAGGATCACCTTTCTTTGCGAGAAGGAAGAATTTCTTTAAAGAAGGATTCTCTCTTCTTGTCGTTTAACAAACGAGTCATGCGAAATCACCAAGTGATCGTCTTGGCTATCAACTCCATTATTATCATCAAATGAAGTGAGAGGGATAAGAGCTTGGGCTCTTGTTACCACTGCATTGACCGTTTGGATGTTTTGTTCCTCCCAAATAGAAATTTGTTGCGGGGTGCATTCCTTAACCCCATGAATACGACCGATTATAAGATCCGCAATAGGATTAGGAAGAAGACACGCGTGGACATATCCTGTAAAGAAGGGAGTGTCAATGCTAAAGATAGCAGTAGGATATTTATCCATGGTACCACCAAATGTAACACATTTGACCACCTTACCCGTGTAACAGCGCTTATCTATGAGAGACTGTCTAACCCCGACAGTAGTACATCCAGAATCAAGAAGTACTGAGACTGGACTATCATTCACTAGACCTTTATGCAAGATGAGAGATCCTCTCCCATCATGCGCAACTGTAGCAGGAAGAGCGGGAAGAGGGTGACCACAAATTAAGGTAGATACAGACGATGGCTCGAACAATGTTGAGCATTGGGGGCATTCAGTTGCTCTCCCAAAATCGAAAGCACAACCCGTGATAGCATTAGAGTTCCCACTATCATTTACTTGATTACAGGTTCCATTAAACTCTTGTGCAGAGTTTGCCTGTTGGTAAGCTTTTCTTTTGTTATATCTACGTCTACCGCGATTATCATTTCCCCTGTAATTGTTATCATATTGCCTATTGTAATTTTCATTCCGGTTTGAATCCCGGTTTGTATATTCACCATCGTCATATTCTTGACGTCGAGAATGGTTATCTCGAGCAGAAAAGCTCGGATAGTTTTTATTGTCATAACCTTTGCGAAAGTGTCTAAAATTATTACCACCAAAATTACGAGAACTACAATCTCGTCTCCAGTTATTAGAAGAAGAACCTTGATATGTTGGATTACTCTGCTTCTGAGTGTAATTCGGATTACTTTTCCTATTCCAGTTTTGTTGGGCACCCTGAAATTTCTTATTGAAATTAGGGCCATATGGTGCTGCCGAAGCAACTGGCAACCCTTCTTTCACTTTAGAATTGCTAACTGTAGCATGGGGATGTGCGGTGGCATACTGACAACAGTATTCCTCCATGTCTTTTAAGTTTTTGGGCTTACGCTCATGAAGAAATGCAAGGAAAGAATCATTAACAGATGACAAAACTTTGTCTCTAAGCAATAAGTCCATTAGACCTTCATATGTTTTCTCAGTTTGAGACAACTCAATCCATCGTGTAAATGTACGACGTATCTTTGTAACAAAATCAGAGAAATCTACCCCATTTTCTGGCAACATTGTCCTAAAACGAAGACGATAATCTTCTTCTTTTAGTTGATATTTTTTTAGTAATGCTGCTCTGACAACATCATAATCAGTTCTGTTATGTTCTTCTATTGTCATAAGAGTAGTCACTGTTTCACCTGTAAAAAATTGCATCAATTGTTCGACATATTTTTCTTTTTTTTATCTTATGCGTATCGCATAAAAATTGAAATCTATCCAAATAATCCGCTATGTCGTCCTTTAAAGGATTGAAATGAGGTAATTTGATCTTACTAGCAAACTCCTTTGTTGTGCCCGAACTTGCTTTATGAGCACCCATATTTGTCACTTTGATTTTCTCTAATTCCAAAGTTGCGAGTCTTTCCTCATGTTCCATTTTCTGTTTCTCTTTCCTTTCCTCGGCTTCCCTATCTAATCTTTTTTCTTCAGCTTGAAGTTTTCTTTCCTCTGCAGCAGCCTGAAGTTTTCTTTCCTCAGCTTGAAGTTTTCTTTCCTCTGCAGCAGCCTGAAGTTTTCTTTCCTCTGCAGCAGCCGGAAGTTTTTGTTTTTCCATTTCCATCTGGAATTTTCTTTCATCAGCTTGCATTTGCAACCTTAAATTCTCAGCATCTATCTTCCTTTGTTCAGCTTCTGCTTTCTTTTGCTCAGCCTCTGCTTTCAATTTATTTTTCTCTTTTTGTTTCTTTTGTTCTGACTTCAATGCTATGGCGAATTGCGCAGTCGCATATTCTTCCAATTCTTTACCAGACTTGTCAAGGGATTTCCCTTGTGCATTGAAGTATTCCAGAGTAGACATTCTGTCTAATGAGATCAGTAACCTGAAAAATTAAATAAATTACCTTATCCCACTTCAATGGGAGACAAGTCTTCAATGTTAGACTTGTATACTCAGTTCAGTTTATTTCACTCTCTTTGAGAGTCAAGTCTTAGTCAAAGACCTTGTATGGTTACCTTGATTCTTTATAATAATATTCTCTCAACAATCTCAATATGAATAGTGTATCATATTAATAACAATAATAATAATACATGACCAAGTATATGTATGTAGACTGTGTATGACAATAATAAATACAAGGACAAAGATACAGAACAACAACCGAAAACGTTCGCAGAAGTCAAATAAACAATACAGCGAAAATAAGGAAAATGTTACAAAAATGTGTAATGATGACCGCGAAAAGTAAACAAGACAAATGGAAACACTGTTATAAACAAAAAGGTGTAAAGAAATAAACGAAAGGAAGGAGAGGCAGACAAATACAATCGAATCAAATCAAAATTAAAGAACAGAAAAAATATAACAAAAACAACGAAAAGGTACACTGCGTCACAACTAAACGTAAATAGCAATAAATATTGCTAACAATTTCCAATGAAGGAAAATTGTTCAGTCCCTAAAGACACGCTCTCAGTAGATACCTCTATGACGTGGTATTATCTAAAAGGAGTCACCTTTCCCAACCAAGACCCGCTGAAAACATTGAGATGTGAGGCCCAATGTTGAAAAAGTTCGTAGACGGTATTGTTTACGCAAAAATACTTGATCTCGTAATATGTGACTTGATCGCTCAGACGTTGGAAAGTCTGTTGCCTGTAACGGTAAACAACCAGTAGTACTGTTTACAAAAGGACTTGACTTGTGTGCAGCTGTAACGTGTAAACAACCAGTACACTGCCAGGTAAACCTTTAACAAATTCTGCAACCGAATGCGTAGTATTGGAATAGTCGGTGTTACCTTGAAAAGAATCCTCAGAACACTATAAACAACACTGTCGTCTTTACTGACGTACAGAAATCAATAGGGAAAACTGACGACGCGGTTACTTCGAAGATTCTCCTTCCCCAAAAATACAATGGACATTCTCGTCCCAGAAGCCAGATTGCAACCCTTCCTGACGGAAGTCTAATTTTTGCGCGCTACCACTGCGCATGGCACAAAGCCCAGAACTCAATACCTTTGACCCTAAAGGTCAACCACAATGAATGAACCAAAAGAGAAGATAACCCCTAATCAACCTGACACCGCAAAGTCAAGACACAGTTCCCTAACTTTGACTAGGGTGAAAAACATACAACCAATAAATTTAAGTTTGAAACTCCGACAATAATTACAGTAACAGTGACCACTGCTTTTTTTTAACTTATTCAAGTTGACATCTGAGGGTGAACGAAGAAGAAGAAGAAGTATACATAAATGAGTCTTTACTCTGTGGTAAGAAATAATAAAAGGGCTTCTGGGCTAGCGTAAAAAAGGTAGAACGCAGCGTAAATTGCCACGTTCTCCTGTATCAGAATAGAGATACATGCAGCTTCTGTAGCCATTAGGCGGTTTGTCTAAAACTCCACTAACCAGGGCAGTTATTATGCCACACTCTCAATCCTTGCTTGAATACTGTGATGCTTCGATGACGGGTCATTTGTGTAAACCGCAAGACATAACACCGGAAATTTACCATGTGTAGTCCAGCCTATTAATGACGCAATCACTTCTGTTGTTCCCCTATTAAACAGTAAAGGTCAGTTCACAAAAGACAAAGACCTTAATACTGTGTCTAGTATATGATTAGTCATCCAAGTAAAGTGATGTTAAGGTAGGGTTCCCATTCGTCCCGTTTTTCCCGGGACAGTCCCGTTTTTTTTATAAAATGTCTCGGTGTCCCGAATTTATTCCAAATGTCCCGCTTTTTAAGGGTCCTTCCTAAAAAAAAATCTTTGGGTAACAGATTTTATTCCGTGTTTTAGTAGTGTTACTTTATCAATTTCCGGTTACAGTGGACCCTCGGTTTGAATCTCGAACTAAAATTCTAAAGTCAACCAAAACAGTGTTCAGTGAGCATCTACCAAATGATTTAACTACAGCAAGGCAGAAAAGTTTCTTACTACTACTGTGAGAAATCAGTTGCAAGAATTAGAAAAAGAAGGACAGATAACAGTTGAAAAGTTTCAAAGCTATGCAGTAGATTTCTATGACACCTGCATTGAATATATTCAGGAGGGATGTACACCATTTCTTACGCCTCTTCAGTCTATGGATTGGATCAATTTGAAGGGAAAGGAGTCTGTGACTTGGAAGAACATCCAAGAAAGCTACATATTCACGAAGACAGTGTCACCAAATTTTACTGTGATGAAGAGGACTTATTTGATGAGTTTGCATGTGTGAAAAAATATTGTGAAAGCAAATTTGATGTGTGGAGTGAACTGAAGGATCAAAGTGTCAGTGAAAAATGGTGTGAGATGTTCGCTCATTTTACAAAGCAGGATATAAATGCTGAGAACCTGAAATGCCTAGTTAGTTTTTGTTTGGCACTGCCAGGATCCAATGCAGCTGTTGAACGTGTTTTTTCATTAATAAATGCGCTTTGGACAGACGAAAAAAAACAGACTTAAAATTGAGACAGTGAAAGCTTGCCATTATAAAGACCAATTTTAAGGATTTCTCTTGTCATCTCATCTCATAATCGAAACCTCTTCTACCCCGTGAAACGAGGTGTAGAGGGGACCCAAGTGCACAAGGCCCGTGGGCGGACATGTAATCGAAGTGACTTGGCAAACAGGTGATTAGCCCATTGTGTCCGAACTTGCCCTCATGTGTACTCATTTTTCGCTATAAAACCATCGAACCACCGAGACGTCATTCCAGCTTAAATGGACAGAGCCTCATATACCCGAAGGTTTCGAGGAATGTCCTTCCTCATTTGCACAAAGGCATTTATAGAGGAACTCTCAGGACCCGTAGGTCTGAGGAAAGGAGCAAAATCTGAAGACAGGCACAGCAGTCTTTGGTACTGGGAGGTCTCCACTCAAAGTGGTATACCACAGACAGTCAATAAAGACAAAGGTCGCCTGCGGCGGGAACTTAGACATGCATGGCTTAATCTTTGAGACAAGCATATGACTACTGGCAGGATCAACCAGATAACTGTCCTTTGAACAGAGCATTTCGTCGCTCGCTCGCGCGGGGAGGGAGACAGCGCTCTGTGCAGAGCGGATCCTGGCGGCCCCGGCGATTTTATTCGTGCGTGCGAGAAGCCGCCTGCCGACTAGTCGGACAGGACTGGCCGAAAGCGACAAAAGATTACTGACTGCCGGCCCACGACTCGTTGCGAGAGCGGGGCCGTTTTTCGAGACTGTTGTCGAGCCACGATACGGAGATGCGACTGCTTGCTAACATCACGACCGAAGGCTGCGATTTACGGACACAGGAGCTAAACTACTGCTCTTGTGCTGAGTTCTATGTCCAAATATCAGAAGAAAAAAAAACTTCTTGAACAGGCCCATAAATCTGATAAATATTCTGATGAATCTGAAATATAAACTTCACTATTGTGTATTTTTTAAAGGTGCGATTTTTCTAATTAAGTATGTTTGTAATTTAAAATTCTTTTTTAAAGTGGAAGTTGTGTTAGTTAATGAGTGTATTTTTATACCAGTATCTTATTTTAAGTGCAACATATAATATATAATAGATTTATTTGTGCTTTACCTTAATTTTTAACATGTCCCGTTTTTTTACAAAATGTCCCGGGTTTTTTAGGTAAAAATTTGGAAATGTCCCGGTTTTTGAACAAAACATTATGGGAACCCTATGTTAAGGATACTTTTGAACAGAATAAAACAGAAATCAGAAGAAATCTTGTCCGAGGAACAGGCTGGCGCTAGACCAAAAAGAAGTACCTCAGAACAAATCTTCAATATTAGATTACTGATCGAAAAACATCTCCAGCATCAACGCGATTTATACCATAACTTCATCAATTTCATAAAAGCCTTCGATCGAGTCTGGCATGAAGGCTTATGGCAAATAATGAGAAAATTTAATTTTGATACCAACATCATAGATATCATTGAAGCACTATACAAGGACGCAAGCAGTGCTGTTTTTGCAAGCAATGACATTGGAGAATTTTTCAAAACATCTTCAGCGATCTGTATGCAGGAGGCTCTACGGTTATAAAACAACCATATTGATTGGAGGCCGACCTCTTTGCAATCTACGTTTTGCTGATAATATCGATCTTATAGCTGGAACAGAATCAGAACTTCAAGACCTTACCTCTAGACTGGAGAAAGTAACAAGAACGTATGGGATGGAAATTAATATAGAAAAAAAAAGCAAGATATTGGTGAATAACCATAAGAAACATGTTCTGACCAACATTACGTTAAATCGGCAAACGTTAGAAGAAGTTAACACCATTAAATATCTGGGGTCCACTATATGTAGTGATAGAAGATCAAGTAAAGAAATCAAGACAAGACTTGAGATGACCCCAGCTGCCATGACAAGGCTGAATGTGATCTGGAAAAGTACATCAGTTTTCCTGTGAAGATCACAAATCACTTGTATTATCTATTCTCTTGTATGGGTGTAAGGGCTGGACACTCACTGCAGATACGGAGCGAAGGATTCAGGCTTTCGAGTATAAATGTTATAGAAGAATTTTGCGTATTTGTTATAAAGAGCACAAAACAAATGTCTATGTTAGAGAGAAAATAAACACCAATGCAGGCCACCAAGAACCACTTTTGTCAGTGGTGAAACGTCGATAGCTTGCCTGGTTTGGGCATGTAACTCGTCATGACTCCTTTCGAAACCGATTCTCCAGGGAACAGTCGAAGGTAAACGGAGAAGAGGAAGGCAAAGAAAATCCTGGGCTGATAACATCAAAGAATGGGCAGGACACGGTTTTTCCACACTTGAACGCATTGCTGAGGATAGAGAGCAGCGGAGGACCCTGTCTGCTGATGCTTCCACCATGGCACCTCTGCGACCCATGACCGGTAACGGGTTGAGATGAGATGAGTATATGATAGTAGACTAAGAACAGTAAGTACAGGACAGACGGTAGGTTTTTTTGGTATTGTATAAACATTTATAACACATAAGGAAGGGAGCCGCGCTGGTGTAATGGCTTCGGCGTTGTACTGGCGACCAGGTGTTCATGGTTCAAACCCGGGCGTCGGCGTTTGAAGAAATGTTTACGGCCGGAAATTTGACTGAATAGCCTGAACGGCTCCTGTGATAAACCCTCTGTGGATGGGAAGGAGCGAAGCTCCTGACCGGGTTGGAAGGAAAGTCCTCAGGTTCCCCAGCCTCGCAATGACATGTCATTGGGCCGAAGGGCTGAAAGCCCAAGTGCCGCTGGTTAAAAAAAAAAAAAAAAAAAAAAACAAAAAAAAAAAAAAAAAACACATAAGGAAGGGAAACTCGATGCCTGTAAACAGTAAATCAATATTAGACAAACATATATCATATACTACACACAGTATTAAGGTCTTTGTCTTGTGGGGACTGACCTATACTGTATAATAGGGGAACAAAAGAAGTGATTGCGTCATTAATAGGCTGCACTGCCCATGGTAAATTCCCGGTGTTACGTCTTGCGGTTTGCACTAATGACCCGTCATCGAAGCATCATTGTTTGGTGATGCCTAGATGGCAGGGAGGATAGTGTGATTCGCTTGCATAGCTAGGCGGGGTTGTCGCACGGAAGGTCCTGGGTTCGAGTCCTGGGTAAGCCACTCACTTCTGTTCTTTTTCTGTTGTCTAGTGTTCTACTTCTTTATTTCTAACGAGTGCCTGAAAACATACCTTTATGTTTGTCTAATATTTGTGAGGAAAATTTAAATCCACCCCACCTCTTATTTATTTTACACCTGTTAACGATAATTGATTATTAAATTAGTTTTCTGTAAAAATACAGATGTATAGTTGATTTAGTCATTTTAAGTGAACTGCACCCGTATGACTCAGTCATTTTAAATATTTATAACAGAGCTATTTAAGTAATATTTTGCTGAGTTAAATCAGTTGTGGGCTCATCAGAACGAACTAAAATCCGAACTCATAGAAGGTCAGGAAAGATAAAAGTTGACATGACCTTGACCCTATCAGCCGTTAGTACTTGATTTCTTTATATTTCTGTGAGGCTCTCTAGAATTGAAGCACTATTTGTCAATTGACATCTCTGCCTAGAGTAATCTTGAACGAAAGGTGGACACATGTGAAGACCCTCAGTAGAAACTCTGAATTGTTGCCACTGTTGGACCATCAATGCAGAGCAAGGGGAGTAAATCCCGTAACACACAGCTGTGAATATTATGATAAGTAACGAAATACTCGCGGGAGGGAAGCGAGATATGGTTTCTTAGAAGAACAGTAAAAATTCATTGACAGCCTAGATAACAAACGAAGGAAGTTTGAGCGGTGTGCATGAATGTTGTTACTTTATGGTGACATTTGGAATAATTGAGGGATGCAGCGTACGTGATGGAAACAGAAGAAAGCAAGTATAGGATTCGTAGAAACGCTTGAAAATAAGAAAAACAATCAGTAAATAGATCAGAATATACACTAAGACACCCTAATATAACCAACATATCCATGCACATTATTAATGGTTGAAAGTGACGCGTTGCGTGCAATCGTACCAACAACTTAATTAAACAAAAATAAATACAATTCACTTCAAAATATTCACAATCTATCTTGGACACCACAACGTGCAGCTGTCACTAAAAATCGGTTATCAACAATCTGTAAAGCTTGTTGTGTTACAAAACATTCCATATTGATTCACAAAATCCCGTGATGACTACCACTATTTTAATTGACGGGTCGGGAGAAGGAATGAACCAGTGTAAATGTCTTCGGATAATACTTGATATTGATCCTTGTGGAGAAAGAATAATTAAAAGCCAACAAACGTTTAAATCAAAATTATTTTTACTGGACAGTATGTTCTCTTATAAGAGGTAAGTGTAAGATATTTTGTAGGATGATAAAGTAGCTTAAATGACGTCAATGTATGACCTCAGGTCAATATTTGCCAAATATGTAGATGGACTTAAAAAGTACTAAGGTGGAAATAGGAACATACAATATACTGTAAATATACATACATTTCTTTACGTGTCACCATTTAATGTTAGGGGAGGTAACTTAATCGTTTGTTTCTTTAACTTTTAATTGAAGGGAAATAAATTTAATTATTACACAAAAGCTAAAGAAAATGAAGATTCTCGTTAAGATTTAATTGCATCTGGTGAAACGCAAAAAATATAAAACAAAAAATAGTGTTTTATGCCGGCTTTAAGAAAAAATTGTTAAATTCTATTTGTGAATATTGTTATTTGCTATTATTTATAAATATTAAAACAATGCTTACATGATGCACACGTCGATAAAGTGAAAACATATTTGCTATGCTACTTTCAATGGTAATCATTTTGTCTAGCCCTTTGTTGTGGTGAAAATTTATCGCTTAGCGCTGAAGTGACATTCATGTGTCATTAGGTCTCTTGTGTGAGAACACAGAAGATCACTACAGTGACACAGTTTGTCATTGGGTCTTCTTGTGTTGGGACATGTGGTCTTGACCAGGGCCGGGTTTGGGCGGGGACAATGCGACCTCATGCGAGGAAAAAAATATGCGACCTCAAGCGAGGAAAAAAAAAAAAAAAAAAAAGCTGAAACGCGTTTCTCATACAGCCAGCGCTGTTGCTTATACGCACGGACAATAATTATATCGAGGAAGAAAAACAGCTGTTACAGATAAACACAATTTCAAAGAAGTTTCTGTTTGGATGTATAACGACTTTTTACGCGATGTTCATAATTTAATGGTATGTCTTCAACATACAAAGAGATGTTTAATCCGCTAACTACTAACTTCGTTGCTTCCAAGATGTTGTGCTATTCAAACATGGATAAGTTGAATCTCGACTTTCGTGATCTAGAATGTGGGCTACATTGTAAAACCCGGACACCCTTAGATTAGTTATTGTGTTCTACTTACATCTTAGTAAGATCTGTTGGAACTGGTGTGAATAGTCTACCTCGCTGTACAAACTCCATGCTGGAAAGTGATCGTTAGTTTAATAAACCGACTGGACAATTAATAGCATAGACACACGCAGTAATAGTGAGGTTATATAAGACAGTACTTACATATACGAAGATGCTTAAATGTATGATTTGAACCTGAGGCTTTGACAGCAGATTTAGAGAGAAGACAACAACTTTTACAAATATAATGTAACAGAAAGATCATCGGAGTAACGAACCTGAATAGTTATAACAAGTCAACAGGTTAAAGACTCATGGATAGACTCGCTATTCTCATAATAACAAAATGACTGAGGCAGACATGGTATAGCCGCATACGGATATCACATTAGTTACCAAAGATTGTCCCACAATGCCCAGTACCAGACAAAATAAGACCTGATAGACAGAAAAGAAATACATTGGCAACATAAAAGAATTGAGGCTTCTAACTGTCGAGGAACTAAACAAGCTAACAAGTAATAGATAAAACTGGCGAGTACAAGTACAGCACTTATCGTCTATGGTGAATCAATGGTCACGTGTTCTGAGACAAGCTAAGACACGTCACCTGTATAATCAGTCACATTAGTCTCATGTCACATTTACATCAATGAATTCAAATAATTCAATCCATAAAAGTACTAGTACTTTTCGTTACAACCATATTTATTATTCAAGTACTTACCTCATCTTATTTATTCTGCCTTCTGTCTGCCGTAAATAAAAATGGTTCACATCAGTTCATCACTATCATGTGTTCAGTAAATGTTGAAATTTACACAAAGCTTTAGTTATTCAAAGTGTTATTGTGATTTACATCTCATTTGTAAACAAACATATTCGTGGTACAGAAGGTCTTAGATGTACGTCGCGCCGATATACGTCGTTTCGAATACACGTCGTAGATTAATTTAGGGACGGTAAACTCGATATACATCGTATATTTTCGCACTTATGCCGTTTGAACAGGAACGTACATGTATATTTCCCTCCAATCTGCTCTTTCATCTTCTGTACTGAAATTCATAATTACATATAGCATATAACGTGTAAAAATATATGTACAGTATGTATTAAGAAAGTATTGTAATATGTATGTATTAACTACTTAATTTAAAAAATCCATTTTACAAAACTGTACAGCCATTACTGTATATTGTAAATAATAATTTTAGAGAATATATAATGAAATAAAAATGTAAATAATCAATAAGTACTGTAGTAGAATTTTTTTTAAATCAAAAAAGTAAATGACGTTAGATTATTTCTGACATAAAAATAGCACAGAATCTCATCAGCTAGTCACAGAATCAGCAGAAACTTCAGCTACAGTTGTAGCAACTTCAAGTGCTGAGTAGCAGCAATTATAACAGGAAGAATAATGTAAAAATTAAATTATTTGTATTTTTTATTCATAATTTATTAGTGTATTTTTAAATTCTTATTTCAACACCTCAACCCGTAACCCGTCATGGGTCGTAGGGGTGCCATGGTGGAAGCATCAGCAGACAGGGTCCTCCACTGCTCTCTATCCTCAGCAATGCGTACAAGTGTGGAAAAACCGTGCCCTGCACATTCTTTGATGTTATCAGCCCAGGATTTTCTTTGCCTTCCTCTTCTCCGTTTACCTTCGACTGTTCCCTGGAGGATCGTTTTCGAAAGGAGTCATGACGAGTTACATGCCCAAACCAGGCGAGCTTTCGACGTTTCACTACTGACAAAAGTGGTTCTTGGTGGCTTCATAGGTGTTTATTTTCTCTCTAACAAGGACATTTGTTTTGTGCTCTTTATAGCAAATACGCAAAATTCTTCTATAACTTTTATACTCGAAAGCCTGAATCCTTCGCTCCGTATATGCAGTGAGTGTCCAGCCCTCGCACCCATACAAGAGAATAGATAATACAAGTGATTTGTCCATCAGCAAAACGTAGATTGCAAAGAGGTCGGCCTCCAGTCCATATGGTTGTTTATAATCGTAGAGAGCCTCCTGCATAATATGTTCTAGATATATACTAAAGAGCACTGGGGACAGGTGTCGTGGAATATTCTAATCCACATATATAAATTATCAAGTAAATATAAAGCCTAATAAATACATATAATAAATAAAGGAAGAAGAATGGTAAAGAACAGTGCTGTCACAATGACTGTACTCGAAATCCCCTTGTTTTCTACTGCGTAAGCAAATTGTAACGTTTCACGTCGATATTAAAGGCTTTCTGCAACATACACGCGTTTCCCAAACACACAATAAAATGTGCTGCCTTTCTAAGAAAAACCTTGAAATATGCAAGTTGACCTACATTTTAAATTCCATTCATGTCTTTTTCTACACTGCGTTACCAAAACGAACGAACAGATGGTCAAAAGGATAAAGAGAGAGGGGAGGGCTGAAAATCAGGAACGCATGCAACACGCGTCGCGCGATACACAAATGCCGCCATCACGCGTGTAAGTCTACATGCACTAATTTTTTTTCAGACGGACAGTGATAAAATACACTACCCTTTCCCAGAGTTAGGTTTATAAATCATAAAAAAAACTCTTATTAGGAAAGACAACATTAGATGGGTTTACGGTTGAAAACATAACAGTACCCAGACAGCACATCTTCGAAACAGGAGGTAGAAAATACATATTTTGAACGCAGCCACGTAGCTCTTTCAAATTGATATATTTGGGTTCCTTAGGGCTTGCTGACAAATAATATGTAAAACGTTACGCAAATAGTCCAGGAATTAATAAATTATACCCAAAATAAAATAGTGAGGATGCCTGACAGCATGGAATCATTTCTGCTCATAAAATTTTTTTTATAACGTGTTTGAAAAAACCTTACGTTACATAAATAGCCTACCATGTAAACTCCCAATTGATTGGAGCGCAACAAATGAAAGCCTAACCACGATTGGTCGGACTATAAATACTATCTTTCGTTGTTAGGGGAAACGGGAAAAGGTAACATTTTTTCAAACACTTGTCGAAACGTGGCTCATTGGCCAGTCTCACTGATATACACACTTGGGAGCGTTAGTTCGAAACCACTTGTTTAAATAAGCTTGATAAAGCAACAGTGCGTTGAAGCCAGCTCACAATTTTGCTAAAATAAAAGCCTGGAACATAAGCAGATGGAAATTTGTGCCAGTAATTGTGCCAGAATTCATTGCTAATCAACGTATCTGTGTTTATTTCCATGAAATTGTGGTAAGCTTGAACCATTCAGTATCTTTTAATGAAAATTGAATGTAAATTGTTAATTTATGCCTGTATATATATATGTGTAGTTCAGTGGCAAACAAGAGATAAAGCCTATAATGCTCCAGCCTGAACAGAGGGTGTCGGAGGGAAGTAAAACGGCATGGAATGGCCAAATAGTACACTGACACCTAGATGATTGACTAGAAAGAAATAATGCTGGAATTGCAGAGGCGTAGTAACCATTAAGGAGGTTAATGCTGGTATAAAGTACTTCAGAATGAAGCTGACAGTTGGCCTAACGCTCTGAACTCAATGTTTGTGCTGTATTGTGATCAGTGTAAAAGAGAGTATAAGTTAGTTATGAAGTAGAAGGTACATCCTTCTTGATTTCAGGGACAGTGGTCTTGATGGTACTGAGCAGCACCTGGTCAGAGCTTTGCTGAATCCAGTGTCGGACAGCATACTCCTTGGTCCTTTTAGCTATCAGTGAGGTGTCTCCAGAGCCCAGAGGAGAATTCGAGCAGAGGAGTCCTTTCCTGCCGCCATCACGCCAGATAAGCTAACTTGGCCAGCTGAGCTCAACATTATGTCCCCTCATCTTGAAATGACTTTGTAAAATTAACATTAAGAGGGGAAATTAATTGTCTTAATATCAGGAACTGAGAACATCTCCAATACTAGTTTCCTTAAGACAAACTATTGAAGTCATGATGACAACTACCAACAGAGCTTGAACAAAACCAAACCAGTATTACCTCATACTACTATTACACAACTGACACACATAGGATATTTTTAATAATATATGTCACTACCAGATTCATATTAATACATTCTGTACATAACTTGTAATTAACATTGATTGTGATTCCTGGTTCCTTTGTCTTTGAATCAGGACACACATATGCCTTTATGATAGAAATGAATACATATTGTTATTTGAAAAGTTACGAGTGTCTCCTGTAAGATATTCTCATAGAGTGTTATATGTATGTGAGTGTCACAGTGTTGTCAAGAGTAGTGAATTAAATTGTTTATCTGTCTGTTGTTGTGACTTACACTTCACCATACTCATACCCTAGACACATAACGTAGCATCACACTATTCCAGAATAATTCTGACTGAGATATATAGATATGTGGTAGCAAGTAAGGTTATCTATAATACACTACTCTTAATAGATATATATACCTTCACAGCTGATCTCAGTCAGTACACTAAGTCCCCTATAAATATTTATAACATCCCACTTCACCACATATATTGGGGTCTCGCTCTTGGGATTTTGAATCTTTCCCTATTAAAAATATTGGGGGTAATTCACTTCAGGGAATATAAGAATTAAAAGGTATCCTTGGGTGGAATTAAATAAGGTTGAGCTCACGGTGCCTGTGTTGTCCATTAGAGATTGAATTGTTGGTTAGACATTGTATAAATTTACATAATAGACAATGGCGGACCTGGCCAAATTTCGATCTGCTGCGGTTCAGACTGCAAAAGAGTTAGGATTAGATGGGCAAGTTATGGTTGCCTATGTCACGACGGAATGTGACAAATTTATTGAACGTGAAGAAAGAAGGTTTGAAGCCGAAAGAAAGTTAGAGGCTGACAAGGAAATTAAGAAGTTACAGTTTGAAGCTGAGGCTGAGACTAAGAGGTTGCAGATTGAGGCTGAGGCTAAGAAATTGGAGGCAGAAAGAGAAGACAAACGATTGGCTGCAGAAAGGGAAGAGAAGAAATTAGCTGCAGAAAGGGAAGAGAAGAAATTAGCTGCAGAAAGGGAAGAGAAGAAATTAGCTGCAGAAAGGGAAGAGAAGAAATTAGCTGCAGAAAGGGAAGAGAAGAAATTAGCTGCAGAAAGGGAAGAGAGGAGATTTGCTGCAGAAAGGGAAGCAGAAGATAAAAGATTACAAAGGGAACATGAGTTACGACTAAGGGAGTTTGAGTTTCAAGGCCATGCTCCTGAAAATGGTGCCAGTCCCTTTGCCTCTGATGCTACGGTTACTCAAGGAGCCTCAACCTCAGCTATGAATTTTCATTTAGATCATTTTGTTGAGAAAGACGATGATATTGAGAGCTACCTAAATAGGTATGAACTATTAGCTACCACGTATGGGTTAGAGAGAGAAAGGTGGAGCTTAAAGTTATCTCAGGGACTTCGTGGGGCAGCTTATGAAGTTTTTGCAAAAATGAGCAGAGGTGATCAGGAAAATTATGACATGCTAAAGCAGGCTCTTTTGTTAAGGTATGAAAAGAATGCAGAATTTTATAGGAAAAAATTTAGGAATGCTAAACTACTGTCAGGTGAAACATATCACCAGTTCTCTGCACGAATAGAGACATACTTGGAGAAATGGACTTCTCTGGGGAAACCCAAGATCTTAAGGAAATGGTCCTTATAGAGCAACTAAGAGAGTCCATGGCTCCAGACCTGAGAAAGTTTCTCATGGAACAAGGTGCAGAGAGGCTGGGTGAGTTGCTAAATGTTGCTGAAAGGTATCAAGCAGCTCAAGCAGAGGTAACAGGTAATAAAAAGAAACAGGTGGACAACTTTAGGGCACCACAGAACTTTAATAAATTTGATCCTAAGGATCAAAATAAAGGTAAGCACCAATTTGATAGGCCACGGTATGAAAATAAAAATAAATTCCCACAATTCGATGAAAGGAAATATGATGAAAGAAAATCTTTCAACCAAGGAAAAAGGTGGTGTAAAAATTGTAAGATGAACAATCATGACACTGACCATTGTAGAAGGAAACCTCCTCATTTTGCTGCTATGACATCGGGGAAAAAGGAAAAGAAGGGCAAACCTGAAGAATTACAGGAACCATACCACCCCCCAGTGTGTGAAGATGTCATCTGTAATGGTGTCACTATAAGATGTTTATATGATACCGGTTTAGATTACGATTCCGTTGTGAGTTCTCACCTGGTGCAGGCCGATCAATACACCACAGAAACAGTGGAGATTCAAACTGCAACCAAGGATGTAGCTACCATGACACTTCCCGTCGCCCGAATAAAAGTGAAAACGCGATATGTGGAAGGAATCATAAAAGCAGCAGTGATAAATGAGCCAATCTACCCTCTAATATTGGGGTGTAGATATGTCTTCTTGGGGAATCCCAAGAGACCTGTGATATTGGCAACAGTGCAGACCAGATCACAGTCAAAGAAGGAGGAGGATAATCCCATAAATACTCACCCAGATGAGATGAGGAAGGCACAGGCTGAGGACAAAACACTCAAGCCATGTTTCAAGAAGTTGCCCAAATCTCATACACCTCCAGGCAAGGGAGAGTTTTATATGAAGAACAAACTGATATATAGGAAGGCTGGATCTGAATCCAATGGTCACGGACAGCTGGTCCTTCCCACTTCATATAGGACTAAAGTGTTGGAACTAGGGCATGCGATTCCCTTCAGTGGTCATATGGGAATCAGCGCAACAGGACAGCGAATAGCTTGTCACTATTTCTGGCCAGGAATAACTGAAGATATCAAACGATATGTAAAATCCTGTCCAGAGTGCCAACGAGTAGCACCTAAACATTGGACTGCACCAGCAACTCTGGGGGAAATGCCCATAGTGGGAACACCCTTTGAGAGAGTTGCCGTGGATCTTGTGGGACCTCTCACCCGAACCAAGAGAAGGAACAGCTACATTCTGACTCTGGTGGACACTTGTTCTATGTGGGGAGAGGCAGTAGCCCTGTCATCGATTGATTCTAAACATGTGGCAGAGGCATTGCTCACAATTTTCACAAGGTTAGGCTTTCCCAATCAAATCTTGACTGATAATGGCTCTCAGTTCAAGGGGAAACTAACTGAAGAAGTTTTCAGGATCTTCCAGGCCAAACACTTCCATTGTAGTGTGTATCATCCCCAAGGGAACGGCCAAGTGGAAAGATTTAACGGCACATTGATGTCGATCCTGAGAAAGTTGGCACACGAAAAACCAGATACATGGGACCAGTACCTGCACGCCGCCCTCTTTGCTTATCGGGAGGTACCCCATAGTTCAACCGGTATGGCCCCGGCAACATTATTGTTTGGAAGGCCAATAAAAGGTCCACTTGAAGCTTTGTTAAGAACGTGGACTGATGAAAAGGCAGAGGAAAACATTACATCTTCATACCAATATGTGAATGAGCTGACCACTCGGTTGAAAACTGGCTGGAAACTTGCCAATGAAAATTTGAAACAAGCCAGGAAGAAACATGCTGCCTATTATAACAGGAAGGCGAAAGACAGAAATTTGGCTGTGGGAGAGAGAAAGTACTGCTTCTTTTGCCCGGGAGTCAGAATAAGTTACAAATTGGATGGCAGGGTCCATATACAGTTCTAGAGAAGGTGTCTAGACAAATTATAAGATAGATAAGAAGGGGAAAGAAAAAATCTATCATGTGAATCTCCTGAAGAAATATTTGGAAAGAGAACATCAGGAAGAGACACACTTGTTGACCTTGTCCATCGCCATGGAGATGAAAAAGGAACCACTTTCATCATTTGAATATCCATTACACCCCTGTGAGACAGCAGCACAGGTGAAAATCAGTACACATTTAACGAAAACTCAGAAAGAGAGAGTGCAACAGGTTCTAAATAATCATGCAGAGGTGTTAACAGACCGACCAGGGCATACAAACCTATTGGAATATGATATGAAACTGATAGACCCCACACCTGTCTGTATGAAACCATATTCGATTCCATTTGCTAAGGAGAAAGCTTTGAAGGAAGAGATAGACTATCTGTTGAAGGAAGGAATTATTTCGCACAGTGAGTCTTCGTATAGTTCCGGTGTTGTACTTTTAAGGAAGCCCTCTGGAGAACATAGACTCTGTATAGATTACAGGAGACTGAACGCTATTACAGAAGGACAGGTGGATCCATTGCCGGATACAAATCAGCTGTTTGCCAGACTAAATAAAGCTAAATATTTCTCAAAAGTGGATCTGAGTAAAGGATACTATCAGATTCCAGTAAAGCCTGAGGTTAGACCATACCTAGCTTTCAGTACCTCAGAAGGACACTATGAGTTTAATAGATTGCCATTTGGATTGAAGAATGCGCCTAGTGTCTTCTCTAGAATGATGAGAAAAATTATTGGATCCTCTGAATAATCCCTGTATAACAAATTTTATGGATGATATCCTTATAGCAACAGAAACATTTGAGGAACACATTGACTCTCTGAACATGCTGTTTGATCGACTTAGGGAGGCAAATTTAACAGCCCGACCAACCAAATGTTGCGTTGGATGTAAAGAATTGGAATTTTTGGGACACACAGTTTATCAGGGAAACATGACCCCTGACCCAAAGAATTTAGAGAAACTACAGAAAGCCCCGAGACCACAAACCAAGAAGGACGTGAGATCCTTTGTCTCATTATGTGGTTTCTACCAGAAGTATATCAAAAACTTTAATTCCATATGTGCACCTTTAACGGAATTGACACGTAAAGGACATCCAGATCGCATTACATGGACACCACAATGTGAAATGACTTACCAAGAATTGAAGGAAAAGCTCACAAGTAAACCCATTTTGAAATTACCTGACTTAAGTCAAGAATTCATTGTAAGGACGGATGCAAGTAATATTGGGTTAGGTGCAACTCTACTACAGAAATCAGATGCATTGGATGGGGAATTAAGCCCAGTGGCATATGCTAGCAGAAAGTTGAATAAAGCTGAAATCAACTACTCAACTAGCGAAAAAGAATGTCTTGCAGTAATATGGGCGATAAAGAAATTCAATATTTATCTATATGGGAAGGCATTTAAGTTGCAAACAGATCACAAACCTTTATCGTTTCTAGCACAGGCTAAGCATGAGAACTCCAGGTTACTCCGATGGTCTTTACTTTTGGCTCCATATAATTTTAGCATTGAGTATATATCTGGAAAAACCAATTTGGGAGCGGATTTTTTAAGCCGCCATCCGTGTGATGAGAATCACCGTAAACCCCAGAAATAATAATGAATTTCTCTATGTGTATATAGAATAAAGGACTGACATATAATGTCTGTTTTAAGAGGGGAGGTGTCGTGGAATATTCTAATCCACATATATAAATTATCAAGTAAATATAAAGCCTAATAAATACATATAATAAATAAAGGAAGAAGAATGGTAAAGAACAGTGCTGTCACAATGACTGTACTCGAAATCCCCTTGTTTTCTACTGCGTAAGCAAATTGTAACGTTTCACGTCGATATTAAAGGCTTTCTGCAACATACACGCGTTTCCCAAACACACAATAAAATGTGCTGCCTTTCTAAGAAAAACCTTGAAATATGCAAGTTGACCTACATTTTAAATTCCATTCATGTCTTTTTCTACACTGCGTTACCAAAACGAACGAACAGATGGTCAAAAGGATAAAGAGAGAGGGGAGGGCTGAAAATCAGGAACGCATGCAACACGCGTCGCGCGATACACAAATGCCGCCATCACGCGTGTAAGTCTACATGCACTAATTTTTTTTCAGACGGACAGTGATAAAATACACTACCCTTTCCCAGAGTTAGGTTTATAAATCATAAAAAAAAAACTCTTATTAGGAAAGACAACATTAGATGGGTTTACGGTTGAAAACATAACAGTACCCAGACAGCACATCTTCGAAACAGGAGGTAGAAAATACATATTTTGAACGCAGCCACGTAGCTCTTTCAAATTGGTATATTTGGGTTCCTTAGGGCTTGCTGACAAATAATATGTAAAACGTTACGCAAATAGTCCAGGAATTAATAAATTATACCCAAAATAAAATAGTGAGGATGCCTGACAGCATGGAATCATTTCTGCTCATAAAATTTTTTTTATAACGTGTTTGAAAAAAACCTTACGTTACATAAATAGCCTACCATGTAAACTCCCAATTGATTGGAGCGCAACAAATGAAAGCCTAACCACGATTGGTCGGACTATAAATACTATCTTTCGTTGTTAGGGGAAACGGGAAAAGGTAACATTTTTTCAAACACTTGTCGAAACGTGGCTCATTGGCCAGTCTCACTGATATACACACTTGGGAGCGTTAGTTCGAAACCACTTGTTTAAATAAGCTTGATAAAGCAACAGTGCGTTGAAGCCAGCTCACAATTTTGCTAAAATAAAAGCCTGGAACATAAGCAGATGGAAATTTGTGCCAGTAATTGTGCCAGAATTCATTGCTAATCAACGTATCTGTGTTTATTTCCATGAAATTGTGGTAAGCTTGAACCATTCAGTATCTTTTAATGAAAATTGAATGTAAATTGTTAATTTATGCCTGTATATATATATGTGTAGTTCAGTGGCAAACAAGAGATAAAGCCTATAATGCTCCAGCCTGAACAGAGGGTGTCGGAGGGAAGTAAAACGGCATGGAATGGCCAAATAGTACACTGACACCTAGATGATTGACTAGAAAGAAATAATGCTGGAATTGCAGAGGCGTAGTAACCATTAAGGAGGTTAATGCTGGTATAAAGTACTTCAGAATGAAGCTGACAGTTGGCCTAACGCTCTGAACTCAATGTTTGTGCTGTATTGTGATCAGTGTAAAAGAGAGTATAAGTTAGTTATGAAGTAGAAGGTACATCCTTCTTGATTTCAGGGACAGTGGTCTTGATGGTACTGAGCAGCACCTGGTCAGAGCTTTGCTGAATCCAGTGTCGGACAGCATACTCCTTGGTCCTTTTAGCTATCAGTGAGGTGTCTCCAGAGCCCAGAGGAGAATTCGAGCAGAGGAGTCCTTTCCTGCCGCCATCACGCCAGATAAGCTAACTTGGCCAGCTGAGCTCAACATTATGTCCCCTCATCTTGAAATGACTTTGTAAAATTAACATTAAGAGGGGAATTTAATTGTCTTAATATCAGGAACTGAGAACATCTCCAATAATAGTTTCCTTAAGACAAACTATTGAAGTCATGATGACAACTACCAACAGAGCTTGAACAAAACAAAACCAGTATTACCTCATACTACTATTACACAACTGACACACATAGGATATTTTTAATAATATATGTCACTACCAGATTCATATTAATACATTCTGTACATAACTTGTAATTAACATTGATTGTGATTCCTGGTTCCTTTGTCTTTGAATCAGGACACACATATGCCTTTATGATAGAAATGAATACATATTGTTATTTGAAAAGTTACGAGTGTCTCCTGTAAGATATTCTCATATATATAGATATGTGGTAGCAAGTAAGGTTATCTATAATACACTACTCTTAATAGATATAGATACCTTCACAGCTGATCTCAGTCAGTACACTAAGTTCCCTATAAGTATTTATAACATCCCACTTCACCACAACAGGATACATCCCTGACGAACTCCTACAGTTGTTTTGAAAAATTCTCCAATGTCATTGCTTGCAAAAACAGCACTGCTTGCGTCCTTCAGTGATATTCTTATTTAGTAATTACAATAAATTATACTGTATTACAGTTTAGTGTACAATAAAATATTCAGATGCCTATAGACTTCCATATAAATTCAAACGTTTACGTTGGTCTGGAACGTATCTACCGCATAATATGCGTTCATCGTTTCTAAAACTTTTTTTGGGTCTCAGGACCACTTTACAATATTAAAAATTATTGAGGACCCTAAGAGGTTTTAACTGTGTGTGTTATGTCTATTGATATTTACCGTTTTAGAAAACGTGCATATTTATAACCTAAACTTACTACCTTAGAAACGTATTTAAAAAAAAATACACAAGCACACATTCCATTAGCCGTCAGAACGATGACGTCATTACACGCCATGTGGCCTCTGGAAAACTCCACTGTACACTCGTGAGAGAATGAGAGTGAAAAATGCAAATAACGTCTTAGATTATTCTGAAGATTGTTTTGACCTCGCGCACCACATGAAAGGGTCTCGGCGACCGCATTTTGAGAACCGCTGAATAGTTTAATGGATAATTGATGATCGATATACGTCGTTTCGATATAAGTCGAGCTTTTTTAAGGAACATAACTATAATGTATATCGAGGATCCCCTATTTACATAACAGACTCACATAATATATTCTCACACACGATAATCATTTAGCAGACTCACATAATATACACTCACACACGATAATCATGGCTTTATATAATAGACTCACATAATATACTCTCACATACGATAATCATGGCTTTATGTAACAGACTCGCATAATATATTCTCACATACGATAATCGTGGCTTTATATAATAGACTCACATAATATACTCTCACATACGATAATCATGGCTTTATATAACAGACTCACATAATATATTCTCACATACGATAATCGTGGCTTTATATAACAGACTCACATAAAATATTCTCACACACGATAATCGTGGCTTTAAATTGCAGACTAACAGAATCTTTTGTCACACACGATAATCGTGACATTATATAACAGACTAACATAATATATTTTCACACACGATAATCTTGACATTATATAACAGACTCACAGAAAATATTATCACTCTAGATAATCATAACATTATGTCACAGACTAACGTAATATATTATCACTCAAGATAATCGTGGCTAGAGATAACAGAATGACAGATACTATTCACACTCAAGATATTCGCGGTTTTACATATCAGACTCACAGATACTATTCACACAAGACAATTGTGATCACACAAGATTAAACAATTGGGATACAGACCATGCAGGACACACACACAATGAAGCATATTAAAAGCTCAACAGAAGAGAATAAGTGACTATCTGCAGACGCCGCACGGGCCACCATAGATTGGGACATCATCTATTCAACAAGCTAACTACCGATGAGTGTAACTGTGGAACTGATAAAATGACTGCTGAACATCTGCTTCAGAGATGCCCCAACTGTCACAGAATGACCTCGAAACTTTTCATTTCTTGTGCCATCCCGTTATTAATTTTGTGCTCTTCACGTTCTATTTTCCTACGTCGGACAAAATTTGGTATTTTGGAGTCGCTTGTTTACACTTCTTCCTGTAATAATTCGTCATGTCTGTTTACCTGATCATCCTCGCTGAGAGTTGATACAGGTAAGACCTGATTGGCCGCTAGTCATTATCGTGTAGTGACACTAAGTGTTTGTGTTTGCGCAAGGAGCGCCGGTCATATGACACACACCAGAAGACAACAGAAATGTTGTAATCGCTTCCAGACAGAATTGTTTCGAAGACATTATTTGTGATAATGAAGGAAGTCGTGAGTGTAAACAAAAACGATAATCGTCGGAAATAGCAATTCCTTATATGGAAAGTGACTTTTCAAAAAATCACGCAGAATTTTCCTATGAGGAAATTGTTTAGATAAACGTCATCAGAACATGTATGATTGAATACAATTGGCTGGGCATTTTTGGATGTTATAAACAATACCTCTGACTGGAGCCTGGCCAGATAGTAACAACCATTGGCGTGGTACGAAAGTTGCAATTTAAACTGACACTTTCGTTGGTTTAGAGCATGGTGAAACTCACTTCATCAAGAAGACTACCATCTAGCCAGAGAAACGAATAGGAATACAATTCCATTTATCGGACTGTACCTTGTTTGACCGTCTTGTGGACTTATATCTGACTTATTTATGATTTAATCTGACACTTTCGTCGGTTTAGAGCACTTGAAATTCACCTCATCAAGAAAACAACCAGCTAGTCATATAAAGGAATAGGATTATAATTCCATTTATCGGACTGAACCTTATTTTAGCATCTTGTGGACTTATATCCCAGGAAAACTCTACCTACATTAACACGGAAAGCCAGAATCCTAGAATCTGAACACAAAGTCAGAGTGGTAACCTGGTGTAAAGTAATACGCCAGACCTCGTGTAAGAGGCATTTTAAACAAGTTGCCTTTACTATGTATCTAAGGCAGGTGTCAGTATTCCCCAGAAATTCTGGGGTAAGTTGTTGTGGTGATATTCTAAATACAATAGCTAAATTGATAATATTGTAGTGCATAAAGTCAAAAAATAAGATAGAAAATAAAAAATGAGTCCAGCGTTTTATTCTCCTACGCCCCCCCGCATGTCGGAGTTGAGAAACCTATTAGCCGAATGGAATTCGTCCTTGAGATTAAATGTAACACTTTTGCACGGTCAAGTCGGATTGCCAAGACGAGAGTGAAAGAATAAAAAAAAAGGGGAGGGATGGAGAGACAGCACTAGGGTACACTGTGTCGCGTAGATTTCGAAAAAGCCAACTCGCGCGACATAGCCTTAGGCGATTTAAATTACGATACAAAAACTAAAAAATGTTCGTCAATTGGGTCACGAAAACAGTCTTAGCTCTTATAATGGAATGACGTAATTATA
Organism: Oreohelix idahoensis; assembly: GCA_024509875.1. Lineage (NCBI taxonomy): Eukaryota > Metazoa > Mollusca > Gastropoda > Stylommatophora > Oreohelicidae > Oreohelix > Oreohelix idahoensis. Next base: position 35,694 of record JAMPIV010010876.1, on the reverse strand, counting down.
ACGGACTACGGAAGATCCTCGTAATTAGTTTGAAAATAGCTGTAAAAGAAGTGAACAGGTGGTAGTTTCTAGATTTGAAAGACTAACATTAAAAAAATTATGGAATTCTGAACCAAAATACATAGGGCCATAACAATTATATATTCGGATGCCTTATGGTCTTCTGAGCAAAAATATGGTATCAGTTGTACACTAGTACAATAAATAATCAAGATATTAGCAATAATACTATGTATTGTAAGACGGACTGACGAAAAAAGGGTCAAAGCCTGCTTATTTTTTTCATAACATATTTTGAAGAAAAAAAAAGCTTTGGGTAAAATAAGGACTAAAAGGTACCAAGATTTTGATTGGCTGTAGTTTAATGGAAGGCGAGAGGGGATTGGCTAACCTAACACTCAAAATATATTTGCAGTAGTAAACATAGTAGTTTTTGGGAATTGTTTTTTTAAAGTTCGATAGAAAATTCATAGTCGTCTGCTTCTATTGGCCAGCTTAGTTGATGTTGAGGAAAAAATGTTAGGATAGGACGCCATTTGCACAAAAAAATCTTGCAACGAGACGATGAGAGCAGAAGTGTAATTCTAAATACAAATATTATAACCTTCTGGACAGGGTAGTGGTAAACATGGGCCAGATCTGCCAGTCATCGTTGCTTGTGTGTAATATTCATTGAAATCTGTGGTAAGATTGACTTTATTAACAATTTTATTTAAAATAAAGTTTGAATGTGAGATACTAACATACGACTGTAAGTAAGTGGGCCTATGGCAGACTTAGGCAGAGCCTAGAGATTGATCCATTATATGATAGACTATCAGAGAGGTGTAGAACTACAAAATAATTCCTTTGATTTCACTTTTGATTGTCAGTCCTGATTCAAAACAAATTAGAATCAGGACAATAAAGTGTAAATAATTAATTTTACCTAAAATTCAACCACTGACTTACTAAAGATAGTCTTTTAAAGTGTAGTTTGTATGTGATTGTCGTAGTACTGTTGTGTGGTGTTGGATAATAAAATATTTGTTTGTATGTTTAATTGGTTAATGCAACATTACACTACATAGTCATAACCCTAGACATTAGACGTAGTCATCATACATTATAGTCAAGAATAAGTCTGTTTGAGGTCGTAAGGTGGTAGCAGAAAGGTCTCCTGATAACTCCACCCAAAAATTGTTATAATCAGGAACCTTCACAGCTGACCTCATTCAGTACACTAGTGTACATAACAGCAACACTTCTTAACATCAAATCCACCACAGTGGGATCAGACGGAAAACGTTTAAGAAGTGACATCAAGTCCTGAGTGGATGCCCAGTTCTTGAAGCGAACAGTGACCGAGTCCATTTCGTTTGTTAACAATTTAGATTTTTGTAATTTTTGTCCTGGTAGATAGGTTTGCATGTATGTCCTGGTAGATAGCTTTACATTGTATGTCCTTGTAGATAGGTTTACATGGTATGTCCTGGTAGATAGGTTTACATGGTATGTCCTGGTAGATAGGTTTACATGGTAAGTCCTGGTAGATAGGTTTACATGGTATGTCCTGGTAGATAGGTTTACATGGTATGTCCTGGTACATAGGTTTACATGGTATGTCCTGGTAGATAGGTTTACATGGTATGTCCTGGTAGACAGGTTTACATGGTATGTCCTGGTAGATAGGTTTACATGGTATGTCCTGGTAGATAGTTTTATATGGTATGTCCTGTAATGTAGTATGTTCAAGAGATTGATGACAAAAATTTTCAGCTCTGATATAACATTGTGGTGCGCAAATGTAGGCTGTATTTTTTTTTTTTTAAATGTAAAACTTTTGCTTCGTTTTGGCGAGGCGCGTCCCGTTCCACCTAGTCGGTTATATTAGGGCGCATGTCCAAATATAAAAGACCTTTAGGTGTGAGATTATGTAGGCTGTAAGAATATTTCTGGATTGCATGATATTAGCATTGAAAGTGGCAACAGCTAATATGTATTCACTATTTAATCACAGGCATGAAGTGTAATAGTTTTTAAAAAAAAAAATATAATACAATAAAAATATTTCAAACTGTAAATGCCTAACAAATATTTTACAGTTCCTAACGCAGCTAGTTTTGTCGGTGAAAATTTTACAGCATTAACATAAATAAATAAGGAAAAAATGAAATTATAGCATTTAATGCATTAAATGTTTCTTATTTAAATTGTCTCCCTTAAGTTAAAAAAAAATATATGAGTAGGTCGTCATTTTCTCCTGTAACACTTCCAACTGTTTGCCATATGTGTTCTTTTTCTTATACGATCAATGTCAGATTTGCTCATGACCTCTCTGTAACATCTAGTCAGGGGCGAACTGAGCGTCCATCATCCGGGCACTGCCCGATGCCCGGGGGGGTTGCAAGTTTTTCTGGCCTCTTTCCTTTGCCTTCTCAACGAAACAATGACTTCTGGTAGCTCACAAAGTGGGTTTGAAAATACACAAGCTGAAATGATTATTAGAATGCTTTCAAGAAACGATTGGAAGAATGTACTGGAAAAAACAAAGCGACACGATGTAGTTTCATTTGCCTCATTTAAGCATGTTTAAATATACATATGAACTTATTACAATGTTATTATAATAAATATGTCCACCATGATGTTATCACTATCCACTCTCTGCTAAACATGGAGCCTGGTGGTACCATTTTTTCGTCTTGCCAAATCTCCAAGATTGGCACATGGAATGTTCACACTCTATATGAACAATGGAATACTTTACAAGTAGTAGCAAACATGGAAATTACAGGATTGATATCCTGAGTCTCTTTGAGACACGGTGAAAGGTGTCACGGGTTGTCTTCCGTTATTCCGCAGTAGTGGTCCAACAGTGGCCAAAACTTAGATTAGCTAATGTGGGTCTTCAAAGGTGTCTACCTTCGCACAAGATTACTTTTGATAGAGTTGTAGATAGAAAGATAATGATGCTTCTACCTCGATTCACAAGATATTTCAGGAGTCAATAACAATGCTGAATGAGTTAGCACGTTAACTTTGTATCTGACACGCCGCTTCGACCCCCCAGACTAGTACAGCTGGTAACGTGCGTAGAACCTCAAATAGTCTGTCCAGTCTGAACCTCCAACCTATTAACTAGGCAAATCTTAGACGTCTTGCTCAAGTAAATTGTTAAGATATTTTATATGCATAGAGGAGATAGTTAAATGTTTGAGACCCTCCATGCACGTCTAGTATTTTGTAAACGCACATTTGAGCGCATCTTTGATAATTGTATGATATATTATTTATGTACGAGAATGCACCAGAATTCAACGGGGGCATGTCGCGTTAGGACTTGGGGGATTTTTGCGATAGATTTAAAAAAACGTCGTAGAATTCCATGGAGAAGGATCGATAGTTTATTTATCCAAAGAAAAAGAGATCTTTCGTGGTTATCCCAAATATAGGGGGAGCCACATATGTATAAGCAGATGTGAAGCATCTTTGCTTTGAGGAAGACGTTCTTGGGCTATATGTCAAGTACCTTTTTTATGCCCAATATTGGCCAGAATTCGGCCGTTTAATGTTCCAACTCTGACATGTGTTCTCTACTGGCCTTTAACTGTAGAGCTTCAGTCTGCCCAACCTAGTCGGCTGCTAGTGCGTCCAGTTAACGCCAGGAGACACTCGGATATCAAGTATCTACATATATTTCTACAAGCTAAATGCCAAACATGATCTTCATATATTTTTATGTATTTTTGTCGCCGATACGCATGAACGTAGAGCTTTCGCTATACACCAGGAGAGCGGTTAATGAGGTCGACCATCGTCTTTGTTGAACTGATGTCTGCCATATTCATTATATGCTTAATCGTTGATGTACTTGTTGCCTACTATGTTCCATGTTGAATCATGTACTATATGAGAATAAAGTATTATCGTCCATGTTGGATCATGTACTATATGATAATAAAGTATTATCGTCCATGTTGGATTATGTATTATATGAGAATAAAGTATTACCGTCCATGTTGGATCATGTACCATATGAGAATAAAGTATTATCGTCCATGTTGGATCATATACTATTTGAGAATAAAGTAGTATCGTCCATGTTAGATCACGTACTATATGTGAATAAAGTAATGTCGTTGTGACAGATGAAAATGAAGCTACACTTTAATCTCACCTGTCTCTCCCCCCATTTTGTTGAAATCAAAATCGCCAACGTGGATTCCACGTGTTTCCTTAATTAGCACGTCCAGGTGAACGCGCTATAAGCCATGTCATTCGCTCTCCGTCTTAATTTTAATTTAGCCACGCCTACGGTCTTCTCTCACAAGCCATTATAATTAGCAATCTCTGAACCCCTTACTGTCATTCCTTCAAAGAGGCGGGGCAGAGGCGGCGCCGGCGGTCATGTTATCGTCGTCTTCTGTAGTCACTAAGAGTGAGCAGAGTTCTGTAACACCTCTGATTAACATCCGAACGAAAACCGCCTATGCGAGATGGGGGAATGAAATCGAGAAATCTCTAGCAACGGCTAAGACTGGCGGTAAAAGGTGTGTAAAAATCCTTTTATTCAGGAACTGAATGTTGAACCTACGAGAGGTGTGAATTTCCTCATAGGGGAGACTAAAATCGGCCATTTCATATATATATATATATACCTGCACTACCTGACGTGAACTTTGACACACACAAATTAGCACTATTTAAGCGGGCGTTCCCCATTAGGAAACATTAATCTTTCTTCGAGGAACTGGGGTTACTTGGATAGCACTACCCTGAAAATATGTCAAAGTTACACTGATATGTTCTAGAGTAGTAGGTAAGTGTGATTGCTTGTGGCCACAGACTGACAGATTGTAAAAAAGAGAAATGAATATTTCATATTTTGTATAATCATTATACTTACTTCTGGCTTTTCGGGTTCGCTAATACTGTTATATTATTTCTTTTCTTCTTTTTTTCAGGATAGATTAACTAGAGACTTGGTTCTTTTTTTTTTACTTTATCGTCTATCCCTATACATTATTATTAACTGTAATCTTCTGGGTTAATTACCTCTGTCGGGATCTACTTTGGGATTCCTTTACAATAGAGGAAGGCCTATTGGGTTATACAATTTCTTGCATTTTGTTTATGTCTGTAAACTAAACTTTCTGACAGATACTATTCACAACCCCCTCCCCCCTTACACCTCCCAGCTCCCCCCACCCCACACCCCGCGCCCTCACGCCCCGGCCACAACCACGCACCCGCCCCACGCCTCGAACCTCCAACCGATTGATGTTGTATTTGTCTAGATAATAAACATAATAAACCTTAACTTATCGTGTTGATCAAAACGCTGCCCTTATATGTTAACCATAGTGTTTTCACGTCTGTCCGTATTATGTCACCGAATTGTATATATATAAGTGAGGTGTAACTTGTATATTTCTTTCAGGAGAGTAAATGCGTCTAGTTAAATACTGTCGTGAGATAGACTGGATTAGAGCAATTACTCAATCCAGAGACTGTCCTTCCTCTTACACTCTCACCCTTGTGAAAAGTAAAGCTATTTCTTACCCCTTATTCTCACATAGTTTACCATTATCAAATCTGCTCGGACGGGACCTTAAACATTTTTAACCTATCTTAATAAAATCTAGTACATAAATGTCGGCTCGTCGTGGGATTAAGATCTACATCTGAGTCTAGATAGAGTGTGTTGAGTTTGTTTTGTGATTTAAAGAATAAATAATTACACCCTAGACAACGCTTTTAGTTCCTGGGTGTTCGACCACACATACATTTAGGATTTGTTTCTTTCCACAGCAATAGAGTTATGGGAAACTTGGTTTGAATTTAATCTTTGTTAAATATATGATATCTGGTAATTTTGTAACAGACCTCTATTTCGCGTGATTGTTTATCAATCACTAGGGTTTTTTAAGTTAGCATACTTGAGCTAGCAAAGGACGGCTTGTTCTGACTTTAAGTCAAGTTAATAACGTCCCTTCTCTTAACTGACTTCTGGTGAGGAGAGTTTTGGGTATAGTTTTGTAAGGAAAATGTTTTTCTCCGCTATTAGTAATATTAGATTTTTTCAGTTGTTAGCTAATCTACCATTTATTTGGCTTAGTCGTCGGCATTAGGAGCTCAAGTGCCAGGTAATAACAGCGATAGCTTAGAAAATGATAACTGAAGGAGGTATCTCAGGTAATTTTTTTGTTGTGTTTTTTCTCGTAAGCGGCTGAAAGTTTTTCTCCTCCTTTTCTTTTTCTTTTCTCGACTTAGTGGCATTCAGTTCTTTGACATGGCTAAACGTGTTATTTATAGGGCGATGCTAAGAGAGGAAGCAAAGGAGACAGTATTGCAAGGAGAAGAAGTGACCGCGTTCGTCAATAAAGAACTTGACAGATACGACGCGGAGAAGAGAGCAGAAGCTAGGGAGAAGGAAACACAAGATGGACCAGAAGCTAGGGAGAAGCAAGCACAAGATAGAGCGGAGAAGAAAGAAGCGGAAGATCGTCAAATGGAACAGAAGAAAATTAAGGCAGAGATGGAAGCTCGCAGGGAACGAAGGAGAGACAACGAGAGGAAAGAGAGAAGGAGATACATCATGAACTGGCACTTAAGGCCTCGAGGTCCAAAGCCGTGGTGCTGTGTCTTCCTCCAGCAATGGAGAATCTCCACCCCAGTTACAGTCAACGGATCTGACCAGTACCTAATCTTCTCAACTTACGGCGATGTCCTTTGCCCTAGAATCCTTCCCTAGTCCCAATGAAAAAAATGACACGTTTCTAGAGAAATTTGAGAGAATGGCGAATCTGTATGGGTTAGAGAGTTCCCGGTGGGGCATGAAGCTTTCACAGGCTCTAAAAGATACCTGTAACGGGCAGATGTAACGAGCTGATTATTATATATCGCCATTAAACTGATCACTAGATGTAACGCTCGTTTTTTTCAGATGTGAAATTCTGCTTATTGTATCGTGTTGAAAGTGTCGCAGAGTGGGCGTGTCGTTTTCACCGGTACAGTTCAGTGTTGCGAAGTATCTTGGTCACCAGCGTGATTCGCTGCCTGGATGTAGTGCAGTCACTCACACATACCAGCATACATGTTTCTCAGATGTGTAGAACAAGTAGTAAGATGTTGTAGTGAGTAATGGTGTGTGTAGAAGCAGCAGATCGTGAACACAAAGTCGTTTAGGCTCTTATTCAGGTACACACAAACTCACTCCACCACAAGTGAAAGTCATAAATGTAGTTAGCACCGATGACTTTTTCCAACATTTATATGGCGACAGTACGTTGACGGACAACACAGTCAGTAGAACAAGGAACATGGACATTTCATGTGTAGTAATGATTATAAATATCGAGTATCATCAATCCTGCATAGTTCGTATTTATGATGCTAATAACGCTGGCTTGATAAATTACATTCTTTCATACTGTAGCTCAGAGCCTCTGACTAAACGCGTCAGGAAGTCTTGTAACAAATGTAGTTGCTTAATAATATCAAAGTCTATGAATTTGTTTAACAACAGTCAAGACTTCATATGGCTTCTCACGCCAGACACTTCTTCTTCTGCTCCAGATATCGGCCAAAATGTTGGGCCTATAATAAGTGATGAACAACTGTGTATTCTTCAAAGGCAGGCATTATCATCTATGCCGGAACCTACCGCCATCATGCGGGTTTTATAATAATATACGTTCATTGTGCTTCTGTAAAGTAATTACACGAATAGACTTAATTGGCTACGTCAAGCACACATAATGGACTCTGGATCTCAAGAACTGTGAGCGCTACTCACAGGTTCATACTAAATGTTCTGCAATCTTGGCAGAATAATAAAGTTTATTTTACCTTGGACAGAATCCGAGAAAATACACAAATAACCACTGTCGTCATTCTAGACGAACAGAATAACTCTGGGGAGAATCACTGACATCACAGTTACACAGAAAACTGTCTTTTCTCCAGATAACGCAGAGAAGAAACAACAGACATCTTGTCCAGTCAGAAACCAGCTCATCAGTCCCAGACGGAAATCTTCTCGGTTCGCGCTAAAAACTAGCGCATGCGTAGACAGAACAGATATGAGAACAGCTACCCCCCCCCCCCCTCGACTTAAGACAGGTCAACTCAATGAATAAAACAAAGGGAAGATAACCCCAAATCAACCTGTCCCAGGGAGTTAATAAAGAGTTCTGTAACTTAGATCATCAAAACGTATAAATAGATTTACGTCTTATGATCCCGTCAAAAACGACAGCAACAGTCTACCACACCCTCCGGATAAAAAAAAATGAAACCATTTTTTTGAAATACATCAATGAGCGAGATGCAACAGGTTAAAAAGCATTAATGATGCGCCGATAAAAGGATCAATATAAATATAACGACATAATGTCAGACCCAATCGACGCACAATAGCGCGTCTAGTGAGAACAAAAAAATGTATCTCACAAGATAAGAAAAAATATTTTCTCCAAATAAAACATATCCGGAAGGTACCATCAAATAAACCTCAGTTGCTGGCGATGCTAACAAAAATCACATACATATCAAAAAATGCAATGTTATAGCAATGCGAATGACAACATATATGGAGCAGTCATATTAACATATAAATCTATCGAATTCTCATGTTATATAATGACTATCATCTAATGGATGGACATAACAAAATTTGTAAAGTCATTATACATACATATGACAATACATGTGTACAATCTAACTAATAGAAAATGGCATCCACAGTAAACAACAATGAATGTTGTATCTCGAAGATCAACGTAAGCAGCATCCACATAGTGTATAAGGGAGACATATGGCATCATCATGATTCTCAAAAGCACTCCGTACCTGGTACTAGTTTGCACTGAGAACAATATAAATGACACCATTAGTAACATGCTATAATGTACTATAATTACTAATACATGTCTAAATATTACATGTGGCCGCATTAATTTCTTCGACCTTTATTTTATGTCAATTGAACCTTCTCCATTACACCAAAGATGGTAACAGAAAAAGAAAAACAATTAATTTACCACTCTAAGGTGACAACAAATGTGTTAATATATACTGTTGTAGTGAAGAGACATAAGTCTAGAAGTGTATTAGGAAAATCTAGGACACAAGACTTAAGGGGACTCATGTGGGCATCTAGACAGTATGTCTGTCATCACATTATCGAGACCATGGATAGCTCGTACCGAGAAATGACAATGTTGAAGAGCAATTGCATATCGAGTAGATCTCGAGCTCTTCAAGTTCTTACACTGAATAGCTGTAAGAGCTTTTTGGTCTGTTTCCACAATGAAATGCGCACCAAGAAGGAATCTTTGTAACTTAAGGATTGACCAAACCATAGCCAACAATTCACGGTCTAAAACCGAGTAATTCCTTTCTGCCGCATTCAGCTTCCTAGAAATATATATTACAGGATGCAGAGTTCCTGAATACTCCTGCATTAGTGCCGCTCCGATCCCTGTGGATGAGCCGTCACTACGAAGAACAAAAGTCTTATCAGCAATAGGTAGCCTTAAGATAGGTGGGGATGAGAACAAATTCTTAATCTGATCCAATGAAGATTGACATTCTTGAGACAAGCGCACCATGTTAGGAGACCCTTTCTTCAATAGGGTTGAGAGTGGTACCATGAAAGAGGATAGATTCTTAATGAATCTTCCGTAGAATTGTATTAATCCCAAGAGACTACGTACTTGTTTTTTTGTTTTAGGCACAGAGATATTTAATATCTTAGAAATGTTTTGGTCCTCTGTCTTCAATAGACCATGACAAACTCGATGACCCAGGAAAGAAATTTCACTAAACCCAACAAAAGCTTTAGAGGGTTTTGCAGTCAAATTATGCTCGCGTAGAGTTGACAGTAATTCATTTAGACCCAAATAGTGATCTTCCCAAGTATTACTGAAAAGTATGCAATGACATCTGATTGATATGAGAGAATTCGACGCATCATGCGTACGAAAGTAGCCGGGGAATTCATAAGCCCGAAAGGCATAAAATTCTACTGAAACAAACCCCTAGGTGTTGAGAAAGCAGTGAAAGGTTTGGCGCGTTCAGTTAACGGAACTTGCCAATAGCCTTTCGACAAGTCAAGTTTAGTAAAGAATCGAGAGTTAGAAAGCCTAGTAAGTAAATCTAATAAAGGCATAGGTTCAGTATCGAACTTCGTAACTTGGTTCAATTTGCGATAATCTACGCAAAGGCGTATGTTATTGTCTTTCTTTCGAACAGTAACCATGGAAGAAGAGTATGCTGAGGTGGATGGTTCAATTATTTTCAATTGTATCATTTCATCCAACTCTTTCTCGACTTGTGCTTGAAAATGAATAGGAATAGGATATGGTCTTACTCTGATCGGATTATGATCAGTAAGTATAATGTCATGTTCAATGACATGTGTGTGTCCAGGGATGTCAGTAAGAAGATCCTGAAATACTTGTAGCGTAGAAGATACTTGTCGCTGTTCCTCTAAAGACAAATTAGAAGAAATAGTAACGTCTCTCCATGATTCCGTAGAAGTAGGTGGAATCACAGGAAGAGGAAGATTAACATCCGAAAAAGTAGTTTCCTCATACTGTATAACTGACAGGGATGAGATATGACCTTGTTGGTCTGGAGAATCGTCCATAGCCTGGAAAATAGGCTGCAAATAGTTTGGTCGTTCATGATATTCCGTAAGCATATTTATATGGAAGGTTTTATACCTTCCATCAATATCGACAACATAGTCGACATCGGAACTTTTCGAGACTATAGTATATGGACCTTTCCATGTAATAAGAAGTCTGTTCTCCCTAGAAGGAAGTAAAACAAACGCTTCGTCTCCAGGACAAAGTTGACGTAAGCGTCTCTTCTTATTAGCAAATAGCCTTGCCTTTTCCTTAGCAAATTCGGATGAGGAAGTTTCTAGCTTACATGCTTCAATAATCTTTTTTCTGAGAGCAATGACATACGCATATGAAGATTGTGCGTCATTGTCGATATTATCAGCAGTTATCAGATCATGCAGTAAAGACATAGGGCTGCGCTGTCGCGCACCAAAGACAAGTTCAAAATGAGAAAATCATGTACGTTCGTTTGGGACCTCTCTATAGGCAAAGAGAGCCGCTGGTAGAACCCTGTCCCAATCCTGAGGATGATCCTCATTTATCTTCCCAAGTAAGTTCTTGAGTGTTCTACTAAGACGCTCAACTAACCCATTAGACATTGGGTGATAAATACTACTCAAAAATCTTTTAATGTGCAGAGTAGACATTACCTGCGACATTGTGTCTGATATCAATTGTGTGCCATGGTCTGACAATATTTCCCCAGGAAAACCTAAACGAGAAAATATAAGCCAAATAGCGTCTGCGATATCAGCAGTGGAAATGCCTTAAGAGGTATAGCCTCTGGCCAACGCTTGCACATATCAACGCACGTAAGGATAAATTGATGTCCTCTGGCCGATTTAGTCTTAAAAGTGCCAATGATATCTATGGCCATTTTCTGAAACAGCCGAAAAGGAATGTCTGCAGCCTGAATAGGCGCAGCATGCAGTTGACCTCTAGATTTGACCTCTTGACATATTTTGCAAGACCGGCAATAAATTCATTTGTCTTTATTGACAAATGGCCAAAAGAAAGACCCCAAAATTCTCGACTTAGTTCGGGAAAAACCCATGTGTCCAGCACACTGAGAATCGTGTGCATGTTGAAGAATTAGGGCTCTCATACTTATGGGCACGAGAATTTGAGAATGCATAGACGTGTCTGAGTGTTGTACCATACGCACTAGTATACCATTCTTCATAGTGATATATGATTTGCGATTTGTATTTTGATTCGGATCACCGTTTTTTGCTAGAAGAAAGAATTTCTTTAAAGACGAGTCTTCTTCTTGTAGTTTCACAAACGAGTCATGCGAAATCACCAAGTGATCCTCTTGGCTCTGTACTTCATTAACTTCCGGCAATGAAGTTTGAGGAATAAGAGCTTGTGCTCTTGTTACCACTGCATTGGCTGTTTGGATATTCCATTCTTCCCAGGCAGCAATTTGCTGCGGGGTGCATTCCTTAACCCCGTGAATACGACAATTTATTAGATCCGCAATAGGTTTAGTAAAAGACACGCGTGGACATATCCCGTACAGAAGGGAGTAGTAATGTGAATAATAGCAGTTGACTATGTTTCTACTGTGCCACCAAACTTCCCACATTTAACCACCTTTCCCGTGGCACAGCTAGGATCTATGAGTGATTGCCTAACCCCAATAGTAGTGCACTCAGAATAAAAAAGCACTGAGACTGGATTACTATCTACGAGACCTTTATGCAAGATAAGAGACCCTCTCCCATCATGCGCAACTGCAGCGGGAAGAGCGGGAAGAGGTTGGCCACAACTTAAAGTAGTTACCGTGGTCGGTTCGAATAATGTTTTGCATTAGGGGCATTGAGATTCTCTCCCAAAATCAAAAGCAGAACAAGTGATATGATTAGAATTGTTATTATCGTTCACTTGTTTACATGAACCATGAGTCTCTTGTTGTGCAGAGTTTGCCTGCTGATAAGATCTATGTTTGTTATGTTTAGATCTACCACGATAATTATTTCCTCTAAAATTCTCATAGTTTGATCTACGTCGACCACCGTTCTGGTTCGAATCCCAGTTTCCACAATCACTATTGTCATTTCCCCATTGATTATAGTGTCTACCTGTTTGGTTTCGATGTCCCTGCAAAGAATAGCCGTGATAGTGTCTATTGTGACTAACTCTCCGAAAGTTTCCATAATTATTAGACCCGAAATAACGAGGACTATCAGATCGCCTCCATTCTTTGCAGAACACCCATTATGTGATGGGTTACCCTGATTCTGATCATAATTCCGATTGCTCTTCTTACTGAAGTTGTGTTGAGCACCTTGGAATTTATGCATAAAGTTAGGGCCATATGGTGCGGCAGAAGCAACCGGCAACTCTTATTTCACCTTAGAATTGATAACAGTAGCATGAGGATGGGCAGTGACGTACTGGCAACAATATTCTTCCATGTCTTTTATGTCCTTAGGTTTACGCTCATGAATAAAAGCAAGGAAAGACTCATTGACCGATGACATAACATTATCTCGAAGTAATAAGTCCATAAGGGTTTCAAAAGTTTTTTTCTGTTTTAGACAACTCAATCCACCGAGTGAATGTAAGACGTATCTTAGTAATAAAGTCAGAGAACTCTACTCCAGTCTCTGGAAGCATTGTCTTAAAACGAAGACGATAATCTTCTTCTTTTAATTGATATCTTTTGAGTAGTGTTGCCCTGACAACATCATAATTAGTTATGTCAGTTTCCTCTACTGCCATTACAGTACTTAATGGTTCACCTGAAAGTAACTCCATCAGTTGTCCGACATATTGTTCCTTATCTACCTTATGCATTACGCATGTTAATTGAAATCAAGGTAGAAGGTTATGTCGTCATTTAGGGGGTTGAGAGGACGTAATTTGACTTTATAAGTATTCTCCTTTATCTTACCCGAAGTTGATTGAGGAGCACTCATATTCATAACCTATAATTTCTCCAACTCCATAGCTAATAGCTTTTCTTCATGTTTCATTTGTGCTTTCCTTTCCTCAGCAGCAACTTGAAGTTTCCTTTCTTCAGCAGCAGCTTGAGCTTGAAGTTTTCTCTCTTCAGCAGCAGCTTGAAGTTTTCTCTCCTCGGCAGCAGCTTGAAATTTAGTCTCTTCAGCAGCAGCTTGAAGTTTCCTCTCTTCAGCAGCAGCTTCTCTGTCAAATCTCCTTTCATCTGCCTGCATTTGCAATCTTAAATTCTCAGTTTCTGCTTTCTTTTGTTCAGCTTCTATCTTCTTTTGTTCAGCTTCTATCTTTAGTCTCTTTTCTTGCGACTTCAATGCCTTGGCATATTGAACAGTCGCAAATTCTTCCAATTTCCCGCCAGTCTTACCAAGGGGTTTCCCTTGCTCAATAAAGTGTTCAAGTGTAGACATTTTGTCTAAAAATGTGAGATTAGACCTGAAAAATTAAATAAATTACCTTATCCCAACCTCAATGAAAGAAAAGTCTGTAATACTAGACTTGTATACTCACTTCACTTTTTTCTATCCCAATCTCCGTGGGAGACAAGTCTTTTAATCAAAAACTTGTATGATCACCTTGTTTCTTTATAATAATATGATCATAAATAACCTCTATCTGAAAAGTGCATCATATTAACAATAATAGTTCATGACCAAGTATATATATAGACTGTGTATAATGAACAAGTATGCGATAACAATACAGAGACAAGAATATAGAACAACCGCAAACGTTCGCAGAAGTTAAATGAAAAAATAAAGCTTTACTAAATCTAATGTTGTAAAAAATTACAATGATAACTGCGAAAAATCAAAACAAATGACAACACTGTTATAAACAAAAAGGTGTATAGAAATAAATGAAAGGAAGGAGAGGCGGACAGATACAAACAAATGAACTCAAAACTAAAGAAAAAATAACAATAACGATGAAAAGTACACTACGTCACAGCTAACGAAAATAGCAACAATTGTCGCTAGCAAATTTTACTGTGGAAAATTTGCACAGTCCCTACAGAAAACGCTCTCAGTAGAACCTCTGTCACGTGGTATATTCTAAATGAGTAATCAGACACAACCAACCCCCGAAATATACACACTAACACAATATGTAAACAAAGAACATGTAAACAGAGAACATGAAAACAAAGAATGCATGTAACATGTGAATACACAATATAAAGAATGTGTGTAGAGGAAGGCTCAGTTGAACATAAATAAAGGCACAGTTTAACATACAAACGGGCCACTTATCTTAAGCACAATCCTAAAACACCTGCAAAGATGCAATGCAATGCGGTACAACTGTAAACAACAATGGAAGACGATCCACCGTTGAAGGTCACCGTAACTTGACAACAAGTAGTGGTCTCCAAAGTGTAGCTACCAAATCATACTCGACTGTAGTTGAAACTGGAAGATCCAACGTCAATATGTTTTTAGAATGTAGCAAATAAACAATAGTTTGACCTCCTGAGCTTGGACGTAAATAACGTAACTTGAACGTAACAATATGTCCCTTGACGACTGTCAAAATGAAGAAAGATATTTATCTTCATCGTAAAGCGTAAATGTAGTTCCTAAGCAGCTGTGGTCCATGAAGCAGTATAAAGCGTTGACCTGCTTAACACTGTTCGCTTCGTAACTGACACTGCACGATGTGATGTAGGAACCCACGAATCTGGTCCACCAGATGTAACGGGCAGATGTAACGAGCTGATTATTATATATCGCCATAAAACTGGGCACTAGATGTAACGCTCGTATTTTTCCAGAAGTTAAATTCTGTTTATTGTATCGTGTTGAAAGTGTCGCAGAGTGGGCGTGTCGTTCTCACCGGTACAGTTCAGTGTTGCGAAGTATCTAGGTCACCAGCGTGAGGCGCTGCCAGGATGTTGTGAAGTCACTCACACATACCAGCATACATGTTTCTCAGATGTGTAGAACAAGTAGTAAGATGTTGTAGTGAGTAATGGTGTGTGTAGAGGCAGCAGATCGTGAACACAAAGTCGTTTAGGCTCTTATTCAGGTACACACAAACTCACTCCACCACAAGTGAAAGTCATAAATGTAGTTAGCACCGATGACTTTTTCCAACATTTATATGGCGACAGTACGTTGACGGACAACACAGTCAGTAGAATAAGGAACATGGACATTTCATGTGTAGTAATGATTATGAATATCGAGTATCATCAATCTGATAGGACCAGAACTGGCCACTATAGACGTTGCAAGATTAAGTCCAAGTTCGTGGTAAATCCGTAGCTCTGTCAAGACACCACCACTATCGACACCAGGTATATTATAGTTGAAGATGTAAGGTGTCTTATCTGGTTTTTGTTGTTGTTGCTGTGTACATTGCAATGAAGTAGTTCACAGTTACTGGACATGAACTATGACATGTGAAGTCATAAGAAAGGGTGAACTGCTTTGACGTTTCATCATTTATTTGGACGCCACAAATGACAGGTACTTTAAATGAGTCATGGACATCAATAGTTCAATATTTTTAGCATACTAAAGTTTCTACATGGATCTGCATACATTCTCCAATTCGATACAGATAATCCTAGCTGACGATAGCCTCAGCTTCATCGTATAAATATTCATAAATATCAATACTCCTCTCTGATACTGGAAGATCAGATGTACAATATAAATCCATTACTGTTCCCACGAGAATGGCATACATGGAGTACAGGCCAAACTGACCTTTATAACATTCCTAAGTCTAACCCTCGACAAAAGGTGCAATTGCTGACATAGCGATGTTCATAGGACGTAGAACTGTTCCTCGGGCTTAGTATATCCCGTGTACATATAGATCGCAGGTATGAAGATACCTGGGATGTGACTTCTAGTAGAAGAACCTCTATCACTGTAGTACGTGAGCGAGCAGAGATCGACCATTGTCAACATAATGTTAAATTATAGATTTGAAACATAAATGAGGTATTAATTTGTTTCGAAATCAACACCACAAAACATACGCCTCCAGGCGTTTTGAATAATCAAGGGAAGGAGCTTGTTAGCTACACTAACTCACAAAAGGATTCCTAATTCCCTATAGCAAATCACAGAGACGCGCATAGCGTTCTGCTCGGCTCGAAACTTCTCATCGAATCCCCTGGGCGGAAGACGATTCTAACTTTCTTAAAGTTGGGGCATGCGCAGAACGCATACACCTGAACAATAATCAACGAGACGATGGTTGAAGACCTTCTAGAAAGATTTTCGTAAGAAATCGTGCCTTATATGGACAGCAAACGAATCCTCACCTCAACACTAGTTTCAATCATTCTAAGAAACAAATGATAGATACAACCATGTAAGGAGAGTGACCAACACATCGTTCAAAAAAATGGACCGATGAGTCCCGTCACAAGCGAAGGTAACCATCCTTGTAAAATGTAATCGCAGTAAAACAAGAGTTATCTAGCTTAGACTGTGCGAAAAATCAATGTGTACAATTCAGACAAGTTAATTACACAATGCCTTTAGAAAAAATATACAATGTCTTTAGACAAAATTATACTATGTCTTTAGACAAAATTATACAATGTCTTTTGAAAAAAATTCTGTGCGTAACAGATTACCGCACCCCCCGGGGGAAAAAAATGAAACTTCTTTTTTTGAATCCTAGAGCCAGAAACAACAGGCTCTAAACGCACGTATGATGCGCGGATATAATGCTTAATATGCGGCTAGCTCGACGCATAGAGCGATAGCTGAGATTATATCTTACAACCTTAGAGATAATATTTCCCTAAGTGTACTCGTATATTCCAGGGAGGTGCCACCAACATACACCACAGTGATGGCAACATCATAATGCAAGGTAAATCATACTCATACAAATTTATGAAATTACATATATTATCATAGTATTAAACAATGAAGTGTTGTGCAAACAGCGGTGTCATATACTACTATACCGCACTTTAGAATTACACAAAAATACATGATACACGCATATAATATAATAATACATTGTATCATTCTAATTAAATAGATGTTCCTAGAAGACGTGGACATAATCCGCTCCAGATTGACTTAGGGCTTGATATATTTCAAAGATCCACAATGGACATAATCTCGCAGACGTCAAAGATGTGCTGCAAAAATATCAATAATAAAAAATATTTATGGTATATGCTAAATTTCTTAATACATAAATTAAAATACAATATATAAATGTGGCCATGTAAACTTTTGACCCTTATATTGCTAATTAAAAATACTTAACATTAAGGTACAATGTTATAAATTCACAAAAAATGATAACATATGTGCTGATATGTCATTATAGTAGTGGACTGTATATCAGTAAATATATATAACAGAAGAATTAAGTGGAATCGTGTGGGCATCTGGACAGAATATCTGCCATCACATTATCCGAACCACGGATAGCTCGCACCGTGAAATGAAATGGTTGAAGAGCTATGGCATATCGAGTGGACCTCGAGCTCTTCAAGTTTTTGTTCTGAATAGCAGTAAGAGCTTTCTGGTCGGTTTCCACAATGAAATGTGCGTCTAGAAGGAATCTTTGCAACTTGAGAATTGACCACACCATAGCCAATAATTCACGGTCTAAAACCGAGTAATTCCTTTCTGCAGCATTTAATTTCCTAGAGATATACATCACCGGATGCAGAGTATCAGAATACTCCTGCATAAGTGCTGCCCCAATCCCTGTTGACGAGGCGTCACTTCGAAGAACAAAAGTCTTCTCAATAGTAGGTAACCTAAGAATAGGCGGAGATGAAAATAGAGTTTTAATCTGGTCCAATGAGGATTGACATTCTTGAGACCAGCGGATCAGATTAGGCGATCCTTTCTTCAGTAAAGTAGAAAGCGGTGCCATAATGGAGGACAGATTCGGAATGGATCGTCCATAAAATTGTATCAAACCTAAGAGACTCCGTACTTGTTTCTTCGTCTTAGGGACAGAAATGTTTAGTATTTTCGAAACATTGTGGTCCTCTGTCTTTAAAAGACCATGACCAACATGATGACCTAGGAAAGAAATCTCGCTAAATCCTATAAAGGCTTTACAGGGTTTTGCAGTCAAGTTATACTCGCGAAGAGTAGACAGCAATTCGTATAAACCCAAATAGTGATCTTCCCAGGAATCACTGAATAGACAGATATCGTCTAAGTATGCTATGACATCAGTACGATATGAAATAATTCGACGCATCATGCGTACGAATGTAGCAGGGGCGTTCATAAGGCCGAAAGGCATGAAATTAAATTGAAATAAACCCCTAGGATTAGAAAAAGCGGTAAGAGGTTTGGCACGTTCAGTTAAAGGTACTTGCCAATAACCTTTAGACAAGTCTAGTTTGGTAAAGAATCTAGAATTAGAAAGTTTGTTTAGTAGCTCTTCTAGTGAAGGCATAGGTTCAGCATCAAACTTCGTAACTTGGTTCAATTTGCGATAAGTCCTGGGATGTCTGTAAGGACATCCTGAAATGTCTGCAACATCGAAGAGAATTGTCGATGTTCTTCAGCGGAAAGATTAGGAGAAACGGTAACGTTTTTCCAAGATTCCGTAGAATGAAGTGGGACCATAGGAAGTGGAAGATTGACATCAGAAAAAGTAGTTTCCTCATCCTGTATGACTGACAGGGATGAGTAATGACCATGAGGTACTGGAGAGTCGTCCATCGCCTGGAAAATAGGCTGCAAATAGTCAGGTCGTTCATGAAATTCCGACAACATATTTATGTGGAAAGTTTTATGTTTCCCATCAATATTGACAACATAATCGACGTCGGAAATCTTGGAGACTATTGCATATGGACCTTTCCATGCAATAAGAAGTCTGTTCTCTCTTGAAGGAAGTAGAACGAGTGCTTTGTCACCTGGACAAAGTTGTCGTAGACATCTATTTTTATTAGCAAATAGTCTTGCCTTTTCTTTGGCAAACTCGGATGACGAAGTTGCTAATTTGCATGCCTCGATGATCTTTTGCCTTAGAGCAATGACATACTCATAAGAAGATTGAGTTTCATCGGTAATATTATCGGCAGTGATGAGATCGTGAAGTAAAGACATAGGGCCGCGAGGTCGCGCGCCAAAGACAAGTTCAAAAGGAGAAAACCCTGTGTGTTCATTGGGGACCTCTCTATAAGCAAAGAGAGCTGCGGGTAAAACCCTGTCCCAATCCTGAGGATGATCTTCAGTTATCTTCCCAAGTAAATTCTTGAGTGTCCTATTCAAACGCTAGACTAACCCATTCGACATTGGGTGATATATACTGCTGAGAGACCTTTTAATATGTAAAACAGACCTTACCTGTGACATAGTGTCGGATATAAGTTGTGTGCCATGGTCTGACAATATTTCTCTGAGGAAACCCAAGCGAGAAAATATCAGCCACAGAGCGTCTGCAATATCGGCAGTTGAGATGCTTGTTGCTGTCATTTTCGACGGAGTCATCTGTCAAGTTATTTGCTTATGTTTGTATCATAAGTATAATTGTGTCTTTACCTGCGATGTCAGGTTGATTAGGGGTTGTCTTCCCTTGTTTATTCATTAATTGTGTTTGACCTTTAGGGTCAGAGGTTGACAGTTCGGCGTAGGCCTATGGGAAGGCTTTTTAAGCGGGGAGTGAGATATACTTCCGGGAAGCCGGGAGGTCCTGTTTTTCTGAAGGGACCAAGAGTCCATTGTTTTTCGGGGAGAATCTTCGAAGTAACTGCTATGGCAGTTTTCCCCAGTGAATCTCTGTGCGTCGGGATGACGACAGAATTCCTTGTGATGTTCTGAGGATTCATTTGCCAGGTAATACCGACCTTTATGCATTATTACGCTTTTCGGTGGCAGAACATGTAAAGGATTACCTAGGGTGAACAGCAGCTCACTGATCCGCCATTTCAGAACTTATATATTTGTGCTCGAGGTAGCCATCCAAGACTGTTAGTCTTATATTGTCCAGAAATCCAGTGACGAAGATATATTGTGGGAGCCGCAGATTGGCGGAACTTCTATCTACAATAAGTATTACTGCAGGGTTGATGATAACCTATTTAACCGAAGTACACGGCCGACGTCAGAACGAGGCCTGTGCTTTCGGCTATTATACTACAGCCTGATATGTGCAATTGGCGGGGAGTGCCAAGTTGCACCTATGTGTCATAGTAACTAAGGCATCTGACGCGTTTAGTCAGAGACGCCAAGGGCGACGCTACGAACTGTCATTATTGAAGAACTTTGCTATTGACCATGCACTCTATTCTGATGTTTACCTTTTTGAATGCCAAATGTATACCTATCGATGTCAGGTCAGCATGACCTTGTTACACTGACTGTTCCTGTTGATACTATGTGTGTTCCCGTCAATAAATGTCTTGAAACATGCCTGCAGTGTCAAAGCATCCTTGATTACTGCATGTGAGAGTATGGGTTGCAGGATCTACATCTATACGAGCCTAAACACATTCGCGCCTTCATTCGCACCCACACTCAATTCATCATACGCTCGCACTACACATCTAACAACATGTATACTGTCTTGGGCCAGTGATCACATCAACAAGAGAAAAAAAACAGTTACATTTCTGGTGGACCAGTTACGTGGGCTCTTATGATACATTTCTTGTCGCCAATGTGGCCTAGAAACTTACATTTCTGATGGACCAGATCTGTGGGTTTAAAAAGAACAGAGCGAGCATTTGACATTATTGTTGACATTTATGGATCCAGAAATTTACATTCCTGGTTGGCTGTTACATGTATGATGTCTCCAGTTTTGTCGAGAAAGTTACAAGAAGGACAAGTACACATTACACTTCTGATCTGTGGGTCTAAGCTACACACGGGACAGCCGTAACACACAGCGCTAATTCTACACTTGCAAGTTTTGGCTACAACAGGACAGATATAGGTCATCAACGGTTGACCCAAATAAACAGTACGAGCATTTATATTATAATGCTACATAAAGCATAACAAGACATGTACTGAAGTTAACTACTAGGCATTTGCTACGTGGACCATAACTGCATAGAAGGCGGGTTCCTATTGTAAACAGTACTGCTGGTTGTTACACGTTTCATTCAACAACAGACTTTTCTAGGTCAGAGCATTCAAGCTACATTGTTGGAGGTCAAGTGTCTGTAAACAGTACGTGAAAATAGTAAACATTCAATGTGCAAGCCCTAATTTGAGAAGGTCATAGTAACTTTGGTTCGTGAATACCACTTTATGTTACAGTGGATTTGACGTTCAGTGCGCGTTTGACATTTCGTTTCTGTGTTCGCAAGGAGCAAGGAATTTATTTTAGTTTCAGCTGTGACTGAACTTGTTCTGCAACACATTGAAATTGATTGCTATATGTTTATGTCACTTCTACTGTTTTGTGTATTTTTCTGCGGGTTTTTCGGTTGGTGGGTCTTACGGTAAATATGCCACTTGATCGAGGCTTACTGTAAGCGTTCTGTAGGTGCAAATTTTCTTAATTTGGAAATTTGCTAGTGACAATTGGTCGCTATTGATGTTAGCTGTGATGTAATTGTACTTAACGTTGTTTTTGTAATATTTTGTCTGTTTTTCAGTTTTGATTGTCGATTTGTTTTGTTTGTATTCTGTAGGTCTCTCCTTTCTTGTGTATTTCTCTACACATTTTTGGTTAAAACAGTGTTGCCATTTGTATTGTTTTGTATTTTTGTCTTTGTATTTTTTTTTTTTTTGTACTACATTACTGTCATACACAGTCTACATACACATACTTGGTCATGTTTTGATATTATTGATAAGATAGACTCTTCATATAGAGTTTCTTAATAAAATATTATTATATAAGATATTTATACAAGTTCTTTGATAAAAGACTTGTTATCTACAAAGATTGAGACAAGGTGAAATACATATTCAAGTTCTTTATAAAAAAGACTTGTGCCCATAGTGAGTGGGATATAAGGGAATTTTTTTTTTCCACAGGTACTCAGGTGATTTTTTGGGTACATTATAAACAAGAGGAACATACAAAGTCTTTGTCTAAGACTAAGACAGTAAAATAAAGTGAAGTGAGTATACAAGTCTATCATTTCAGACTTGTCTCCCATTAAAGTGGGATAATTTAATATATTTGCTTCTGCAAGTTACTGATCTCAGTAGACAAGATG
The DNA here is from genome assembly GCA_024509875.1 of Oreohelix idahoensis. Classification (NCBI taxonomy): domain Eukaryota; kingdom Metazoa; phylum Mollusca; class Gastropoda; order Stylommatophora; family Oreohelicidae; genus Oreohelix; species Oreohelix idahoensis. The sequence goes on along the minus strand of JAMPIV010010876.1, from coordinate 12,978 downwards.
TCTACATTGGACTACTTTATTACACAAGGGAGAGCCCTTGATAAGACTGGTCAACAGTTAGAACAGTGGGCTGTTGCTCAGTATGACAAAGCATTAGCTGCTGAAGAGAGAAGGGCTGCTGCAGAGGAAAAAAAAAACTATGGCTGAAGAGAAGAGATTAGAAAGAGAAGCAGCTGCTGAACAAAAAAGGCTAGACAGAGAAGCTGATATTGCTGCTGAACAAAAGAAATTGCAGATGCAGGTGGAGGAAAGGAGATTTGAAGCTGAACAAAAGAGATTAGACAAAGAGGCTGCTGCAGAGGAGAGGAAAGCTCAAGCTGCTGCAGAGGAGAGGAAAGCTCAAGCTGCTGCAGAGGAGAGGAAAGCTCAAGCTGCTGCAGAGGAGAGGAAAGCTCAAGCTGCTGCAGAGGAGAGGAAAGCTCAAGCTGCTGCAGAGGAGAGGAAAGCTCAAGCTGCTGCAGAGGAGAGGAAAGCTCAAGCTGCTACAGAGGAGAGGAAAGCTCAAGCCGAGGCTGAAATTAGGAAAATGGAACACGAGGAAAGACTCGCAACTTTGGAGTTAGAGAAATTGAAATTGGCGAGTACGGGTGCTCAGCAAACAACTTCGAGTACGACAAAGGAGTTTGTTAGTAGGATTAAATTGCCTCATTTCAATCCTTTAAAGGATGACGTAGCAGATTATCTAGATAGATTCCAATTTTTGTGCGATACGCATAACATAAAAAAGGAAAAATATGTTGAACAACTGATGCCATTTTTTACAGGTGACACAGTGACTACTCTTATGACAATAGACGAACATGAGAGGACTAATTATGATGTTGTCAGGGCAGCATTGCTAAAAAAATATCAACTAAAACAAGAAGACTATCGTCTTCGTTTTAGGACAATGTTGCCAGAAAATGGAGTAGATTTCTCTGATTTTGTTACAAAGATACGTCGTACATTTACACGATGGGTTGAGTTGTCTCAGATTGAGAAAACATATGAAGGTCTAATGGACTTATTATTGCGAGATAAGGTTTTGTCATCTGTTAATGATTCTTTTCTTGCATTCCTTCATGAGCGTAAGCCTAAAAACTTAAAAGAAATGGAGGAATACTGTTGTCAGTATGCCACAGCACATCCCCATGCTACAGTTAGCAATTCTAAAGTGAAAGAAGGGTTGCCAGCTGCTTCGGCAACACCATATGGCCCTAATTTCAGAAAAAAATTTCAGGGTGCTCAACAAAATTGGAATAGGGGAAGTAATCAAAATTACACTCAGAAGCGGAGTAATCCAACACATGATGGTTCTTCGTCTATGCAGTGGAGACAAGATGGTAGTTCTCGTAATTTTAGTGGTAATAATTTGAGACACTTTCGCAAAGGCTATCCAAATAATAACTATTCAAATTTTCGAGGTAATCATTCTCGACGTCAAGATTATGACGATGGTGAATTTAGAAACCGGGATTCAAACCGGAATGATGATTACAATAGGCAATATGATAACAATTACAGGGGAAATGATAGTCGAAATAATACAGGGTAAATGATAATCGAGGCAGACCTAGGTTTAACAAGAAAAGACCTTACCAACAGGCAAACTCTGCACAACAAGAGTTTGATGGAGCCTGTAATACAGTAAATGATAGTGGTAACTCTAGGGCTATCACTGGTTGTGCTTTCGATTTTGGGAGAGCAACTGAATGCCCCCAATGCTTAACATTGTTTGACTCATCAACTGTATCTACGCTAAGTTGTGGTCACCCTCTTCCTGCTCTACCTGCTACAGTTGCGCATGATGGGAGAGGATCTCTCATCTTACATAAAGGTCTAATAAATGATAGGCTAGTCTCAGTACTTTTCGATTCGGGATGTACTACCGTCGGGGTTAAGGAGTCTCTGATAGATCCTTGCTGTGCCACTGGAAAAACAATCAAATGTGTTACATTTGGTGGTACTATGGAAAGCTATCCTACTGCTATTATTAGGATTGACACTCCTTTCTTCACAGGAGATGTCCATGCATGTCTTCTTCCTAATCCTATTGCGGATCTTATAATCGGTCGTATTCATGGGGTTAAGGAATGCACCCCGCAACAAATTTCTAGTTGGGAAGAAGAAAACATTCAAACGGTCAATGCAGTGATGACAAGAGCTCAAGCTCTTAATCCCCCAACTTCATCTGATAATAGTAATGAAGTTGATAGCCAAGACGAGCACTTGGTGATTTCCCATGACTCGTTTGTTAAACGTCAAGAAGAGGATCCTTCTTTGAAGAAATACTTCCTTCTTGCAAAGAAAGGGGATCCCAATCAAAATACGAATCACAAATCGTATATTACTATGAAGAATGGTATATTGGTACGAATGGTACAACACTCGGACAAGTCTATGCATTCTCAAATTCTTGTGCCTAAGTGTATGAGAGCCTTAATTCTTCGGCATGCACACGATTCTCAGTGTGCTGGACACATGGGTTTTTCCAGAACTAAAACTAGAGTCCTTGCGTCCTTCTTTTGGCCATTCGTGAATAAAGACATCCGAATTTATTGCCGATCTTGCAAAATTTGTCAAGAGGTCAAGTCTAGGGGTCCGAGACATGCTGCTCCTATTCAGGCTGCAGATATTCCGATTCGGCCGTTTCAGAAAATGGCTATAGACATCATTGGTCCGTTCAAAATTAAGTCAGCCAGAGGACACCAATTTATCCTCACTTGCGTGGACATGTGCACGCGTTGGCCAGAGGCTATTCCTCTGAAGAGCATATCAACTGTCGATATCGCTGATGCTCTTTGGCTCGTATTTTCTCGTCTGGGATTCCCCGGAGAAATACTGTCGGATCACGGCACTCAGTTAATTTCGGACGTTATGTCTCAGGTAATGGCTACGCTAGACATTAAAAGGTCTCTCAGTAGTATTTATCATCCAATGTCCAATGGATTGGTAGAACGTCTTAACAGGACACTAAAGAACTTACTTGGCAAGATAACGGAGGATCATCCTGAAGATTGGGACAGGGTTTTACCTGCAGTCCTCTTTGCCTATCTTTCGAACTTGTCTTTGGCGCGCAACCGCGCGGGCCAATGTCCTTGTTACACGATTTGATAACTTCCGATAATATTGACGATGATACACAATCGTCATATGAATATGTTATAGCTCTTAGAGAAAAGATTATCGAATCGTGCAGGTTAGCAACTTCATCTTCCGAATTTGCGAAAGAAAAAGCTAGGCGATTTGCTAATAAGAAAAGACGCCTACGTCAACTTTGTCCTGGAGACAAAGCATATGTCTTACTGCCCTCAAGAGAGAATAGACTTCTCATTTCTTGGAAGGGTCCATACACTATAGTCTCGAAAATTTCTGATGTCGACTATATTGTCGATGTGGATGGAAGGCATAAAACCTTCCATATAAATATGCTAACAGAGTTTATTGAACGTCCAGACTATTTACAGCCTATTTTCCAGGCGACGGACGACTCTCCAGTTCAACATGGTCACATCTCATCCCTGTCCGTTATACAGGATGAGGAAACTATTTTTTCTGACGTGAACTTACCTCTTCCTGCGATTCCACTTACTTCAACGGAATCGTGGAGAGACGTTACAGTCTCTTCCAACTTGTCTTTTGAGGAACAGCGTCAAGTATCCTCTACGTTACAATCATATCAGGATGTCCTTACCGACATTCCTGGACACACAGATGTCATAGAACATGACATCATACTTACTGATCGTAATCCGATCAGAGTAAGACCATACCCAATACCTATTCATTTTCAAGCACAAGTCGAGAAAGAATTGGATGAAATGATTCAACTACAAATAATTGAACCATCCACTTCAGCTTATTCTTCGTCGATAGTTATTGTTCGAAAGAAAGACAATAACATACGTCTTTGCGTTGATTATCGCAAATTAAATCAAGTTACGAAGTTCGATGCTGAACCTATGCCGTTATTAGATGATCTACTTATTAGACTTTCTAAGGCTAAATTCTTTACTAAACTAGACTTGTCGAAAGGTTATTGGCAAGTCCCACTGACGGAACACGCCAAACCTCTCACTGCTTTTTCGACACCTAGGGGTCTGTTTCAATGGAATTTTATGCCTTTCGGGCTTATGAACGCCCCAGCGACTTTCGTGCGCATGATGCGACGAATTCTATCAGATCGTGCAGATGTCATTGCATATTTAGACGACATCTGTCTTTTCAGCGATACTTGGGAAGAACACTATGTGGGTCTAAAGGAATTGCTATCTACTCTACGTGAGCATAGATTGACTGCTAAACCCTCTAAAGCTTTTGTTGGGTTTAGTGAAATTTCCTTCCTAGGTCATCGAGTTGGTCATGGTCTGTTGAAGACAGAGGACCAAAACATTTCAAAGATATTAAATATCTCGGTTCCGAAGACAAAAAAGCAAGTGCGTAGTCTCTTGGGATTGATACAATTCTATGGAAGATTCATTGAGAATCTGTCCTCCATTATGGCACCACTTTCAACGTTATTGAAAAAAGGTTCTCCTAATATGGTGCGTTGGTCCCAAGAATGCCAATCTTCATTGGATCAGGTTAAGAATTTGTTCTCATCTCATCCTATCTTAAGACTACCGACGATTGATAAGACTTTTGTCCTTCGTAGTGATGCCTCTTCCACTGGCATTGGAGCGGCACTAATGCAGGAATATTCAGGAACTCTGCATCCTGTAATGTATATTTCTAGGAAGCTGAATGCGGCAGAAAGGAATTACTCGGTTTTGGACCGTGAATTGTTGGCTATGGTTTGGTCCATTCTTAAGCTACAAAGGTTCCTTCTGGGCGCGCATTTCTTTATGGAAACCGACCAAAAAGCTCTTACGGCTATGCAAAGTAAGGATTTGAAGAGCTCGAGATCTACTCGTTATGCTATTGCTCTTCAGCCTTTCCATTTCACGGTGCGAGCTATCCGTGGTTCGGATAATGTGATGGCGGACATATTGTCTAGATGCCCACATGATTCCAGTTAAATCTTGTGTCCTAGTTTTTCCTGATATATTTTCAGACTTAGGTCTGTCCTTAATATCATAATATGTTGTAATACAAATGTATTTGGATGATGTTTAGATAATTTAACAAATTTCATTTTGTCCATCCATCAGTGATATGTTGCTAAAATAGCATTGACATTTGTATATTGCTATGATTATATTATTTAGTAATGTTTGGTATATGATTGGTATTGCCAGCAACTTAGGTTTCTTGAATGGTATCCCTTAGTTTGTTTGGCTTAAAGGAAATATTTTCTCCTATGTTGAGAGATGATTTGTACCCTCTTCTATTGTACCTGATATTAGGTTCATTGTTTGCATGAGCACAGAAGTGATACTGGTGCTATCTTGCTCATGAACATATTAAAAAAAAAAAAAATTGCATTTTTTTTTTTACAGGGGGGTGGTAGTAATGTTGCTGTCATTTTCGACGGAGTCATCTGTCAAGTTATTTGCTTATGTTTGTATCATAAGTATAATTGTGTCTTTACCTGCGATGTCAGGTTGATTAGGGGTTGTCTTCCCTTGTTTATTCATTCATTGTGTTTGACCTTTAGGGTCAGAGGTTGACAGTTCGGCGTAGGCCTATGGGAAGGTTTTTTAAGCGGGGAGTGAGATATACTTCCGGGAAGCCGGGAGGTCCTGTTTTTCTGAAGGGACCAAGAGTCCATTGTTTTTCGGGGAGAATCTTCGAAGTAACTGCTATGGCAGTTTTCCCCAGTGAATCTCTGTGCGTCGGGATGACGACAGAATTCCTTGTGATGTTCTGAGGATTCATTTGCCAGGTAATACCGACCTTTATGCATTATTACGCTTTTCGGTGGCAGAACATGTAAAGGATTACCTAGGGTGAACAGCAGCTCACTGATCCGCCATTTCAGAACTTATATATTTGTGCTCGAGGTAGCCATCCAAGACTGTTAGTCTTATATTGTCCAGAAATCCAGTGACGAAGATATATTGTGGGAGCCGCAGATTGGCGGAACTTCTATCTACAATAAGTATTACTGCAGGGTTGATGATAACCTATTTAACAGAAGTACACGGCCGACGTCAGAACGAGGCCTGTGCTTTCGGCTATTATACTACAGCCTGATATGTGCAATTGGCAGGGAGTGCCAAGTTGCACCTATGTGTCATAGTAACTAAGGCATCTGACGCGTTTAGTCAGAGACGCCAAGGGCGACGCTACGAACTGTCATTATTGAAGAACTTTGCTATTGACCATGCACGTCTATTCTGATGTTTACCTTTTTGAATGCCAAATGTATACCTATCGATGTCAGGTCAGCATGACCTTGTTACACTGACTGTTCCTGTTGATACTATGTGTGTTCCCGTCAATAAATGTCTTGAAACATGCCTGCAGTGTCAAAGCATCCTTGATTACTGCATGTGAGAGTATGGGTTGCAGGATCTACATCTATACGAGCCTAAACACATTCGCGCCTTCATTCGCACCCACACTCAATTCATCATACGCTCGCACTACACATCTAACAACATGTATACTGTCTTGGGCCAGTGATCACATCAACAAGAGAAAAAAGACAGTTACAATGCTCTTGAGAGGGATAGCCTCTGGCCAACGTGTGCACATATCGACGCATGTGAGGATAAATTGATGTCCTCTAGCCGACTTAATCCTAAAAGGACCGATAATATCTATCGCCATCTTCTGAAAAGGACGCATAGTGATGTCAGCAGCCTGGATAGGCGCAGCATGTCGTGGTCCTCTCGATTTGACCTCCTGACATACTTTGCAAGATCGACTGTAAACACCTATGTCCTTGCTTACAAATGGCCAAAAGAAAGCCGCAAGAACCCTCAACTTTGTACGGGAAAAACCCATATGTCCAGCACATTGCGAGTCATGAGCATGTTGCAATATTTGCAATCTCATACTCTTAGGCACAAGAATTTGAGAATGTGCAGACGTAGTCGAGTCTTGTACCATACGTACAAGTACGCCGTTCTTCATAGAAATCCAAGACTTTCTACTTGTATTTTGATTTGGATCACCTTTTTTTGCTAGTATGAAGATTTTTTGCAAAGAAGGATCTTCTTCTTGCAACTTTATGAATGAGTCACGTGAAATAATGCAGTGACTACCTTGACTATTTACTTCATCATCACTAGTCAATGAAGTTTGGGGTGTCTCTAGAGATTGTGCTCTTGTGACCACTGCATTGGTAGCATGCATATTCTGATCTTCCCAAGCAGCTATCTGCTGTGGGGTACATTCCCTAACTCCGTGAATACGACCGATAATAAGGTCCGCAATAGGGTTAGAAAGAAGATACGCGTGGACATCTCCCGTAAAGAAGGGAGTAGCAATATGTATTATGGCAGTAGGATACTTTACCAAAGTGCCACCAAATGTGACACATTTGATGACCTTTCCTGTAGCACAGGATGGATTTACAAGAGATTGTCTAACACCAATAGTAGTACATCCAGAATCAAACAGAAGTAAGACTGGCTTACTATTTACAAGACCCTTATGTAGTATAAGAGAACCTCTCCCGTCATGTGCAACTGCAGCTGGGAGAGCGGGAAGAGGATGACCACAGCTTAAAGTAGTTACGGTTGTTGGTTCGAACAAAGTACTACATTGGGGACATTTATTTGCTCTACCAAAATCAAAAGCAGAACATCCGATAGCATTAGGGTTTTTATCATCATTAACCTGTTTATCTGCTCCCTGAGATTCTTGTTGTACAGTGTCTGTCTGTTGATATCTCTTTCTCTTATGTAGAGATCTACCGCGACCATTATTGCCTCTGAAATTATCATTATTTTCTCTCCTGTAATTGTTATACTGGTTTGTGTTCCAGTTTCCATAATTGTCATTATCATCTCTGTATTGATTTGAAAATCTAGCAGATTGTTTTTGAGGTTTACGCGAAAAGTAGTTACCTCTATACTGACTACCTTTGCGGAAATGTCTAAAATTGTTAGGTGCAGAATAACAAGGAGTATCACCTTGTCTCCAGTTATTCGAAGAAGAATCACAATGTGATTGATTGCTATGATTTTGATCATAATTACGGTTACTCTTTCTATTAATATTATGTTGAGTACCCTGAAATTTACGCTTGAAGTTTTGGCCATACGGAGCTGCCGAAGCAACTGGTAAACCTTCTTTCACCTTAGAGTTACCCATGGTTATGTGTGGGTGCGCAGTTACGTATTGGCAACAGTAATCTTCCATTTCTTTTATTGTTTTAGGTTTACGTTCATGAAGGAAAGCAAGGAAAGACTCATTGACAGACGACATGACTTTGTCTCTAAGTATTAAGTCCATAAGTCCTTCATATGTATGTTATGTCTTAGACAGCTCAACCCATCGTGAAAAAGTAAGACGTATCTTCGAAATGAATTCAGAGAATATTACTTGAGTATCTGGCAACATATTTTTAAATTGAAGACGATAGCCGTCTTCGTTAAGTTGGTACTTCTTTAACAAGACTGCTCTGATAAGCTCATAATTGTTCTTGTCAGGCTCATCTACCATACTTAACATACTCAAAGTATCACCTCTAAGTAAGTTGGATAACTGATAAACATACATTGATTTATCTATGTTATGTGTTGTACATGCACGTTCGAATCTATCCAGATAAAAGGTTATATCGTCACTGGAAGCGTTGAATGCAGGTAGCTTTATCTTAAAAGTACTTGCATTGAACTTATCTGACACCTTATTTGCATCATTAGCATTACCAGTGTTCAACAATTTCATCTTTTCTAACTCCAAAGCTAAGAGTTTTTCTTCATGCTCCATTTTTGCTTTTCTCTCATCAGACTCTCTTTGTAACCTTCTTTCCTCAGCTTCAGCCTCTCTTTGTAACCTTTTCTCTTCGGCCTCAGCCTGTAGTCTCTTATTTTCAGCCTCTATCTCTACTCTTTTATTTTGAACCTTTTTTTCAAGTCTTTTATTTTCAGCCTCTTTTTCAAGCCTTTTATTTTCAGCGTCCAATTGTAGCTGAAATTTTCTTTCCTCAGCTTCAGCTTGTCTTTTCTGCTTTTCCATTTCATCTGGAATTTTCTTTCATCTGCCTGCATCTGCAGTCTCAGATTCTCAGCATCTATCTTCTTTTGCTCAAATTATTTTTTCTTCTTTTGCTCAGATTCTCTGTCTAATCTTTTATTTTCCTCTTTTTGTCTTTTCTCTTCAGACTTTAGTGCTTTAATCCATTGAGTATTTGCATACTCTTCTAATTTATCACCAGTCTTGCCAAGGGATTTCCCTTGCTCAATAAAGTAATCAAGTGTAGACATGATGTCTAATATTATGAGTTACAAAATATGAAATAATTAATTAATTTATTTCAATCTTAAGTGACAAGACTTAAATAAGTACTTGTATAATCACAAAGTTCACTCCAATCTTTGTGGGCAACAAGTCTTTGACAAAGAACTTGTATTACTCAATGTATAATAATACCACAAGTCACTTCTTAATCATAAGAGCACTACACATCCAATAGTGCATAACCATATAATCATCAGTTATTTATCATAACTGCACTACACATCCAATAGTGCATGAACCAATCCACCAGTTAGTTATGATAAGTGCACTATACAGCTAATAGTGCATGAGAAATATGTAACAATAGTGAAAGCTAACAATGCAAGAACTATGTAAACAATAACAACAATCGAAGACAATGTAAACAATAACAAAGATCCAAGACAATGTAAACAATAAGAAAGATCAAACACAATACGAAAACATTCGCAAAAGTCAAAGTAATAAACAGCGAAAACTAAAAGTAAATATCACAAAGAATGTGTTGACAAATGCGAAGAATGTAAACAAACAAGTGACGTCACAGTGTATAAACAAAAATGGTGTACAGAACTGAATAATAGGAAAGAGGAGACCTACAAATACAAACAAATCAAAACAAAACTAAAGAATGTGAAAAAATACCGAAAACAAAAATGCACATGTCATCACAACTAACAAAAATAGCAACAGATGTTGCATGGAAATTTTCAATTAAGAAAATTGCTCCTACAGAACGCTATCACAAGACCTCTATGACGTGGTATCTCTTATGATAGTCACCTACCCAACCAAACCCGCTGAAATATAAACATATAAATATACAAATAACATATAACATGTAACATATAACAAATTGACAATAAGTAAGTATGTGAAAGTATAGAAGGCTCAGTTAGAATAGAAGGGCACAGTTCACAAACAAAACAGACCACTTAACTTCTATAAATCCAAGCGTCAGCACGGTGCAGAACAGGATGTGATCAGCATTCTGAGGATAAATGATCCAACGTTGATCGACATCTGCTCCCATGAACAGCCATGACGTAGGAAAAGAGCTTCTTATATAGAATGTTGTTACGGCACTTGTCCTTCTTCCTTACAATGTTCGGTACTTGACCTTCTAACTGCTATGAATCGATTCGATCGGTACTTGACCTTCTGAATCAGCAACAGTAAATCGATTTGATCGGCACTTGTCCTTCTCAATCAGGAACAGTAAATCGACTCGATCGGCACTTGTCCTTCTCAATCAGGAAACTTTGATAAACTGACGAGCAGCGCCGGATACTTTCAAAGATATTTCCAAATTCAGCAACGCCGGGTAGTTTCAAAATTTTTCATTGAAGGAAGTAAGTTCAAAATGACGAACTGCAATGTTGTATGTAGTATGCCTTTATAACATTCCTAAGTCTAACCCTCGACAAAAGGTGCAATTGCTGACATAGCGATGTTCATAGGACGTAGAACTGTTCCTCGGGCTTAGTATATCCCGTGTACATATAGATCGCAAGTATGAAGATACCTGGGGTGTGACTTCTAGTAGAAGAACCTCTATCATTGTAGTACATGAGCGAGCAGAGATCGACCATTGTCAACATAATGTTAAATTATAGATTTGAAACATAAATGAGGTATTAACTTGTTTCGAAATCAACACCACAAAACATAGGCCTCCAGGCGTTTTGAATAATCAAGGGAAAGACCTTGTTAGCTACACTAACTCACAAAAGGATTCCTAATTCCCTATAGCAAATCACAGAGATGCGCATAGCGTTCTGCTCGGCTCGAAACTTCTCATCGAATCCCCTGGGCGGAAGACGATTCTAACTTTCTTAAAGTTGGGGCATGTGCAGAACGCATACACCTGAACAATAATCAACGAGACGATGGTTGAAGACCTTCTAGAAAGATTTTCGTAAGAAATCGTGCCTTATATGGACAGCAAACGAATCCTCAACACTGGTTTCAATCATTCTAAGAAACAGATGACCGATACTACCATATAAGGAGAGTGACCAACACATCGTTCAAAAAAATGGACCGATGAGTCCCGTCACAAGCGAAGGTAACCATCCTTGTAAAATGTAATCGCAGTAAAACAAGAGTTATCTAGCTTAGACTGTGCAAAAAATCAAAGTGTACAATTCAGACAAGTTAATTACACAATGCCTTTAGAAAAAATATACAAGTCTTTAGACAAAATTATACTATGTCTTTAGACAAAATTATACAATGTCTTTTGAAAAAATTCTGTGCGTAACACAATCCTGCACAGTTCGTATTTATGTCGCTAATAACGCTGGCTTGATAAATTACATTCTTTCATACTGTAGCTCAGAGCCTCTGACTAAACGCGTCAGGAAGTCTTGTAACAAATGTAGTTGCTTAATAATATCAAAGTCTATGAATTTGTTTAACAACAGTCAAGACTTCATATGGCTTCTCACGCCAGACACTTCTTCTTCTGTTCCAGATATCGGTCAAAATGTCGGCCTATAATAAGTAATGAACAACTGTGTATTCTTCAAAGGCAGGCATTATCATCTATGCCGGAACCTACCGCCATCATGCGGGTTTTATAATAATATACGTTCATTGTGCTTCTGTAAAGTAATTCGACGAATAGACTTAGTTGGCTACGTCAAGCACACATAATGGACTCTGGATCTCAAGAACTGTGAGCGCTACTCACAGGTTCATACTAAATGTTCTGCAATCTTGGCATAATAATAACGTTTATTTTACCTTGGACAGAATACGAGAAAATACACAAATAACCACTGTCGTCATTCTAGACGAACAGAATAACTCTGAGGAGAATCACTGACATCACAGTTTCACAGAAGACTGTCTTTTCCCCAGATCACACAGAGAAGAAACAACGGACATCATGTCCGGTCAGAAACCAGCTCATCACTCCCAGACGGAAGTCTTCTCGGTTCGCGCTAAAAACAAGCGCATGCGTAGACAGAACAGATATGAGAACAGCTAACCCCCCGACTTAACACAGGTCAACACAATGAATAAAACAAAGGGAAGATAACCCCAAATCAATCTGTCCCACGGAGTTAATAAAGAGTTCTGTTACTTAGATCATCAAAACGTATAAATAGATGTACGTCTTATGATCCCGTCAAAAACGACAGCAACAGTACCGCTTATGACGTGTACTTCAAACTGGGAAGCAGCCAAGACTACTACGAGATGTTAAAGAAGGCTTTGCTTTAGTGGTTCGAAATGAACGCTCGAAAATTTCTGCAAATGTCCAGCAACAGTCAAAAGGAGAGCACTGAGATATTTCTGCAGTTCTCTTCATGGCTGACGGGCTATTTGACAAAGTGTGTGGAGCTTTCCTTGCTTCCCCTCACGTACGAAGGACTTCTAGAATTTGTCTTTACAGAACAAATAAAAACCACGATGTCGAACGAAACCCGAAGATTTCTAGCAGAACAAGGGGCAGTGAAGTTGGATGACATCCTCAGTCAGGCTGAGCGTTATGTAGATGCGTTGGCCGAACTTCCCAGCACTAAACGCAAACCGACAGATGAGCCTTCTCGGAAAAATAATCTAGAACAGTCATCCCATTCATCCCAGTCTTCCCATTCTTCCAATCACTATAACCAACGAGAAACCGTACCCCAGAGACCTCCCCAGGAAAAA
>JAMPIV010010875.1:227500-492500 GCA_024509875.1 Oreohelix idahoensis | reverse complement strand
TCCTTCGTTTATTTGTTAATGTGGTCTAGATTTCACGTTTTTCTTATCTCTTCATTTCAATGAAGAACCAAACTTTCTCTTATTCATTAGTATTCCTTAGTTTGACTTTCTCTCAGCTTAAGGACCTTCATTCTTGGTAAAAGGTTCAGATATATGCCTGGGTTTACAATTCTTTACCCAGTTTTCGAGCGTAGCTCCGTTTCAGTTATGACTGTGGGCTCTAACAGTTATTGCATGCAATTCTTAGCACTACTTACGTTTCTCGTGAATTCACAAAATATAACATTCTACATTTCGAAGTTACACAGTTGCTTTAATTGTGCGAAGTCAATCTCCTCTATAGAATATCACTGAGCAAAGAGAATTACGTCTTGTCTCGACCGCTCTAAATTCATTACTCCTCAAAAAATGGCTTCATCTCTCGTTCATTCCGGGGGAAGAAAAAGGACTGAGCTTAACCATTGGTGGGAAATCACGTGACCAATGCTTGGCGTAAGCGAAGCTACCCTAATTAATGCTTGGCGTTTCGAAGCGAAGCTTGGCCTAAAATAATGCGTGGCGTTTCAAAGCTAACCTGGTTTAATTAAACATCTGCGTTGAGATTTTCTTTTATCTTCTGTTTCTATAAAAATTTATTTTATGTTAATATAGTCTATATCTGAAAACTCACGGTATACGCGGTTACACCAGCTCTTACCATCAAAATAATGAATTTGGTAGGGGATAATCAACTATTTGAACACTGGTGCCTGCCCAGCTCTTACCATCAAAATAATGAATTTGGTAGGGGATAATCAACTATTTGAACACTGGTGACTGCCCAGCTCTTACCATCAAAATAATGAATTTGGTAGGGGATAATCAACTATTTGAACACTGGTGACTTCAACAAAAATTATAATAATGTATTGCACGCCAGAATCATAATAATATAAATTTCTGTATGTATCTGATATAAAGTTAGACCATTTTGTCATACATGCTGGAAATGTACAGTTTAAAATGTAATAATAATTCTATCTATTTGTTTTTAATCTTCATATTTATCATAATTTTCCTTTGTGCTGCCTATGTGGGTATAGAGCCACCACTACAGCTGGTCTTCTTACGGGACGCCTGCACCAAGTAGTCACATGATCATGTAGTGGTAGTTTCTGTGGTAGTTTGTTTTTCATGATGATGATGCCAGCCCCATACACAACCTCATATTAGATCATTTTTTACGACATGCCTGAGGGTGTAGTTGTCTTGTTGTTTCTTTGTCTGTTCAGAGACCCCCCCAGGAACTAGACGGGGAATCTTCAAATTAATAAGTGCTGATTATTTACAAATGATCATTAACAATAATAAAAGGTAAAGGATCCCGTTACATGCCCATTGAGGCATATTGGGAATATGGTGTTAAGCCCATATTTTCTTGACCAACGGCACACTAGGGGTGATGTGGTCAGCATCACGCCGGAACAATAATAAAAGCCAGAAAGAATAAAGCCAGAATAGCCTTTGCCAATCTAAACAACATCTGGAAATCTTCTCAGTACAGTACAAGCACTAATATAAAAATATATGAGAGCTGCATAATTTCTGTACTTCTCTACGATAGAGAGTAACAGAAAAGGAAATGTCTAAACTGTCCTCTTTCCACACAACCTGCCTAATGAAAATTCTTTGAATTTTCTGGCCAAACAACATCACCAACCAAGTACTGCTGACTCAGAGCCACCAAGAAGAAATACGCACCATCATAGCAAGTAGGTGCTGGAGTTGGGTTGGCCACATCCTCAGAAAAGGCCATGATACCATCACTAGAACTGCCATGCTATGGACTCCAGCAGAAAAGCGAAAGAGAGGCTGGCTCTGAGATACTTGGTGGAGAACTGTGGAGGCAGAGATGCAAAGAATAAACCAGAGCTGGAACACCACATGAAGGATGGCTCTATGTATCCAGAGTGGAGACAGTTTTGTTGCTGCCCTACAAGATGCCACAAGCCGTGACGGTCACTGATTGCTTTGTCAGCCAGAGGTCAAGGACCAGAGAAGAAGAATTAACAAAAATAAAATTGCATGGAGCATCCATTTCTACTTAACCAAGAGATCAAAAGGATGTGTGTAATTATTACTGTTTGTCTTACAGGAGGCTAACAAGCTGAGTGCCTGTCCTCGTGTTGTAGATATCTCTACTAGAAAACCAGGTATGATCATTCATTATCACGTGTTGTAGACATCTCTACTAGAAAACCAGGTATGATTATTCATCATCACGTGTTGTAGACATCTCTACTAGAAAACCAGGTATGATCGTTCATCATTATCACATGTTGTAGACATCTCTACTAAAAATCCAGGTATGATCATTCATTTCAGATAGAAGGATACAGACCTGTAATACCATCAGCTGGTGTCATCTCTGTGTGACATATTCAACACTAGCATCTGTTCTCCAGCTCTTGTTCCACTAATTTTTATCTGAACCGTTCCATCATTTCCACATTAGTGATCCTGTCATACCATTTTTATCTGTTGGATGACATTTTAATGACTGTGTTACATGTATTTTTCATTGAATTAGAAATACTGCCACCTGTGTTAAATAGCTGTTTTGTTTTTGTATCTTGTGAGAAATCATCTGTTGTGAGAAATCATAAGTGTTTGTGTCATTACAGGTACACAGCCAGTAACGGACAACACTGGACCATTACGTGAGCTTATTGCGAGAACAGTCGAGCTAACATCGCTGGAAAGGTTTACACAAGAGGTAGTAGACTATACCATTGTATTGTGATCTGCCATTGTGACTTTTTTTTCAAACAACAATTTGAAAAATAACTGTGTGCAGTTTAGTTCATTTTGTCGAATTAGTTATAAATTTCTTGTCAAATACACAGATAAAAAATGTGTGTGAGAGGAAACACACTTTTCTAACGAAGTTTTGTTGTTTTTCTTTAAAAGTACATTCATTAACATCATAATTTGTTGTTAAATACTGGAAGGACAGTAATAACAAAACAAGAGTAGAAAAAGAAAGATGTCATTGTATTGGAAAATGTTTGAGAATCAAAATAAATCAAGTCCAACACAAAAATAACAATCTGGACTCGGATGTCAAGTCAGTCTTATCGTCTCTTCTTCTTCAACTACCATGCCTAATGGCATAGGAGATCATGTCTCTCCACAACTTCCTATCTCGAATACAAATTATCAGTTCTGTTGTTGACCTCCTTCCATTCCACGATATGAAAGTCTGCAACTTTATGGTTGAGGTTTTGTTGTTCTCCATGTTTCAGAGCCATACAATAAGATTTTTGTGTGTGTGTGTGTGCGTGCATGCGCGCGCGTGTGTGTTTTAATCATGAATCAAAAAAGTCTTATTGTATCACTCTGAAACATGGAGAACAACAAAAACACAACTATAAAGTTGCAGACTTTGATAAATGGATGTCTGTGTGGAATAGAAGAACTGAAATCAAATGACAAGATGATCAGTGTGGAACTGATGGAAAGAGCCAAGCAAATACCTGTGAAGAAAAAGTTGAGGAGAAGGCAATGGCGTTGGTTAAGACACACTCTGTGGATACCACCTGATAGCATTACAAGGTAGTCCATGTTCTAGAATCCCCAGGATAAGGGAAATACTGCTGTACTGTGGTGTTTCCAATTTGTCTACCTGATTCAGATTTCTTTGCATCGTGAAGGTATACTGTGTCGCTGGAGATTTCCAGCTTTTTACCAAGATTGTTTCAGGTGCTTGTCTATTTCATAAATTTTCCCAAATTGTTTTTGATCAGGAGTTTGTCTTTTTCTTTGGACAGAACTTTTTTTTATCTGAATATTTTCTGTTATTGTGCTGATGCTTCTACCATGGCACCCCTACGACCCATGACGGGTTACGGGCTGAGATGATGATGATGATTGTTATTTCCTACCACAAATATGTGAATATTCCAACCGTTGCTCAGAAATCAAAGTCCATGGAGCAGGCCTGGTCGATTCTGAAAGGTCATCTGTGGATTCATCATTCTCTACTTTCTTCTGTAAATCATGGTGGC
Source organism: Oreohelix idahoensis (assembly GCA_024509875.1). Taxonomy (NCBI): domain Eukaryota; kingdom Metazoa; phylum Mollusca; class Gastropoda; order Stylommatophora; family Oreohelicidae; genus Oreohelix; species Oreohelix idahoensis. The sequence goes on along the minus strand of JAMPIV010010875.1, from coordinate 488,454 downwards.
AGAAAGTATTCTTGCAGTTGCCTTTCATTAAGATGTATTCTTCTTCTTCTTCTTCCGTCCTTAGCCACCAACCGTCAAAGCAGTCAGTGGCCATTACGCCTAGTGGCGTCTTAGGGCAACAGCAGACAGGTTTTCTCTGCCGTTGTTTCCCATCACGCCTAGTGGCGTCTTTAGGGCAACGACAAATCAGCCCATTTGCTGTTGTTTCCGTAATCAAAGTGACTTGCAAACGGGTGATCAGCCCGTTGCATATTAAGATGTATGTAGATTACTTAATCCTTTCTGTGCCTTCAGTATTCCTATATTCCTGTTCCTGATGTTAGCTGTATGGGTCATTACATGAACTGCATTGTGCTTGTGACATAGTGAGACTGTGGCCATTACCTATTTTCATCAATCAATCAATCAATACCATTTAGCTCCCTGAGGAGCATAGGCCTTCAACAAACACATGCCAAGTCTTCCTGTCCCGTGCCATCTGCTCAAATTCTTTCCATGTTTCCTCATCATTTTCACCTCTGTATCCAGTTCTCTTCTACATGTGTTTTTTGGTCTACCTCTGCCTCTCTTTCCCTGTGGATTCCAGAACAAGGACTTGCCTTGTAAAAGTATGTAGAGGAGCAGATGTGGTATAGACCACCATCTTCGGTTGGTTAAAACAAAATTAAAACTCAAGAAATTTACAACAGTATATAGCTATAGACTAACAGTATAATGTGGGATATCTAAGAAATCAGGAAATAAGAGAAAAATTGTCAATCACAGTATCCAACAAATACCAAGTACTCCAACAGCTGGAAGATGAAGCAGATACTGAAGACCACTGGCAACAAGTAAAAAATATATGGAACGAGACGTGAAAAAGTACTGAGAAAAAGAGAACATCAGCACAAAGCATGGATAACAACAGAAACCATTAGCAAGATAGAAGACATGAAAAACAAGAAAGCAGATTTAAACAGAAGCAAAACCAGAAGCTCCAAAGCCAAGGCTCATGAAGTGTACATAGAAGCAAACAAAGAAGTACCTATTTTCATACATGTCTGGAATGTTAATTTTAGTTATATTTCTTATTTACACAATGAATGTATACATTTATGTTACCTGTATTCTGTTCATGTGTTTGTTGAAGGCCTATGCTCCTCGTGGAGCTAAAAGGGTATTGATGTATTCTGTTCATGTTACTCAGACCCTGGACTACATTAAGCCATTAAATTTATTCTTCTTCTTTGATCCTTAGCCCCTGACTGACAAAGCAGTCAGTGGCCATCATGCCTAGTGGCGTCATGTAGGGCAGCAACAAACTGTCCCCATTAAATTTATTCCTCTTTAAATTGTTCCCAACTCTAGAATTTCCTTTAGTTCAGAGTTTGCTACTTTTTATGCTGCAAAATACAAGCTATATTTATTTTCTTGTTTCCTTATCTTAGCTCCAGGTCCAGATCACTACACTGTTGGCTGCTAACAGAACTGGTGGTCAAGTGCGAACAGACTTTTCTACTTTTCCAACACCTGAGTTTGCCCGGGTAAGTAGCATATCCATAGTAGCTAAAGAGCACGAGATAAATCAATAATTCACCTTATAATGTCTTTTATTTCTTTCAGTATTGTAGAAAGCATTGGTTCCCATCATTGGTGCTTCCACCCCCAGGGCTATGGTCGGCATCCAGTCGATCCTGATCTATCGGTAGATCCCAGCAGATGATTTGGTAGATCTTTAGATAACTATTGTGAAAAAAAGGAAGACTTAAAACTAGGGATATTTCAGACTGGCCTTCTCCCACCGGCATTTAAAATTGCGGTACCACATGATCAACGGTATTTCTGCTGCATTCCCAGGTAAAACTCACGAGGTAGCTACCACAATTTATTCATGAAGTGCATACGATAGGAAAGCCAATCTTTTCTTTGAAAAGTTGCAAGAATGCATGCAAAACAAAAGTAGAAAACCTATTATTTTCATTATGAATGGACATGTAACTATTTTAAGAAACTGGAGAAATTTGAAATGTGTGTGTTTACATTCCAACTCCGCCTAGGCCGGTCCAAAGCCCGGCTGAAAAAGGAGGAGGGCCTGCGTGGAGGCCGTAACGAGGCAGCCCCTTCACCTGCAAAGGCACAACAGGCCAATCACCTGTTTGCTTTAAAACATGATTACGCAAACTACAAGCGAGAAAACCGGAGTGATTCTAAAGGCGACGAACTGGAACGGACTACGACTTATGGAACGTGGAACACAAGAATTATAAATGGGAAAGAAGAGGAGCTGGTGGAAGAGATGAGGAAAGCAAAATTAGAAATCCTGGCTATAACGGAAACAAAGAAAAAGATGACAAGGAGTCATGGATCTCGATGGCAACACGCTGCTCTACAGTGGTGTACCCACATCTGAAAGAGCTAAAGGGGGCGTGGGTTGCATTGTGGCCAAACACCAAAAGATAGTATCAAGGGATGGAACTTTGTCTCGGAGTGCATTATGGTTGTAAAACTAAAAGAAGGAGAAACCATAGTCAACCTGGTCATAGTGTATGGGCCAAATGAGGATGAGAGAGAGCAGAGGTCAAGGAGGAATTCTTCGAGCTGCTTCAAAGGACAGTAGATGACTGCCTAGATGAAATTATCATGCTCGGAGATTTCAATGCCAGAGTTGGAAATGACCATGCTAGATGGGGTGGAGTTACCAGAAGATATGGAGAAGATACTCTCAATGACAATGGAAAGCGACTCTTTAGATTCTGCAGTGAGCAGAATCTGATCGTTACAAACACAAAGTTCCCCCATAAGCGCATACATGCATACACTAGATGTGAACCAACAAAGAATGAGAAGTCAGTGATCGACTACGGCATTATTAGGAGGAGCTCATTCAAATATGTCCGGGATGCTAGATTCTGGAGGGGGCCAGAGATTGGAAGTGATCACTACCTGCTTACAATCAAAAGAACAACTTAAAGAGTTGCTCAGCCTAGGAACTGCCCAACATCACGCAAGAAACCAGGTAAACGAACGGGAGAAATGAGCATTAAGACCTACAAGCTGAGAGAGCCAGAAATTAAGACCAGATATCAGGGGCTTATTGCTATAGCGGTGAGAAACACAGAAGAACAACCTGATGACTTGGAAACCCTCTGGCTTAAATTCAAGGACATCATAAAGACAGCTGCTGCAGAAGCATGTGGTGAAGTGCGACTTGGGAACAAGAGAAAAAGGACACCTTGGTGGACAGAGGAAGTCAAAGAGAAAATAAGAGAGAAGAAAATGGCATGGAAACAATACTTAGGAGCTAAAAACACAGCGGGACAAATAGAGAAATATAGAGAATATGTGATACTCAGAACAGAAGCAAAGAACAAGGTGCTAGCAGCAAAACAAAAGTCCTGGGAAGAATTTGGAGAAAAGCTAGAAAAAGATGCGCAAGAAAACCAGAAATTGTTCTATAAGACCCTAAAGAACACGAGGAAGGAAAAACAATGCCCTCTCAAATTTATAAAGGACAAGCAAGGCAAATAGCTTACTGCCCCAAAGGAAGTAATGGAAAGATGGAAAGAATATTTCTCAGAACTCCTTGATGGTGAGCAAGGTCAAGCATCAGAAATGATAACTACTAGCACACAAGAGGAAACCAATGGTGATGAAGATGACATAAAGATGGAAGAACTGAAGGCAGCACTGGAGAATATCAAGATGGGCAAAGCAGCAGGGCATGATGGTATAACACTAGAAATGGTTAAGTACATGGGAGCATCAGGCGACCTATTACTCTTAAGGGTCCTACAGGCGGTGTGGTACAACAAGACCATACCAAAGGATTGGGAGATTGCCATCATAACATCAATTTTCAAAAAGGGTGACAATCGACACTATGTGGAAACGATAGAGGCATATCCCTTCTCAGTGTCCCTGGTAAAATCTACTCAAGAATCCTAGAGCAGAGACTCCGACGCCTAGCTGAGCCACAATTGGGTGAGGTCCAGTGCGGATTCCGAGCTAACCGAAGTACTCAAGACCTAATTTTCACACTCAGACAGCCGAGTGAAAAGGCCCTTGAGTATAAAAGTGAGATTCATCTTTGTTTCATAGATCTGGAAAAGGCGTTTTACAGGGTCCCTTGGAGCAAACTTTGGGACTGTTTGGCAAGGAAGAACATTCCAGCACCTCTTATTCATGCTATACAGAAATTATGTGAGGATAGCAAACCGTAAGTCAGAAGATTTCAGGACCACCACTGGTGTAAGACAAGGTGATATCCTGTCACCTTATCTTTTCATACTCCTCATGGACGATGTCATCAAGGCATGTAAGGAGAGAACAAGAAAGTATTCAGTGGGGTACTGGAAGATGAGACAGGTCTGTATTTCAGAGCTGGCATTTGCTGATGATGTTGCCCCAATTGCTAAATCAGAGGCTCATCTCCAATCCAACCTGCAAGTCTGGAAGGAAGAACTGGAGAAGAGAGGGGATGGTCATAAGCAGCTCTAAAACAAAATCCATGGTGATATCACGAGAAGAAAGAAGACATCAGATTAAGCTGGGAGAACAGGTCCTGGAGCAGGTCAACCACTTTAAATACCTCGGAGCTATTATAGACCGAAAGGGAGGCATCAAAGAAGAGTTGGCCACTCGAAAAGCAGCAGCTGGGAGACTTTTTCAGGCCATAAATCGAGGATTCCTCAACAAGAGAGAGGTTGGTAAGAAAACGAAGATGGCTGTATACCGCTCCACCTATGTCCCAGTCTTGACATATGGATGCTAGTCATGGGCAATGACTACAACCCACAAAAGCCAGATCCAAACCTCAGAAATGAGGTATCTGAGGAAGGTGGTTGAAGTAACAAGAAGAGACATGGTCCGCAACCACATGATACGTCTGTTATGATTAAAATTCATAATGATTATGTCGGTATAATGGTTGACTCGACAGGGCTCCTTTTCTGATAATTTTATACGGACTTACTATTAATAAAGGAAGTGACGTCATGCCGATATGGTGTAAAGGCAGACGCGAACATTTTGAAGCAGACGTGAGGTGATCGTCTGCAAGAAGAGATGCGGCTTGTGTTTGAATGTGAGCGAATGTATGTGTATTGAGCTCCTGCATCATTCCATCACCAGGACATCAATATACTTAGTTGAGGTGTCCCTGGTTTATTATATTCAGGAAATGTATATCTATTCATGAAGATGTCCAGTGGACTGTGATAAATAAAGTTTGTATGATTGCCATTGACCAGCGTTTGATAGTGAACAACTACTTATTACTGCATTTGCCTTTGGGCGAGAACTGATTTCATGGAGCTTTGTGTCAAGTATAATAAACTGCATATTTGTGAATTGTAAAGGAGGTGTTTGTCAGCTCACTGCAGTTATGCTGATTCGTGTTGTGTGACTACCCCTAGTGTCTACTTTGGCCACGGAGACCTTCTCCGGAACTTTTAATAACGTCAAGGCCTAAAATCCCACCTCCTGCAGACCCAAGTAGAACAGTTCCAACTAAGATGGTTTGGCCATGTCTGCAGAATGGGAGAAGATCGGCTACCACGACAAGCATGGGAAACAAAGAGCCAGGGATCCAGACCCCCAGGATGACCCAGAGTCCGCTGGGAGGACATTAGACAATCTTTGAAGGACCGAGGACTAGAATAGAACCAGGCCAGGAGGAAGACAGCCGATAGGATAGTCTGGCGCTCTCTCTTTCAAACCTCTACACCTCACGGTAGAAGGGGAATGACTAAGTAAGTAAGTGTTTACATTCCAAGGCAATCATCATTTCTGGACTGCTGCACAAAACTTTGTGTGGCAAAATACTAACCAAACATTATGGAAATTGTGGATAAGGGTGACTGCCAAGCTTATCACTAAAAATGTGCATTAGATTAATTCCAATTTTAACTGAACTATGGGGCAAAGTCTTTTACAGACAGGGGGTATGATGTGCTGGTGTTGTGGGTAGTGGGTTTCCCCCCTTGCTTCACCTTAGGCCTAGTGAATTCTTGTTCATGAAAGGAGCGACCATTGCGGTGTTAGTCTCTTGGCCTAGCAAAACCTCTCATACCCCAAGATCGTTGTGCGTGGTGAAGAGCCACACCCTCCTCGAGGTAGTCCTGGTAACTGAGGGTGCGAATCCTCAGGCTAAACACAACGGATCTAGAGGAGCAAACCTCGATAATAAAACCGGTGCACTACACCGTACACGCCCTCTGTGGGTGGGAAGGAGCCAGATGGATACTGAACAAGTCTTGGGAGTGGGAACGAGTGTGGACTGCTCCCTGAAGATCGGAACCCATCGTACAGGCACAGAGACTCAGGACTTGACGATCCTATTGCCTTCAACTCTTGGTCACATGACTAGAGCCTCGGAGAACTCGGCGTAACCAGCAGGCAATTTGGTGGCGGGGAAAGAGCACTGTGAGCCCTACCTTGGCTACGTATCACAAGGAGACGCAGAAACACCCCCTTTATCTCCCCCAGAGCTGGCACAGTACACTTCTGGCTTCTACCAGGGGCGGTAGGAAATCCACATCAAACCTGGCAGAGCAAGTCCTCCATCAGATGCGGCCGATGCTGGGCCCACTGGCGCGTGGACACGTCCCGATCCCCATCGAGACTTGCCCGGGGAGCCTACCCCGGCTCAAAAAAGCAGAGAAGGCCACTTTCCAAACCTCCGATGTCTTGCGGGCAGTGTTAGGATGTGCAAGAACATGGACAGGAAGACTCCACAACTTCCCCACTGAAGACACGCCCACGGCGACCGTTGCCTCAATTGGCTGTGTGTGGTGTACCCGGAAACGGGGCCTCCCAGTACTGAGGCACAGTTAAGTCCCCGATGTCACTTATCGGTGCAGAGTTGAGAGAGATGGCTGAGCATCACAATTCCCCCTGTGTTGCAGCATGATGAGAACCCAGCATTGCACACAGAGCTTGGGGGGATCACTTGGGCACCAGACTTAATACTGGCTCTTGACTGGATGGCCGCATGCAGGAGATTTCTACAATGGAGGGTTGGCAGGTGGTGGGTATCTGGAAGTGGCTCTGTGCAGGACGTGAGGATTCCTTGGGAGAGCCCAGAACCAGAGCACAGCATTGTGCAAGCTCTGCATAGTTGGAGAGCCCCCTGGATGACGGGGAATGCACAGTGTGCTACCCCACCTACCCCCAACTGCTAACTTAGAACCAGAAGTGGGGTCCTCTGTATGCGTGCCAGGCCAGGATAAAATGCCTGGGAAAGAGACTGGAGCTCAGAACTCCCTAACTCAAAGTTGCAGGATGGCAGAAAAGCCATGGGAAAGACAGGGCTATTTTGAAGATAACGCAACCATATTTTCACCATACGAGCTCGGACGCCGCCTCGGTAAACAAGGTCCGCGCAGAGCAGTGACACCCCCAGGCTGCTTGCGAATAGTCTACTACTGGGAACATAAACAGATTAGGGATGAGCCCACTCTCCCGTTGAACAGGTGCTAAAGTCATAGATACTGGGCCAGAAGGCGCACCGGAAACCACAGTATCACACAACTCGCTTTTTTTTTTCTATGGAGAGTACACCGTCAAATAAATCTCGTACTGGTGCTCGCCCTGTGGAGCTCCACCAGGCAGGTGCAGTGCCGGGCTCTGAGCCTCGACAGAGCCCACCCTCAGCTACTGGGGGACCCTCTAGACCGTCTTGTGGAGTCAGCAGACGGCGGAGGAGAACTACTGACCAAAACAAAACAGAAAAAGAGAAACCCAGAGTGCCACTTGTCATGATGCACTGGAATGCAGAGGGAGTGAACAGCAAGCAGGCTGGATACAGCAAAAAGACAGAGCTGGAAAATATCTTGTATGAGAAGCAAGTCAGTATTTGCTGTATCCAAGAGACTCACTTGAAAGCAGATCAAACCTTTAAAATAAGGGGATATCAATGCTTCAGATCCGACAGAAAAGATAGATGAAAAGGAGGAGTACTTACTCTTGTAAGGAATAACATTCCTGCACACGAAAGGAAAACCTTCATGGATGGAGCAGAATATCAGCTGTTGCAGATAAAGGTAGACAAGATGGAAATAGAACTCCTGAACTATTACTGTCCGAACAACAAACCCCTGAGTCTCAGCTCTATACAGGTACCAGCCACCAACTTTATAGCAGTTGGAGACTTTAATAGCCACTCCCAGAGCTGGGGCTATAACCATCTGGATCACAGAGGTGAAGAGGTTGAAACTTGGCAAGATGATCACTCCCTAATCCTAGTCAATAATGCCACAGATACTCCTACCTTCTACTCCAGAGGATGGCACACAACTTCAACACCAGATCTTGCCTTCTCCACACCAGACATAGCTGGATCTATTAGTAGAGAAGTAGGAGACCAACTAGGGGGAAGCGACCATCGCCCAATCTTTCTTACTGTCCAGAGTGCAACTCTCAGTACAGGCCCAGCCATTACAAGATGGAACTACAAAAAAGCCAACTGGGGTTTATTCAGGCATCAGGTGAACACGCTGCTGTCTACCCTCAAGGTACAGAACAGAGACATTGATTAAGTGGTAAAAGACTTCAACAGATGCATACTACAAGCTGCAAAAGAAACCATTCCCAAAGGATGCCGGCGTAACTACATACCATACTGGTCCAGCACACTCCAAGAACGTCAGGAAGCTATGGACAGGGCTAGAAAGGATGCAGAGTCTCAGCCTTCACTTGAAACTCACAACAAATGGAAAAAGGCTGTAGCAGAGTTTCAGAGAACAAAGCTAGAAGAAAAACGGAAAAGCTGGAGAACTAAAACGGCATCGCTGAACCTTGAGAAAGACGGCAGGAAACTTTGGAGATTAGTCAAGTCTCTAAATGAAGAGCGTTCCTCACCTAGGCAGACTATCACATTGGATGAAGGTGGCAAACTTTTCAGAGGAAAACAAGCTGCAGACTTGTTTGCTAGAAGATACAGTTCAGAAAGCAACTTACCCATTAACATAGATCATCAGAGAGAGATAAGAAAAGAAATACTGGCAACCATGGGACAGACAGATACTCCTGCCCCAATGAGGGAACCCATCACACTAGGAGAACTACAGAAGGCTATTTCCAAGCTTAAGTTTCAAAAGTCACCCGGCCCAGACAAAATCAGCAACGAAATGCTAGTAAATCTGAGCTTAGCAGCAAAGACAAAACTGCTTGAGATATTCAACCACAGCTGGTTGAAAGGAACGGTACCCCAAGTATGGAGAGAAGCCATCACAATACCCATACTAAAGAAAGGGAAATGTAAGACCGAGGCTGCAAGTTACCGGCCAATCAGTCTCGCAAGCTGTGTTGGGAAGACTATGGAGCGAATAGTCAACCACAGATTGAAATGGTATTTAGAGTCTGAGCAGATCCTGGTGCCGGAACAAGCTGGATTTAGAGAATGCTACAGTATAGAAGACCAAGTTACTTACTTGTCTCAAGCAATAGAAGATGCCTTCCAGGAGAAGAAAAAGGTCCTAACGATCTGGGTCGACTTCAAGCAGGCCTTTGACAAGGTGTGGAAAGATGGCCTCATTGCAAAACTTAGGAGAAGTGGAATCCAAGGCAACATGATGAAATGGATCCAGTCATACTTGCATAACAGGAGAACTAGAGTCACTCTTGACGGTCTGCAGAGCAGAAAAGTGTTGCTCCATCAGGGGGTACCTCAAGGAGGAGTAATTTCCCCAACACTCTTCCTTGTTTACATCAATGACCTGGTGAAAGATCTCCCTGCAGGAGTTAAAACTGCCTTATATGCAGATGACCTAGTACTCTGGTGCGCTGATGAAAATGTCACCACAGCAAATTATAGAATGCAGCGGGCAGCAGACATGCTAGTGTCATGGGCAGAGAAATGGCTTATCACAATAAACACAGACAAAACCTCCACAACACTGTTCTCCCTCGCCCCCAAGGACAAATCAGCTAACATACACCTAGGGACAACCGTGATCAAGGAAGAAAGCTACCCCACCTATCTTGGGGTGACATTTGACCAAAGGCTTACATGGAATAAGCATATTGAAAATGCAGAAGGAAAGGCCCGAAGATGACTAGGCATACTCAGAAAATTAGCAGGTACCAACTGGGGAGCAAATGAACGAAATCTAAAGAAGATTTATAATGGAGTAATAAGACCACACTTAGAGTTTAGCTCAGCAGCATGGTCATCAGCTGCTAACTCACATCTGCAGTCTTTGGACAAGGTGCAAAATCAAGCTCTCAGGCTCATTACAGGAGCCATGAAAACTACACACCAATAACAGAGATGCAGAAGGTTGCTGGATTACAGACATTGTCCCATAGAAGAGACACAAAAACCATGATCCAGATGGAAAAGTACAACAGTATGCCAATGCACCCAATGAAGGCAAGACTAGATGATCTGGCATTGGGACGTCTAAAGCGTAGCAGCTTTGTGCATCGGGGGAAAAGACTTATAAGACAGCATCAAGAAGACCTATCCATGAAGACAACACCACTGAAGCCCACCCTATACCCTGTACCATGGGAGCAGGCCAGCAGTGCCCTCCAAATTAATACATCAGTCAGTGGTCTCACAAGTGGATGTGAGTATAATGATCTGCAAAAACGAACTGCTACATTGAGTATGATCCAAGAAAGCTATCCCGATCAATCATGGATACATGCCTATACAGATGGATCAGCAACTAATGCTGTTAGGAATGGAGGTGCCGGTATCTTTATCTCATATCCTGACAACCACTATGAGACTAGGCACATACCCACTGGTAAATTCTGTTCCAACTATACAGCTGAGGTTCAAGCTCTAGAGCAAGCTGCAAATATGATTTATAACACCAACTCTGACTGCCACCAGGTAGTCATCCTCACAGATGCACTGTCTGTCCTGCAAGCTCTCAAGGGTGGTAAACTCCCGCATCTGAGAAATGAACTAAACAAGGTAGCTGCCAAAAAGAGAACCATACTTCAGTGGGTACCATCTCATTGTGGTGTACCCGGAAATGAAAAGGCAGATAAACTTGCAAAAAAAGGGAGGAGAATGTGAACAAGAAGATAATGAAGTCACATACTTTGAGAAAAAGAGAGCTATCCAGACTATCAGAAGAGAACAGAACCAACCCAAAGACGACTATCACACTCTCGACCGGCAGGGACAGATAACTATTTTTCGACTCAGGACAGGGCATAACAAACTGAATAAACACATGCACAAGCTACGATTGTCTGCTTCACCACTGTGCACATGTGGATTAAACGAACAAACTGCTGAGCATGTTTTACAGGACTGTCCTCTGTATGACCAGTTAAGAAAGATATACTGGCCCAATGACTCAACACTAAACTCAAAGCTATATGGAGTTAAAGAGGAACTTCAAACAACAGTCGAATTCATCATGAGAACTCGTCTGACGGTGTAATCATCAAAGATGCGATCGCAAGAAGAAGAAGAAACTGAACTATGAGTAGCAACTTTTATAGTTAAGTATTTCTTTCTTCCCTTCCTCCCCACTTAAAATTACACATAGGATGCACTTACTGGAAATTCAAAATACTTTAAAACTTGAAAATAGTCAAGGTAGATCTTTGTGGAGCTAAAGTAGATCCGCAAATCTTCTGGGTGACTGACCCCTGCCCTAGGGGGTGTTTTTTGGTTGTTACTTATTTGTAAATGATGAAGGGAAGGTAGGGGAGTAATTTGATGAAGGGAAGGTAGGTGAGTAATTTGATGAAGGGAAGGTAGGTGAGTAATTTGATGAAGGGAAGGTAGGTGAGTAATTTGATGAAGGGAAGGTAGGTGAGTAATTTGATGAAGGGAAGGTAGGTGAGTAATTTGATGAAGGGAAGGTAGGTGAGTAATTTGATGAAGGGAAGGTAGGGGAGTAATTTGATGAAGGGAAGGTAGGGGAATAATTTATAGGATCCGTTAGTGTGGCAGCCAAAATGATCTCAGCTATCAACATGTAACATTGGGGTGGAGTAGCTCACAAAATTGGGTGCAAAGGGGGCTGGGATGATTTGGTTTTCATCCCCCTTCCTTATCCACTGTTTTCACTAAGTTCAAAGTATCACTGTCTCATTAAATGAGAAGAAAGCATATTGTGCTGTTTTTCACAAGAACCGGTTTTGTTTGTTTGTTGTTTTTTTTTCGTATTTTTGGCTGCATACTATTTGGTTTTTTTCTGCACATTTCTGTGAAATATTTATGTATTAACACAATAGGACTTTAAAAAAAATAAAACTCACGAGGTAGCTATTACTAATTTTCAATATAGATTTGTTTCATCGCCAATAATTAATCAGCTATACTGTGTTCTCTTATGAGGCTTTGAAACCTTAAAGATTAACCAAGAATCTGAAACAGTCATTTTAATACAGTGAAGGGTATCTAATTTTCCTGTCATCTGAAGTTAAATCTAGAGGAAAGATGTACTATCAGCAGACTTACAAAAATAATTAAGGACACTTAGCTCTTATAAACTTTCTTTAATATTGCTACTTTGAAAGATGTCATCAATATGTGTGGGGCAGGAGGTTAGTTGATGATGTTCTTTCACAGGAGGATGCAGGTCTGAAAATGTTTAGGAGGCACTTTTAAAGCCAATTCCAAATTCAGTGACCACTTGTGTATATATATATTTGTTCAATAACCATCTTTTTTTCAGAAGACAGATGTCCATCTTCAACCTTCCTAAGCCACTTTTACAAATAAAAAAAGGAAGAACAAATAATTGGTTGTATATCAACGGTTCGTTAGAATTTAACATCCTCAAAAATAAAGCAAGTACAGTAGTTTGAGATGACCATGAGGAAAGAATAAAAAAATAACAGAGACTAGGATAGCCATTATAAAACAGCTGGTACAGACCATATAAGCGCAAAAAAGATGCAAAGAACATAAAATGATAGAACTACAATATTTTAGTGGTCACAGAAAATTAACGACAGGTTTTGCTGTAGTTAAAAAAAAAACCTCACTGGCCCCAGGGAACCGAAAAGTATCTTTAATGTTTGCCAGGAATAGAAGTAAAAAGCCGAGAAAGCATCTTTAATATTTGCCAGGTATTGGAGTGAAAAGCCGAGATAGCATCTTTAATATTTGCCAGGTATTGGAGTAAAAAGCCGAGATAGCATCTTTAATGTTTGCCAGGTGTTGGAGTAAAAAGCCGAGATATCATCTTTAATGTTTGCCAGGTATTGGAGTAAAAAGCCGAGATATCATCTTTAATGTTTGCCAGGTGTTGGAGTAAAAAGCCGAGATAGCATCTTTAATGTTTGCCAGGAATTGGAGTAAAAAGCCAAGATAGCATCTTTAATGTTTGCCAGGTATTGGAGTAAAAAGCCGAGATAAAATCCCAGCTTTTTCTGTCAGAAACGCTATGGGTTGCAACTTTGGTTGAAAAAGACATTAATTGTATTGTTTCCCTTATGTGTACTCTCCAAAAAATAGTAACACTTACCAAAGAAGAATGCGCAAATGACGGTGTGCACAAAAATATTTATGAACACTTACCAAAGAAGAATGTGCAAATGACGGTGTGCAAAAAAATATTTATGAACACTTACCAAAGAAGAATGTGCAAATGACGGTGTGTACAAAAATATTTAAAGAATGTGTGATCCTGTATACACACATTGGGATCCTTGCTGCTGCTATGTAGTTTGTGTACTGTGGTGATGCACAGTGGTTTTTAAAAATACTTTTGAATAAGTAAAACTGCTGTTAGATATTGGTGCTTTTGAATTTAATTCCTGTCTTATGACAGGCTTTTACACTAGTCTTTAATGTTTGCCAGGAATTGGGGTACAAGTAATTTTAAATTAACCATAATTGTCACGAAGTGGATTTAAGTTAGAGTGTGTCCAGTGTATAGACAAGACCCTAGTATGAGATAGACTGAGAAGATAGATTTAGATGTGAAAATATTAGTGAATGTGGACAGATGAGCCTATTGGCCCGAGAGATGAGAACCGAGATTGACTCTCCCTCACCACTTGTGACTACTATAATAGCTATAGACTCACCACCTCTTACTGCCAATAAAGGAGATAAGGTATAAATCAGGACCACAGACACCACTATACAGACAACATATAGGTACCGTATAGTTAGCTATAAATTAGAGAACCTGATCCAGTGGACATTTATATAGTTTTATTACAAAAAAATATAATCAACATAATCAAATCACATAGAAACAAAATCAGTAATATGCAATGTTGCACAGACCTGAAAACAAGAAAAACAAATTGGTAGATACTAGAAAACAACCACTTTCACTCCTTCTTTCACCCTGCTGGGGAAAAATAGAATGATTACTGAGTTAACCACAATTAATGGGTGGGGCCATCAACTTTAGCCACCACTCCCTACTACAATCTATTTCCTACTGTCACTGTCCTGCTGACACTGCCTAAACTATTGTCTACACACACACAGCTTCCAGGCTCTTTAGGCGATATACACGCCGCTAATTTAACACCACTGGACTGCTACCCTAGTAGACTTAGATTACAACTATGGCTCAGAGTCTATCCATCTAATGGATAATAAAAGACCCTACTGGTCCTGTCTATTTTCTCCCTCCTCTCTCTCTCTCTCCGCCTGGTCTCAGTGTCTCTCTAACACTCGACGTCTGCTGATGTGGCGTCTCCGTTACGCCTCTTCTCTTGATAACGTTCAGAACCAGGAATGATATCCCTGTCTCCTGCTTCTGATTTCTGCACTGATGACTTTGGTTTCAAGCTCGAGGTACTTGAATCACTTGTAGAAGCTTCACGGCTGCTGACCGACTTCTTACTTGCCCCGTTAACCCGCTCAAGGTTTAGGGACGAACAGCTTTATTATGGCTGTATAACTTTAGACCAATCTCCCAGGCACGTGCTGTTGTCGGAGTGGTATAATGAGCTAAGAGCTCTGGATTAAAAGACAAATCCTGTTCCCAGCTGAAGATTGTCTTCGCTACCTGGGGACATATGGTATTTCTTGCACTTTTTCCGATCTCTCGAGCTATATGCTCCTGAGATGACAACTTGCTGTTGTAAAGGACCGAGGCTGGTTGCCCCTCCTACAGACCGTGAAAACTTGCTGTGGAACAAACAACACAACAGCTATATAACACGTCAAAAATTACACATCTCAAACACTAAACTCCCTTCTCCCTTTAAATCAATTACAGCTCCCCTTCTCTATTCCTGCAATGCACAACGATACAAAATATTTATGCTCCAAAAGGTCAACCTCCCAGGCAATCCCCTCTCTCTCCCGTTTCCAAAGTAAACATCGGCTGACCCAGATCTTTTTGTTCTTCATGACTAGCCATGTGTCACAACAATTTTTCACTGAGGACATACCTGTCCGAAAATACTTAGGCTACTTTTCTCCCTGACCCTAGGTGTACATTTATCAATACAAAATTAAATCTAGGCAGGCTGAAACCCGTCTCAGAAAACACTTCCCTTATCAAAATAAAATCTACATCTCTTGACAATAAAAGGAAAATCCCATAACAGAAATATAGATTACATCTCGTGTCTTCTTTTTATACAACAATAAAAATGCACAATAAATAACATATGCCAAATTATGCTAGTGTATTTAAACTGCAATTAACTATAAACAATCGAGGTTATCAATGTATCCCCCTGTAGTTAAATACACGTGTTCCTGTGTTCAACCTAATGTTAACTTCACCCTTCTCTGGGTAACATTCCTGAATTAAAACTCAATACAATAACCGTGCCCACGTGTTTAAAATTTACAAAATCCCGCTCCCGTTTATATACAGAAGTTTATTATAAATCAAAGATGCGGGTTTTTCCTACCAACCTTCTTTAAAAAATTTAGACCTTCTTTTAAATATACGGAGCTCACATTAAATGTCTCAAAATCTTTACACACTCCTAGCTATGTCTATTATCATATAAAGACTTCTCTGCACCTCTTACATTAAATACTTTCTCTGAGATCGTAATTGATGGCCCTTCGGTTTAAGAACTAAATTAAAACCTCCTGAGGAAAGCTTATACTTTAACCGGCTAGTCTCTGTTAGAAGCGAATTACAAGTACCACGCTAAATAGTTATGGCTTACCCAATAGATCAAATTTCTCACTGAAGAGCAAGTGCTATGACATAGATTCTCACGGCTGAATATTCTTTGGACAAAAGGGACCCGCAATTAATTTCCTCTAGTATTTATTACAGACAACGAGGCCAGATACGTCATCGCTGGCGTTCCACTCTGACCAATGAAATCCCTACAAAATTAAACAACCGAGCCTCCGCCAATAGATTTGAAAGCAACGCGTGAGTCATAAGATACAGACCACGTGTCCAAAAAAATTGCGTCACGTTACGCTACGACCGCGATTCTTTTTTTACAAAGAAACTGATATTCCCTGACCGCGATTATCTAGCGAAAAGAACTGGTGAAAAAACGAACTGGTGAAAATCTACTATTCTCCCCTGTAGTCTCTATTAAAACCGCAATTATTAACCCTACAGAAAAAGACCAAACTCTATATATTACAAAGAGAAAAGCATGGGAAACATATAGTTTTCAGAGAGAAGAAGACTGAATCAAACTCATATAGTTACAGAGAAAAGAAGGCTGGGACCTGTTGAAAATAAAAGTCACAGTAACTCTATCACAATAATGCATACTTCTATTGCACTTTATACTAACCGATATAAATAATATACTTGTATATTTACTTGTTCATGAACGCATCATGTTTAATTGTTTAGTTACAATTTTGCACAACATTTGTTTACACTTCACAGGTGCTGCATGAAAAGTCAGGTGGTAGTGTCAAAATTGGAAGTGTACAAATACCTGTCCTGGATGGTAAAGGAGAGATAATCCCCATACATATCCAGCCTGACCAGCTACGTCGCATACATGGAAAACTAATCATATAGTCAAGAGTTATTACATATTTGTTTTGTTGTCTTATTTTTCACCTATCCGCGCCCGACCCGCCCCCCCCCCCCCCCAAAACTATCATTTTAGAAAGTAGATGGTGTATTTATTTCAAATTATTTAGACACAAGTAAAATGGTGAAAGGTTTTTAATTTTCAATAAACTACATTGTACGAAAGAAGCGTTTGTATCTATGCCAGAGAACAAACATAAACACATTGACAAATAACAGCCACCTGACAATGCAGTCATTATCTGTGTACAATTCTCTTGTTACAGGGTTCTGAATAAATGCTATTTTTCTAAATATTTTCAGCTTTTATTATTTTTTTTTTCAGTATTGCTGACTCACCTTTCTTCCTCTAGGGCATCTGGAATATTAAAATGTGAAATGAACAAAGGAAGTTGCACAGGTGGCAGCAGAAAAGAGAAACTATAACACTGATATCCTCAGATTGTCAGACAAGATGAAAAGAAGTAGAATGAGAGAAGATTAACACAGGAGAAATGTTGCTGTCCGTAGGAAGTGAAGAATAAATTGCTGACTATAGTGAAGGTGTGGCTCTAATGATGCATTAGAAGCAGTGAGACGAGACTAATATCAGCAACATTCAAAACTGCTTATAGGAAATTAAAAGGTGAGCAGCCTTCAGTGTTATGCATCGACTAATGACAACAATGAATATGTGAAAGACGAGTTCATTAACTTCATAAAGAAGTGATATGAAAACATAACAAGCATAATTCTTCATGTAGGACAACATACAGAGCCCTTTCAGATATGAACTGGACTGCAGCAGAGATACCTCCTGTCACCATTTCTTTTCTTACTGTAATTGGATTATGACAGTTACAACATCAATCAAAAGAAATGGAATTCAGTGGGCTATGACAAAATAGCGTAACAATCTAGATTTTCCAGATAACGCTTGTTAAGAGGCTGCGGCAGTTAGATCTGAAAACACACAGAGAAGAGGAAAAGATACAAGAATAAAATGGGGCAAGTGATAGCGAGATTATACTCTAGAAACGTGCTAGAACATATCGGTTTTGTTATGAGAGCTTAACGGGAGTAAAATGAGGAGCTTAACTTTTCATATCATCACATCGTTCTCAGTGCAGGTGTAACTCTGTGATGGATTCATTATTTGTACATTTTTTTAAAAGAAAGAATTCAGTACAGTCACACATGAATAAAGTTCACCACAGCAGAATGAAGGATACAGTGAGGGAAGCGTTAATTTATTGTTGGAATTTCCACTAGCAGGTGATGAGATGCTGTTTTTGATTGTGTTCACAACAGTAAAAAAATTCTTAGTGCTATCGCCTTGTAAGCCAGTCTACAAAATTCGTGTCATGAATACAAAAAACAAACTGGTCTGTGAAGGACTGCTGATTAGTAATAAGTGTTATGATTTAAAATGTGCTTCATTACCATTTTAAAAACAAAAAATCACACACAGCCACAAACCAACAAATTATCACTGTAGCTGAGAGATAACCTTGTATGAGATGTATCTTGCTGGATTTGTAGTGCGGGAAATGTGTAGTCCTTTTGATTTATAGTAAATCTTTTGGCACTTGGGATATGGTCATTTGTATGCATATCTGCTTTAACTTTTTACATGTGAGGTTGAAGAATTACTGTTAACTAGGTAATATTAAGACTAAAACATTACATGGGTCAGATATTAAATAATCATTTGTTTGGTAATTATACATTTTGCATGATTACATTAATATGTATACGACAGGGATGGAGGCATTTAGTTTATTATTTAGTCATATTATTTGTCAGAAGATTTGTAATGTGATTGTAATGTTAATTGACCTCCTTCATATATTTCTTGTAATGGCACATAATTTCCAGTAATGTAGAGTGACTCAAATATCAACACACTCACGAAAGAATCAAATTTCTTTCAGTCTTTGCACTTAACTCTTTATTTCATAATGTTGGATCTATAAGACATGTAGGTAAGGGGATAGTTGACAGACGAGATGGTCAGTTTATGCTTGCATTGTGACAAAGCCCATATCTATCCTAGGAGTAGTTTTATTATTTGGCCATGCTTGGCATTTCCTAAATCATGCAAAATAATGTTAAACCACATAAAATTATTGTTAGTAAAATATTTTGTTACTTAGTGGAGTTTTATTTCTTTCACTTAGTCGTGTGTCATGTGAAAAATTCTTGGTGTAAATTTGGGAAATAATGCTGTAACTTAAAGTCTGTTTCACCCTGGCTCAGGATTTTATGCGAAAAGCTCAAAGATTTTTTTTCTCCCACTAATGAAATACAAGAACAAGATAAGTAGTTTTAAGTTCCCAATTGCTACACACAAGGTGAAATCTGTTTAAACATGTATGTATGCTTTCATAAACAGTTTATCTACACTGTACACAAGCTTCCAGTTTGGAAACAAAATCGTTTCCCTGAAATGTTAGAAAACATTCCTGGAATTGAAAGAAAAAAGAGCCAAACTGCAACAGATAGAAAATCCATAGCGACAAAATACATAGAGAAACATTACCCATGCAACACCTGGACTCGTGCATACACAGATGGATCAGCAACCAATGCAACAGAAAATGGAGGTGGGGGTGTCTTTTTGACCTTAAGCACTGGTGCAGAAAAAAGGCTGTCAGTGGCAACAGGACAATTCTCAAGTAACTTCAGAGCAGAGACAGAGGCATGAAAACTGCAGCAGAGGTTATATTGACAGAAGAAAGCACAGAGAGACAAGTTGCTTTCTTTACTGATGCACAGTCAGTAATTGCAACGTTGAAAAGCCAAAATAATACAGACCTTAATGACCTCAGAATAGTGCTCCACAAACTTCGTCAACGATTCAAAAGTATTGTGATCCAATGGATCCCATCTCATTGTAACATCACCGGCAATGAAGAGGCTGACAGAATGACAAAAGAAGGTTCACATCTACCTCAGCCTGATGCAAGCATAACTTTTGAGGAGGCAAAGAGTATTATCAGAATCAAATACAGAAACAAATGGAATGTAGAACATCCAGGTCACACACAGAATGATGCTTACTACCAGCTCAACAGAAGAGAACAAGTGGTAATTTTCAGACTCCGCACTGGCCACAACAGATTGTGATACCATCTATTCAACAAGCTAAAGATAGGAACTACCGATCAGTGTAACTGTAGCACTGATAAAATGACTGCGGAGCAGAGAAAGCGCATATGGCCAACGCCAGCTCCTTTCGTGGAAAAGCTTTACGGGGATTCAAATAGCCTCAAACTGGCTACTGCTTTCTTTGAGAACATTCAAGTGGACGACGTCTGAGAGTGTACGAAGAAGAAGAAATAAACAGTTTATTATTTAGAAAACATTTATTATTCATCAGTGATGCCTCCGAAAGGTAGTCTAGTTCATTATCTATGACTGTAATGCATGGTTGTCCACAATATTTTGTTACCAATGTCATTTGTCATCCTTTCAGCATGTTATGTCATTTATTATAGTTTATATAATTTCTTTCTTGTCCACCATTGTCTTGTAATGGGTTAGTGCAATGTTATTCTGGGTCTTTTGTCAATTTCTCATGAACAGTTGTACTGTTACTTCTGTTGCAATACTTTCCACAGGTTTCATATCAAGTTTAATATTCTGTGCTCTAATATGCTGTTGTGCTGCATAAATTGTGTGCAAACATTGAGTAACCTTATCATTGACTGTGACTGTATATTATCCTAGATAAATAGAATGTAGTATAAAACTACCACAAGATGAACAAGAAACAGGGTACAAGTGGAGGTAGAGCAAAAATGTCTTACTTACTTACTTAGTCGTTCCCCTTCTACCGTGAGGTGTAGAGGTTTGGAAGAGAGAGCGCCAGACTATCCTATCGGCTGTCTTCCTCCTGGCCTGGTTCCATTCTAGTCCTCGGTCCTTCAAAGATTGTCTAATGTTGTCCTCCCAGCGGACTCTGGGTCGTCCTGGGGGTCTGGATCCTTGGCTCTTTGTTTCCCATGCTTGTCGTGGTAGCCGATCTTCTCCCATTCTGCAGACATGGCCAAACCATCTTAATTGGGACTATTCTACCTGCGTCTGCAGGGGGTAGGATTTAAGGCCTTGACGTATCGTCTGGTTGCGTACCATGTCTCTTCTTGTTACTTCAACCACTTTCCTCAGATACCTCATTTCTGAGGTTTGGATCTGGCTTTTGTGGGTTGTAGTCATTGCCCATGACTCGCATCCATATGTCAAGACTGGGACATAGGTGGAGCGGTAAACAGCCATCTTCGTGTTCTTACCAACCTCTCTCTTGCTGAGGAATCCTCGTGCAAAAATGTCTTTAGAAAATATCATTATCCTGAAGAGATAAATAGTCATGCTACAAGACCATGCATATTGGGTAGGCTCTTTTGAGACCTGCGCTAGAAGCTGAAGGAGAAAGGTTGGACCTATGTTGTCACACTTTATTTTTTGGTACGTACATAATGTTTAGTACCTTATTTTGTAGTTGTTCCCCATTTTTCTTTTTGCCTGCCCTTCGCTTTGTGATAACTTGCAATAAAGATTAAATTTTGTGTCCGTATTGTTTGTCTTCTTTTGTGTGCATCATTCTGAAGAAGAGGTTTTAGTTACAGATCTTTATAATTGCCAGCAAAAACTGGTTTTAGTTACAAATCTTTCCATTTGCCAGCAGAAACTGGTTTTAGTTACAAATCTTCCCATTCGCCAGCAGAAGCTGTTTTTAGTTACAGATCTTTATACAGGTAGTTCTCTGTTTACATGTGTTTCATTTATTCAAATTCAAACATACGTGTACCAACTTTTACGCATTTTTGTTTTATTTACGTATCAAACTTGAAGTTACGAAACCCGATGTTTAGACATTTTTACGTTATTTTATCTGTGCATCAACGAGAGCATGAGAACAAGATGATGACAACCTGAACGTTTATTGGGGGGAATTTTTGGAAGTCATTCACTGTTGCAGATGCACTTTTGCTAATCAAGACCGCATGGAATGAAGTTCCGCGTCGATGCATGAACGGTGTATGGAAAAAAATGTGCCCTCAATTCTATCATGACTTAGAAGGCTTTAGTGTTGATGACAGTATTAAGGATGGTGCCAGAATGGCCTTTAGAGCTGGCTTAGATGAAGTTGACGAAAAGGAAATTGAAAATTTGCTTGAATCTCAAAGTGTAACTCAGCAATGAAGAGTTGTTGGTGCTGGAGAAGATCACAGAGGAAGAAGGTGGAGCAGCAACTTGCACCAGCCAGCAACTACCACCAGGCCACCAAGTGAAATGATTAAAGGAGGCCTTCCAACTTCTTGAACCCTGCCTTATGATCTTTGAAGAAAATAAACCCTACATGGTCAGAAGGAAAATTATGGAATGTGCTGATCCCTACCAAGAAATCCTCTGTGAGCAGAGAAAGTCACAAACTCAAACAACTCTGAACACCTTATTCTGGAAACAGTTCATTGCTGCGTCGCCTGCTTCTCATTCAGATGACTTATCACCCACCCCTCACCGAAAAAAAAGTTGATGAAGATGAAGAACTTAATGGTCCTGCCCCAATCAATGTTGAATAATTTATCAGTGTTGTCTTCTATACATGTATTTATTTTTATTATTACATATGACGTGTTTGAATGAGAAAATCCTGTTCATTTACAATTTCTATTTATGCAAGGGTCTCGAGAATGCATATATCAAGTAAACAAAGAACTACCTGTATTTGCCAGAAGAAACTGTTTTTAGTTACAAATCTTTATACGGTATTTGCCAGCAGAAACTAGTTTTAGTTAGAGCTAATGTAAAGGGATGTAACAAGGCCAGGAAAAAATTCTGCATCAGACAGACTGATTTTTACTCTTAAAAGTCTTATCAGACTGAGATTAGGATACATAAGCTTAAGCTTTATAATATATCATACAGTACATGATACTATATTTATTAATATTCTATTACATACATGAAGTGAACAGGAATTGTCGAATGAACATTCTGCAACATGATACAGATACTAATATCCAAACCTGAAACAGAGATAAGTCATCAACATTTATATCACCATGACAATTACCCTCAGGCTTCCTGTGGAACATAGGTCATCAGCTTCACACTAAATCCTAATGTCCTGTTCCATCCATTAAGGTCCTCTCATGTCATGTCTTCCATTTTATGTCTTGTCTTCTGTTCTCATCTCCATGTAATTTTGTATCTCCCTCTTACGGTTAATCCAGAAAAAAAAGTACTGCCTTGTAATTGCTATTACTGATGGTATCAGCTGGTTTACTCAGTGTGTGTCATTTCCAATGTCAATGTCTTTTCTTTACCTCTTGATTCACTGGGGTTTTTTTCAGTTAGCTCCACATTGGTAATCTTGTCATACTAGTTAATCCTATTCTTCTTCTTCTTCGTTCGCCCTGAAAAAGACGGTGGTTGCGTTGTGTCTGTTTACGCCTAAGCTGTGATATCTGCACCTTTCGGTCGACACATCCGACTTCAGCAGGGCATTTTTTAGGGACCGGGTTTGCCTTCCCATTGCGATCCGCACTCGCTCAGCCAGACTGCACTGCTGCAGACTGTTTCCAGGACCACCACGTGGAGGTGGAGCGCGGTCTTGACCAGCTCTGGTTCGCTGGTCTGATGCAAGCAGTACAGTTATGGGTCGCTGACTGCATTCACTATTGCTGCATCTTGGGGTCCCGTTAATCCTATTGAGTGCTAGCATTTGCAGACCTTTAACATACTATAGCACGTTTCACTAGCTTTGCCCAACTTCAAAATGCTATATCTCAGCGAATATATAACGCATATAAGTGAAATTTTGTGTGTGATATTGAAATGGTATAAACCCTATGAATAAAATTTTTCATTAAAATGCGGCCATTGGTTTCAGTTTTCGTTTCTTTGCGATATAATATCAAAATCCTACTTGCCAACACACATCACACATATTGAAATGTCTACAGTAAATTATACGACCTCATTTGCACATGATTGGTTTATCAAACAATTGGCATGATTTTAGCATGGAATTGCGTGAAATTGCACTTCTTGAACATAAAACAGTTCATATCCGGTGTTACGCACACATTGTCAATCATAGGTGTGTCTACAAAAAGTATTTGGTGGTTAAGTAGGAAAAATGAGTCTGCGAGTACATTTTATGACATTACAGCAAATCACAAATAGGATTTTTAAGTATTTCTGCAATGAAGCTACTCAAGGAAAACTATATCATTCTATTTCAAACCCACAAAAGAGGACTATTCATGCCTTGGGGATAAGCAAACGATCATTGCACCGCTGGATAGCGACATCTGAAATTTCTAATTCCAGTGTTTTACACACGAAAATTAGGCCAAGAGTGGTGGATAATTTTGACAGAGAATTGATCCGCAGAGAAATTTGCAATATGTTTCACAATAATGAGGCAGTGACTTTAAGGAAATTGAAAATTTGGTTAAGAAAGAATAATGACATTGATATTTCCAAATCTACGCTATGGAGGACTATCAGGAGTTTGGGATTCACTTTTAGAAAATATGTTGGTGGTAGAAACCTCATTTGTGAGAAGCCTCATATAGTTGCAATGAGAAGCAAATATTTACTCGAGGTCAGAGAAATGAGAAGAGATTGTTATGATTTTGTGTATTTAGATGAAACTTGGATCAATGCACACCACAGTAATGAACGAGAATGGCAATCATCTGATGGGACAACTAAGAGACTAGTACCAAGCAGCAAAGGACAGCGCCTAATAATTGCACATGCAGGAAGCAGCCATCATGGGCTTCTAAATAATACTGAACTCATATTTGTTTCAAAATCCACAGATAATAGGGATTATCATACAGAGATGAATGGCAAGATATTTCAAGATTGGATTGTGAATCATGTACTTCCTTCATTGGATAGACCGTCGTGTTTGATAATGGACAATGCTTCATATCACAATGTTGTGGCACCAGAAGATAAAGTTCCTAATTCATCAAGTATTAAAAATGTAATAAAGATTTGGCTGACCAAAAACAACATTCCATTCAACGAAATGTCCCTGAAGCCTGAATTACTTGGAATTGTAAAAAAGACACAGCATACAAAGATATTTCACATAGACAAGGCAATCCATGAACATGGTCACAGATGTTTAAGATTGCCTCCTTACCATTCTCACTTAAACCCAATAGAGTTAGTCTGGGCTAAAATTAAGGAACAGGTAGCAACAG
The DNA here is from genome assembly GCA_024509875.1 of Oreohelix idahoensis. Classification (NCBI taxonomy): domain Eukaryota; kingdom Metazoa; phylum Mollusca; class Gastropoda; order Stylommatophora; family Oreohelicidae; genus Oreohelix; species Oreohelix idahoensis. The sequence goes on along the minus strand of JAMPIV010010875.1, from coordinate 463,340 downwards.
AAAATAGAACGTTCAAATTAAAAGATGTTGAAATACTTACAAAAGCCGCCATCTCCAATATAGCCTGGGATTATTGGAAGAAATGTGAGAACCATGTGTTACAAGAGGAAGAGGAATATTGGACGAATGATGGTTTGTCCTTCATTCAGCCGAGATTGATTATCAATTTCTCAGAGACATCTGATTATGATTCGGATGAAGTTTAATTTCTTTAAAGATGACCTTACCGTTATTTACAAGCACAGTAGAGGAGCAACGTTCCATTATGATATTTATAAACCGCAAAGTGGTGATACCTATTGAAATAATTAGATCAATGAAGGTCCAGTTTGATAGCGCACTAAATGTCAATGACAAACAATGTCACGAGTATCTCGCATGCAGATCATTTAAGAAATCATCTTCAACAGGTATTCATATGCAAACGTGATGGCTACATTATTGTAATAGTAGACACGCCTATGCCTAATCAATTCACAGAATCTGACTGAAGTGGTAAAATTTCTTCTTTTCTCGATACACAATAATTAGTATGCCGACAAAGATCAAAGGATTTCATTCGTTTATGGGAACTAGACAAGATGCACAGATATAAAGTATATATTTGTTGGGTCTAACCCAATATAACATCGTATGCAAAAAATGGCATTAATACGTTGGATGGATAATCAGATAATTACATTTGTTTGAGGGTAAAGCTAGTGAAACGTGCTATAGTTAATCTTATTGCGTGCTAACACTTACTACACGGCTGTTTGCCAGCGATCTTTTTAGTTATTTCCCCTTTTTCCCCGACCGCGCTATTTATAGCCCACTTGACAGAGGTCACGTGGTCAGCTTCCTAATGGGAAAAACATGTGGCGATGTTTACTTTTGATAGGGCTTAATTAATGCTTTTAGGCTACTTTATTATTATAAATACCGGCTTTAATTTTGCGTAAAGCTAGACTAGAAATGTTAGAGTAAATTTTAGAACAAGAACAAACATTTTATCACAATTAGAACAGAAGATATAAGTCAGAAGAGTTCAGGACCACCACTGGTGTAAGACAAGGTGATATCCTGTCACCTTATCTTTTCATACTCCTCATGGACGATGTCATCAAGGCATGTAAGGAGAGAAAAAGAAAGTATTCAGTGGGGTACTGGAAGATGAGACAGGTCTATATTTCGGAGCTGGCATTTGCTGATGATGTTGCCCTGATTGCTAAATCAGAGGCACATCTCCAATCCAACCTGCAAGTCTGGAAGGAAGAGCTGGAGAAGAGAGGGATGGTCATAAGCAGCTCTAAAACAAAATCCATGGTGATATCACGAGAAGAAAGAAAACATCAGATTAAGTTGGGAGAACAGGTCCTGGAGCAGGTCGACCACTTTAAATATCTCGGAGCTATTATAGACCGAAAGGGAGGCATCAAAGAAGAGTTGGCCACTCGAAAAGCAGCGGCTGGGAGACTTTTTCAGGCCATAAATCGTGGATTCCTCAGCAAGAGAGAGGTTGGTAAGAAAACGAAGATGGCTGTATACCGCTCCACCTATGTCCCAGTTTTGACATGGATGCGAGTCGTGGGCAATGACTACAACCCACAAAAGCCAGATCCAAACCTCAGAAATGAGGTATCTGAGGAAAGTGGTTGAAGTAACAAGAAGAGACATGGTCCGCAACCAGACGATCCGTCAAGGCCTGAAATCCCATCCGCTGCAGACCCAAATAGAACAGTCCCAACTAAGATGGTTTGGCCATGTCTGCAGAATGGGAGAAGATCGGCTACCACGACAAGCATGGGAAACAAAGAGCCAGGGATCCAGACCTCCAGGACGACCCAGAGTTCGCTGGGAGGACAACATTAGACAATCTTTGAAGGACCGAGGACTAGAATGGAACCAGGCCAGGAAGAAGACAGCTGATAGAATGGTCTGGCGCTCTCTCTTCCAAACCTCTACACCTCACGGTAGAAGGGGAATGACTAAGTAAGTAAGTAAGAACAGAAGATATAATAGTCTGAAATAGTGTAAAATTTACGTTTTTTTTATATTTTGTTATGGTTTGTTTATATACAATTTTCACTAAATCGGTCACAATCAACATGCATAACAAATTACAGAAATCAAAAGTAGAAAACCTGCAGAAAATGGATATCAAAGTTTTGTTTTGGTTTCATGCGTCAAACATTAATTATTGAAAGTTTAAATTGCAAGTCCACATTTATTACCTTAAAATAACACACCCAATTGTCCCCAAAACATGTTTGAATTGCTTTTATGCTACTTTATTATTATAAATACCGGCTTTAATTTTGCGTAAAGCTAGACTAGAAATGTTAGAGTAAATTTTAGAACAAGAACAAACACTTTATCACAATTAGAACAGAAGATATAATAGTCTGAAATAGTGTAAAAATTTACGTTTTTTTTTTTACATTTTGTTATGGTTTGTTTCTAATTCAATTTACACTAAAACGGTCACAATCAACATGCATAACAAATTACAGAAATCAAAAGTAGAAAACCTGCAGAAAATGGATATCAAAGTTTTGTTTTGGTTTCATGCGTCAAACATTAATTATTGAAAGATTAAATTGCATGTCCACATTTATAACCTTAAAATAACACACCCAATTGTCCCCAAAACATGAGAGCTAACAATTATCTCAATCATACATCATGAGTTCTGATCCAGTCTGCGCAATGTTTTTCTAATATGTGCTGTTTATGAATTGTCTTACTGGGGAATAGCTTTCTGAACAAAGACATATAAGTCTCTATCGATGCTGTTATTGATTCTTTACTAATTGGTTTACTGTGTGATATTTTGTTGTGTACTTTCTCAAATGCTTCTTTCAGTGAGTTGAATTGTTCTTGGGCAATAAAAGCTATGTTAGTTATATCTTGTTTGTCTGTAATTTTCAGTGTTTGTGTAATGATTGCTCTTGTAAGATCTTTATAAACTTTTTGTGTGAGATATCTGTGGCAGTGATTCCCTATAAATGCTCTGCTATTATAAGCCTGTTGTATGATTTTGTGTTTGGCTAGTACCTTGTCCAAGTGTGAGCAAACTGGACCAGACCTAGTACATAGATCTTGAAACTGAAGTTTGGCCAGCGCATCTTGTGCATTTTCAAGTCTAACTTTAAAATTATCTGTCTCCTCCTTATCCTCACAAAGTTCAATACCTACCTGAAAAATTCAATTTTAGCTCCTAATTCTTCTGCCTATTTCCAGTTCCTACTAAATCTCTTCAAGTTCTTAAAAGTACTAATGTTTGCATGTATCTCTTGCGAATTCTCAAATATCTTTGCGTCTATTGTATCAGCTACCTGTTCTAGAAGTCTGTGGTGTTTCAAAACAATGCCTAATAAAATATGAAGGTAAGGAGGAGCTACATTTTCAATTTCAATCTCTAACATTGGTTTGTGTAAACAATTATGATAATGTGCCACTTGCCTTTTATTCCCTTTCCCATATTTCATATATCTATTGTAATCTCTTATCAACATGGCCAAACTTCTTGGTTTGCAAGTTGTATGCAATCTGGATGTCTTTGATGAAAATGTTTGGTTTGTCTGGAGCTCAAGGAATATACCCATGTCTGTGGTGTCTCCAGCAAAACAAGGAAATAATCCCCGAATAAGAAAACAACAACTTGTTTACCATCCCACTCTAAATATTTTAGTGACTCTATCTGAGCTTTCATGCCATTCATAAATATTTCTAAATTATCATATGTATCTCTGACTCTAGCCATTGATAAAAGGATGGTATTAGATTTAGAATTTGGTTTCTCTAAATTTACTACCTGCATTGTAACTTTGAATGAAAGAAGATATACAAACAGTTACTTAGAATTCTTTGGCAGCCGTCGTGTGCACAGGATTGTCTACCAAAGAACACCAATGGAACAGTCCTTATCTCACAGACAATTAAAAAAAAAAATTCATATTATAAATAGAAGATTAACAAGACTTGAAAGATAGATCAAATTATGTGGAAGTAATCTATCTATAGCTTTACATGTTTTCTGACGCTTATATACGTAGCTAAATATCATTATAAATGAATGAAAATGCAAAAACAGATGGTGTTTACAAAAAGTTATTTTTTTACTACCTTATATTTAAGAAAAAAACCTTTGTAGAGGGGAATGATCAGGAATGCGTTTACAGGGATTTAAATGCTATAAAATCTGGTGACAATATGCTTGTTCTTGTAATGCCACACTCACAAAACTGACTACCACACATTCTCAAGATATGAAACCCAAAAAAAAAGTATGTGGAAATAATCTTTAGCTTCCCTTCGAGAAGTCTTTATAATTATAAACTCAAACGAATGGGCCGATTTTTAGATATTAAATTAATAAAAAGATTACTTATTTTATGAATTTCCTTAAATGATGACGCTGTTTTCAAAAGTCTGTAACTCCGTCAAAACTAATTTCAAAGAAATAAAAATGCAATCAAAAATAGAACACAGAACAAAGTTATAGTACACAAAAGAATTTTAGCGCTGTGTTTATCCAGAACGAGTGTGTAATGATTTATATTTTACTGATTTTACTCACACATCAGCTGATTTTCCCCGCCAAAAACTTAAATAGTCTTTTACGGTGCACACAAAATTTTATACCCGGTATCAGAATTCCGGTCACCGAAACTAAAAGAGCGCTCTGGTATAGGGCACAAACAGCCGTGACTAATGCAGGCCTTTAACATACTAGTTAATCTTATTGAGTGCTAGCACTTACTAATGCAGGCCTTTAACATACTAGTTAATCTTATTGAGTGCTAGCACTTACTAATGCAGGCCTTTAACATACTAGTTAAATCTTATTGAGTGCTAGCACTTACTAATGCAGGCCTGTAACATTCTGGTTGTTCCCCGTTAGATCCATACAATCAGAATGCCTTGACATTTCAGTTGGTCATTTTGTATTGGATTTAATTTTTATTTTATATCATCCATTCCTTCAACTTTGCCTATGTTGGTGCAAAGATATCGCTCAAAGTGTAATCTGCCTATCATTTGTTGCATTTATTCTCAAAATATTTGTCTTTTCTCTACAAGTTTTCAGACCCAGTTGATGTGATCTTGTATCTTACATCTAGTATTCTAAATTTGTCTTGCATCTGGTTTTTGGATATGGGTTAGAAGGGCAAGATCATTAGCAAAATCTAGATCATCAAGTTGTTTTGTCAGAGTTTTCTGAATCCCATTTCTGTTGATTGATGCTGCGGTTTTCATAGTTTAACTGAATTATATTTCTGGTGGTTGTTGCTGCTTTCATAAGCCAGTATGAAGAGATATGATGGCAAGAGGCATCCCTCACTTTACTCCAGCTAATATCTGAAAAGGTTCTTTAACCCACCGGCGGGCGCGTTGGCGCACAACATGCACCAAATTAAATTAAATTCAAATTTCGCGGTTTTGTTTGCGGTTGGCTGCATTGAACTCTTAGCTATTCCTTCATTCATGTCTTAGCTTTCATTCTGAACAGTTGTGTTGTTATATATTGTGCGACAAGATATTTAGGGTCCCGCAACTCGAGGAGTGTCATTAGTGGTGTATAAAGTGCGCCACGTGCTCGGTGATGTAAGTATATTTTTCATTTCAATTTTCTGTTTTTCAATTAAATTTGAGACCGTAACAGGCCACTAAGAGCATAATACATGTCAGGGCGACAGCGACGATGATGATAATGAAAGATTGAAATACCGGGACCGCAACTCAAATCAATGTAAATACATTTGTTTTAAGCGGCGCACTCTGTGCGCAACGCGCTGGAGGGTTAAGATTGAAATACTGGGACCGCAACTCAAATCTTTTTTTTAAAAATAGGTGTTTGCTACTTTTCTTAGTAGCACGCCCCTTTCAACCGTCTACCATATACATGGAGCTGTTGGTTATATCAGGACGTTACAATCAATGTAAATACGTTTGTTTTAAGCAGCGCACTCTGTGCGCCACGCGCCTGCTCTTGCGAAGAAACGAAACGCGCCTGCCACAGTTTTGTTTTTAATGAACTGTTATACATGACTTCTTGTACAGTTTTGTTATGGTTCCTTTGTTTTTGTGTACAACTGCTACAGATTATTGTGAAATGCTAAAAATAACAATTTACAAACGCATTTTACACAAAGCATCTTCAATAATATATTGCTCACTTTTTTTTTAACAAATTATTTACACCTATAAATTTTACTGTGGATAAATCCTTCCCTTATCACATAACCTAAGTGGTTGTAGAAGGATCTTCTTCTTTGTTCACCCTCAGATGTCAGTTTGAATATGTTCAAAGACAGCAGTTGTCAGTCTGAGGCTGTTGACATCTCCATAGAGCTTTTCTAGGAATGGCACTGGTGATGGCCATATGCACTTTCACTGTTCCTCATATGTTAGGCACCTTTGAAGTAGATGGTCAGCAGTCATTATATCAGTGCCACAGTTACACTCTTCAGTATCTTTAACGTGTTGAAAAGATGGTATCCCAATCTGTTGTGACCTGTACGAAGTCTGAAGATTACCACTTGTTCACTTCTACTGAGCTGGTAATACGCATCATTTTTATTGTGGCCTGGATGTTCTGCTTCCCACTTGCTCCTGTATCTGTGCTTGATAAAACTCTTGGCCTCTTCATAAGTTATGCGTGTGTCAAGTTGAGGTAGCTTTCCCCCTTCCTTTGCCAATCTGTCAGCCTTTTCATTTCCAGGGATGTTGCAGTGAGAAGGGAGTCACTGTACCACAACTCTTGAATTGCTGACACAGTTTGTGAAGTGTTACTCTTAGGTCTAAAGAATGGGAAAGCTTCTGATCACGACAATTTAAATGCTGAGTTATTCAAGGCAGATCCTAAACTAGCAGCAGAACTTTAAAGAACCACTATTTGCACAAGTCTGGAAAACAGAGACAACACCAACAGAGTGGTGTAAAGGAATAATTGTCCAAGAAGGGTGACCTTGCAGACTGCAACAACTGGAGAGGAATTACTCTCCTCTCAGTTCCCAGTAAAATACTAGGCAGGATAATTATCCAGAGAATTTCAAAAGCAGTAAACCATAAACTGAGGACAGAACAGAAGATGTGCAGATCATATATTCACCCTCAGGAACATTATAGAGCAGTGCTCAGAATGGCAGAGGCAGCTATACATTAACTTTATTTTGAAAAGGCTTTTGACAGCATACACAGGGACTGACTATGGAAAATACTGAAGGCTTATGGAATTCCCAGCTGCATTGTTTCCATCATAAAAAGCCTCTATGCTAACTTTACATGTAGTGTTGGGTTGAACTTGAGCTATCTAACTTTTGAGGTGAAGACAGGTGCACGACAGGGATGCCCCTCATCAACAACTTTATTTTTGACAGTCATAGACTGGGTGATGTGCCAGACAACAGAGGGCAGTCCAAGAGGAATTAGATGGACAATGTTTTCTACACTGGAAGATCTGGAATATGCAGATGAATTTGCACTACTCACACATTCACACCAACACATCAAAGAAAAAAAAGACTGAATAGTATAGCCAGCAGGTGGGTCTGAACATCAGTCTAAAGAAGACAGAGGTCATGACACTCAATGTGGTCAGTCCTGAGCCCATAACAATAAAGAACCCGAAGCTGGAACAGACGGACACATTTACATACCTAGGATGCATAGTAACACCAGACGGCAGAACAAGCAAAGACATCAAGAACAGAATGAATAAAGCGAGAACAGCCTTTGCTAGTCTCAACAACATCTGGAAGTCTTCCCAGTACAGCACAAAGACCAAATTAAGATTATATGAGAGATGTGTACGTTCTGTGCTTCTCTATGGGGAGGGATGCTGGAGAGTAACAGAGAAGGAAATGTCGAAACTGTCCTCCTTCCACACAATCTGCCTAAGGAAAATTCTCAGAATCTTTTGGCCAAACACCATCAGCAACCAAGAACTACTTATTCGGAGTAACCAGGAGGACATGCACACCATCATAGCTGGCAGACGCTGGAGTTGGGTTGGCCACATCCTCAGAAGAGGCCCCGATGCCATCACAAGAACAGCTATGCTATGGACCCCTGAAGGAAAGCGAAAGAGAGGCCAACCAAAAACAACTTGGCGGAGAACTGTGGAGGCCGAGATGCAAAGAATTAACCAGAGTTGAGAAGATAGCTACTTGTCTCAACTTTCTTCTGTCATTAAGTGTTTCTTGGGTAATGTTTCTCTATGTATTTTGTGGTTAGGACTCTTTGTTCTGTTTCATTTTGGCTGCTCTTTCTTTTAATACCTGGAATGTTTTCTATCATTTCAGGGAAGTGCTGTTGTTTCAAAGCTGGTGTGTGCAGTGTAGATGGGTGTAGCTGTTGATATTGCATTGAGTTGAAGGATCATTTTCTTTGAATGCTTGACTGTTTCCACATTTGTCCATCTTGTGCCAGTATTCAGATGATAAATAATGCAAAGGACTTTGTTAACCTTTTTAAATACCAATTCAGAACGATACAAGGATTTTGTTCAGTCCAAGATATTACTGCATAGAATTAGGACCTATAGGTGTTACTAAAATGGATTTTGTAAATGGTCACAAGTGAATTATTTCTCTGTCATCACACAGATGCATGAGTAAACTGGCTAGTATGATTATTTATTATTTTTTTTTAATTTTAAAAACGTACTTTAATTATGATGATTATTGCAAATGTAATATTACTTTTATAATTATAAATGCCTTAATTATGCTTAAAAGTAAATGTGAGGATGAAAGGATATAGTATACATGATGAGAGAGAGAGGAAGGGCAGAATGTCAGACGGGCCTGCGTGCCCAATTCTTAACCCTTTGAAAATAAAGTTCATTCGTTCATTCATTCTCTTTTATGCACATGCACACATCTGTCAACATTCATCATCATCATCAGTTGCCATATCCACAACGAAGGTTGGCTGTAATGGATCTCCAACGTCTTCTGTCTCTTGTCTTGGTGGTGCACTCTGATAGACTCTTTCCTGTCCATCTCTTGATGTTATCTTCCCACTTATAGCGCTGTCTTCCCCTTGCACGTTTGCCTTCAACTCTCCCTTCTGTTATGGTCTTCTGCAAAGTGTTATGCCTTTTTATGTGGCCAAAGTATTTTAGCTGCCGAACTTTGACCTCCCTCATTAGTTCTCTTTTCATACCTAGATTTTCTAGGACTTCCTTATTTGTTTTCATCTCTTTCCATGAGATACGCCCCATTCTTCTATATATCCACATTTCAAGAGCCTCAATTCTTTCTTCCAAATGCTTATTCATCGTCCATGTTTCTGCACCATACAGAAATGCAGAATATATATAACACTTTATGATTCTCAGTTTTAATTTGTGAGATAACTGTTTGGATGTCTGTATATGTTTCATGTTGTTGAATGTAGCTTTGGCCATTCCTATTCTCTTCTTGATTTCTGTTTCACATCTGCCATCTTCTGTTATTATATGACCAAGATATACATAGCTCTTGACTTGTTCCAGGATTTTCCCCATTTACGCTTATCTTTAATGTGGGTTTATCGTATGTTTTGCTAATTATCATAGTTTTTGTTTTCTCAATATTAATGTCGAGTCCATATTCATGACTTATACTGTTTACTTGCTTCACTAGTTCTTCACTGTCAACATTCACTGCTTTATAAATTGTGCATCTTTCTCTCTTACAAATACACACTGAAATTAAAAGCCAACCCGGCGTGTGATGAGCTCAAGTTCTTCTGTTTATTCTGTCTGTTACGTCAAGAACCAGGAATGTAATGCTTATCTACACAACTGATGACAAGAATCAAATAAAAGAAGCACAACATGAAGAAATTTATTGAAATCTCTCAGGCTGTGCACGTAACGTCTGTAGCTGTTGGAGACAGCCATTTCTGACAAATATATGTGTGTAACAAAAGTTAAACAGCGAGGAAAACAAAAAATAGCTAACGTGTTATACTCATTTTCTTATAAAAGATAACAAAACTGACCTTTTTATCATCGCATAATCGAACACCTTTGTTGAGACACAAATGTGAGCAACTTTAAAACAGATCACATTTTTTGCCCTATCATTTGAAGCACAATTTTATCCACTGGTCTAGTGAATCTAATTTTGAAAATTTGCTGCTTGCCTGTCTGTGATTCACTGCAGTATGATAGTATCAAATCTGTTACATGTAGGACTCTCTTTTCGACCCCATATAAACAAACAGCAGCTAAAGCAAATGGTAACCCAGCAGAACCTTCCAAGTCAGTACAACAAGGAGTTACGTAGGCTGTACCATATGGCATCCACTATAAAGTGAAAGCTAAAGACTATGATATCAAAGTAAAAATACAAAGGGCAAGAAGTGCTTTCACTGCATTGGGAAATATATGGAGATCAAATGAAAATAAGTCCAACACAAAAATAAGAATATTCAACTCAAATGTCAAGCTGGTCCTATTGTATGGCTCTGAAACATGGAGAACAATAAAAACATCAACCAAAAAGCTACATAAATGGGTGCCTGCGTAGAATAGAAGTATTGAAATGGGATGACAAAGCCACCACGTGGAACTGATGACAAGTGCCACTGGAGCAAGATGGTTAGGACATACATTGAGGAAACCCTTGTTCTAGAATCCTCAAGGTAAGAGAGGCAGAATTAGACCAAACAAACACATGGAGAAGAGAACTGAAGACAGAATTATGATGAAGAACTTGAGCTGATGGTACGCATGTGTTTGTTGAAGGTCTATGCTCCTTGGGGAGCCAAAGGGTGATTGGTTGAACTTCTGCAGAATATATAACAACTAATATAAGCTACCTATAGCATGCTTGTAGCGTGGCAATAGCCAAGAATAAGATGAAGCTACAGGAAATTATGTAGTGACACAAAGTAAACACAAAGACTGTCAGTTTAATTGTAAGAAGACTAAAGATTGCTTATCTCAAATAAATAGAACTTACCAGAATGTTCAAGTAAATGAAAAACCTTGAAACATGTCCACAAACTTAAAAACATTTGTAAATATACAGTTCCTTGAATAGGACCAAATACCTGAGGTGCTTGTCATGAATGAATTATGTAATCACATGAGCTAACAACAGCATTTCAGAAGTCAGAAACAGTTCTGTGCTGCAAATCTTTATCCATGACAGTAAGAGAGTCCTACAATGTTACAATGAGTTGATATTCTCATATTTCTTTTTTTTCCTTGTTCGCCTTCAGACTTCCACATTAATGACTCTAATAAAGGCAGTAGTCAGCTCAAGGTCCCTGACATCTCTAAACAGTTTTTCGTGGAGAAGTGGGCTGTTGCCATATGCTACTCCATTCACTGCTGTATACTGAGCAGAACTGTAGCAGATGTTCAGCTGTCATGGGGCTGATGCCACAGGTGCAGAGGTCTGTTGTACCAATCCTGTACTTGTGGTATAGATGGTGCCTCAATCTACTGTGTCCAATGCGAGGCTGGAAAATGATGGCCTGTATGTTCACTTTCCCAACTCAACTTAAATGTGGCTTTTAGTTGTTTTTGCCATTTCATAAATGACACTCACCACTGGCAAATACTGCAATAACGTCAATGCTGAAGCAGACGCCCTGAAACAGGCAGCAGAAACTCTTATTATTGAGTGCAGAAAAATAGATAGTAATCTTTAGAGACTCAGTACTAACAGCCCTGAAGAGAAACCATGCTAAGGGATTGAAAGATCTGATTAACTCACTTGAAAGCCTTGCCAAATGCTTTAACAAGTGCACAATCCAGTGGATACCAGCCCATTACAACATTTCAGGCAACAAGCAGGCAGACAAACTTCTAAGGAAGGAAGAGCGCTACAATGAAAGAATATAGGGATATTGTCATACAACACTGAAAAGTAGGTAACAAATTAACAAACTTTATTTTCAAAGGGTTAAGAACAAGCAAGAAGATAATTAGAAAACACAGAGATGTGATTATTGTTTTTCTTTAAACACACAAATATTAAGAATCCCTTGGACAGCTAAGAATCTGTGTAGATAAAGAGACTCCAGCTGACACAGGGAAATGTGCAAATATCAAAAACTTTAATCTGGTGTGACTAGAATATGAAAGGCAGAATACACTATGACACCGGGCTAAATTGATGAGAAGAGAGTGGATAACAAAGACAGCATACACCAACACAATGTTAGCAAACAAAACAAACACTGAACACCTGGGACTGAAAGTTGTGGAGACATGATCTAACCATCACTTGAAAACTATGCAATACTTGGTGACAATACTGAATAAGAGTACAATTATTTATTTTCATCATCAATAATTAATATATATAAATAATTGTAAACTGAGCATAGTTTTGACACTGGCAATAAAGATTAGCTCCATGATATATAATGTATGTAGCTAAAACTTTTTTTTTTTGTCAGTGAACCATGTGTCAAAATAAGAAAATTATAACAAATGAATTATTTCAATAAGCACAGTCAGTTTATCTCCCTTGCTGTTAACAAATGAATTATTTAAAGAACAATTAGTTTCATCTCCCTTGCTGTCTTGTACATTCAGGAAGCCTTGAGATTCCTCATTATCCCCATCTGTTATTACAATTCATCACTTCCTCTTTCTTCTATTAAGGGGCCTATATCATCCTAATACATTGCGGTTCTACCATTCCGTGATACATCTTGCTCTGGTTTGCCCTGTTTCCATGAGCATTTGATTGACAGAGTGGTTAGAGTGCTGGTCTCTCCAGCAAAGGTGCCGGGTTCAAAGCACAGTGCCATTACGCTCACGTCTACCCAGCTGTGAATGGGTACCGGACTTTGAGTTAGGGAAGGAACAAGCAGTGAGGAAGGGAACTGGTCACCCCACCTCTCGATAGTGAAGTCTCTAACACTTCACTCCCCTACGGCAGTATCTGCTATGGGACTACCTTGACCTTTTTATCCCTGCTTCAAGGAGAAGGATACCTGAGTTAAAATATATCACTTGCTCTCACAGGTGACAAACTATTCATGTAGTACCGCAGTAGAACTGGTATTACTGGTGAAAAAAATACAAACATGAAGGTATACAGCAATACCTCGACTTTCGCCGCTTCGAGTTTTGTCACTTCACTCTTTCATCAATTTTCAATTATAACCACGTTTCCAAAATTCGTCGCTTGCTTCGCTCTTTTGTCGCATTTCATCACCACCACGCGCCATCACGTCTCTTTCGTCGTTCATTCTTTGAATAGAAGTCGTTCGGTGTGCACTGTCTTTTGAAATTGTCCGCACTGAATCTCTTTTATTTGTGATTAAACATACTTACTTACTTACTTAGTCGTTCCCCTTCTACTGTGAGGTGTAGAGGTTTGGAAGAGAGAGCGCCAGACTATACTATCGGCTGTCTTCCTCCTGGTCTGGTTCCATTCTAGTCCTCGGTCCTTCAAAGATTGCCTAATGTTGTCCTCCCAGCAGACTCTGGGTTGTCCTGGGGGTCTGGATCCCTGGCTCTTTGTTTCCCATGCTTGTTGTGGTAGCCGATCTTCTCCCATTCTGCAGACATGGCCAAGCCATCTTAGTTGGGACTGTTCTACTTGGGTCTGCAGGGGGTGGGATTTTAGGACTTGACGTATCATCTGGTTGCGGACCATGTCTCTTCTTGTTACTTCAACCACCTTCCTCGGATACCTCATTTCTGAGGTTTGGATCTGGCTTTTGTGGGTTGTAGTCATTGCCCATGACTCGCATCCATATGCCAAGACTGGGACGTAGGTGGAGTGGTATAAGCCATCTTCGTTTTCTTACAAACCTCTCTCTTGCTGAGGAATCCTCAATTTATGGCCTTAAAAAGTCTCCCAGCTGCTGCTTTTCGAGTGGCCAACTCTTCTTTGATGCCTCCCTTTCGGTCTATAATAGCTCCGAGGTATTTAAAGTGGTCCAGGACCTGTTCTCCCAGCTTAATCTGATATCTTCTTTCTTCTCGTGATATCACCATGGATTTTGTTTTAGAGATGCTTCTGACCATCCCTCTCTTCTCCAGCTCTTCCTTCCAGACTTGCAGGTTGGATTGGAGATGTGCCTCTGATTTTGTGATTAAACATATTAATACTACATGTTTTTGTGCGATTAAAATAACCAAACTCTTCACACTATAGGCCTACTGTTTATTTAGGTGTTGTTGCACGCATTCGAAAGTGTTATATAATTAGTTATTTACGGGTTTTTTTTGTGTGGCCCTAATGCATTTGCAAGCTAAATAAAGGCTATCTTCGACTTTCATCGATTTTCGACTTTCGTCGGTGCTCTGGTCCCTAACCCGTCGAAAGAGCGAGATACTGCTGTATACACTGTTTTACACTGGCATGGATACATATATATCATGTTTTTGGTAAAACAGCACATAAACATTATATTATCTGTTCTTGAGTTTATGTAAAACTGTTGTATGTGCCTTCATGTTTCTGATCATAGATGAGTTTTAAATGATCAAATAGAACAGTTACAAACGATATGAGAAACATATATAATATGTGAACATACTGGCAGCTTTTTCCCCTCTCCCAAAGACATGTCTAAACTGTGTTTCTTGCTACCACAATCAACACCAATTTCTGGCTTAAGTTTACTCACATCTTTAGAGAATCAATAATGTTAACAGTACAGCAACACTTTCTTAACTTCTTACATATAATAATAATATAACAACAGAAGCAAAAATAAATAACGACAGACATAGAAAAAAAATCGTTCACAGTATGAGGCAGTAAGATGTAATGAAAGAGAATCAACATTAATAATTTGAGCAAATTGCTTGTGCTAACATGATCTCATACAGAATTAATGGTCACAATTTGTCATAATATGTGGGTAAATATGTCATTTGACAATAATAAGACATGACCACAAGCAAGAAAAAAAATGCCACTTGTACCATCATATCGTCAGTCAGACCTAGTAACCTGCCTATGGCACACATTGACATTCAGGATCCTCTTGTTAGTTTTCTCTATTTGCCTTCTGCAGAAATGTGTTAATTTGATATGTCTTCTCTGCTTTCTTTCGTAGACTTAAAAAAAAAATATTTTAATGCCACCTATGGAATACAGCAGAATCATGTTTCATCTGTCACTAAAATGTTTATTGTATTTTAAATATTTTTTTTAAGAACTAATGTGACCTACAAAAGTGGCGTTCAGTTAAATCCACTTCTCCAGAAAAAGAAAAAAAAACACACACACATGTAATCTACATACATACTCACAAGGATGACACCCCAAGTGGTCACGATACTAAAGTACCAAGAAGCCAGAGAGCTAATGAGCCAATCATGCAGATGTCAGAAGATAAAAAAAAAAAACGAGATTATCTCTTCCTGTGTCACTGTCCTTTAATTTCAAATCATCAATGTGAACCTTACAAATCAAATGAGCACACTCAGTAACCTTCAACAAACAATTATCTGTACAGTAATCATTTCATTTTAATAAAATGTAATGATGTCTCGGCAGAGCTAACAGCTTACCGTACATGAAAAACGACAAGCATATTCTCAAATGAAGATTTCTGACAATTCGCTACCTTTAAAATGTGTCAATCAGTTTTGTTTTTCTTTTTTAAATATTCGAATACTACAAAGGCAGCAGATGTGACATGTTTGCAATCTGGTTAACACTGACCTCACACAAGGGAAAGAATATTTTCACTGCAGCAAGTAAATATGTTATAAAATAAATACACAGAGAACAGTTAGAAAAAGAAAGCACTAAAGAATAACAGATTCTACTGGATCATATGAAGATAAACTGACAAAAATAAGAATAATCATCAAACATATCAAGTTTATATATAGTGTGAGTACGAGGATGGGTGTATATATTAAGCTAGAAACATTTTGATGACAACAGCCAAGTCACTTGCTTTAGTTCTCAAACTAAAAAATCAAATTTTACTAGTTCTCTCCTCCCCCATCATAATGGATGGAATGGTTGCTAAATCATCAGTATGCTTGGCTGTATTCTACATTTCCTTTAGAGGGAAAAAAAACCAGAATCATAATGTGTGCAACTGCATTAGAAATCATGTCTTTATATCTTATGTGTCCTGTTTGAGGGTAAATAAATAGCTGGTCTACAGTTTCATATACAGTCGTCAGAGCTCTATGCAGATGATATAAGTTCACGTGGCATTGTGAGAAATGTCCACATTGGGCTCAGTAATTATGTAGAAAATAGTCAGAAACACTTAATATGTATAGATACTATTGTTGTGTATACATTTGATTTATTCATCTCCTTTCTCCTTCTGACGGAGCCAACAAAAAGCAGCTGGCAAAAAGCCCGCATCAAAGCTTATACAGCAGCGATTTCTGTAGCAACTTGTTTTACGTGATTAGATTTACAGCCCCTTGCAATTCTTTGTTTCAGGGACCTCCGGAACTACACTGGATAATTGTTTTTATTTTGATAAAGATTCTATATCTTCTGGAGCTCTCCCCACTAGTAACACTGTCAATTCCTACGGTTGTTGTCTGCAGCCATGACATATTTCTAATCAAAAATGAAAAAAGTATACTGGTAAACGAGCTTTCAATGACATAAAGTTACAGTAGAGAAATCTTCAGGTGAATATCTGATAACATAATGCTCAAAACAGGACAAATAGGTAAGTAGTGAAGATGGTCAGAAGCTGTATTATGCAAGAAAACTGGATACATTTTACAAACAACTGTACAAAGAAATAAATGGAAGTTGTCAGAAGTGAATATTTTTAATAAAGCACAAATGACAGAAATAAATATATGACAAATATAAACACACTCATGACAGAGTGAAACTTCATGATCGTAGAGTGAAACATATTTCTGACTGAGCCAAACATAAACATGACACAGCCAAGCATTAATTATGGCACAAATAAATATATATAAGATAGCCATATACACGCCATGACAGACTATAACATACTTAGGGTAGGACCAAACATTTCTCATGATGACCTGATACAGCCAACCACACTCAGGAATGAGACAAATATAAATAAGGACAAACATGTATTATGACGGAGTCATAAAATTATGTCAGAACCAAATTTTCATTATGACATAGAGGAATACTAAGGTCAAGTCATGCAATGGTTACAAGTGACATTAACACAAGAATATACTGGATCATTATGAAACATGCAGCATTTTAAACTTTTAGGTGTTTACAATACATGAAATGTCCATGACGACCCGTTACAGAATGAATTTTTCAACCTTCTGTTACTGTACCATAAGCAACAATAATAATAACATCAAAAGAGGCACAAGTTCTTTCAACCCTGACAGCATTAGCTCGACTGAAAAGTTTACTACATCAGCATGAGGCAACCAGTTCAACACTGCATATCAATGAGTGATGCAAATCCCATGTGTAATTTATGTTAAAGATGACATGGACACATTCTCAAAATGCAGCTAACAGTGGTCATAACAAATCACATTTAAGATCAGTTCACCAAATTCTGATAGCAGACATAAGGTCCATCTAAACACTGATAACGTTCTTTTCTAATCCATGATTCACTAAAAAGCAGACAGACTGCTTCCTGTATGAGCAGGATTCCTCTGCAAACTGGTTTCATTTTGCACCTGTGGGATATCAATATTACAAAATTTGGCCATTAAATAAAAATTTTTTTATAAATAACCATATTTATATAAAAGTCACTGTGGCTTGAACAGAGAAAGCAAGAATAAAATACAATTGGCACTTCAGTGGTCACACTCAGATACAAATGATACGGCTGCCCTCTGGCATATTGATGGGATAGGATACCTAAGAGGAGATTCACAGACTACTAAGAAACTAGGACTACATGAATAATAATATAGACACTTGTTTATTACATGAATGTTGATTACATAAATCTGTTGTTTTTTTTTTTTTTTTGGCCTTCAAATTTTTATCTGAACCAGAGTGATCACAGTGCTTGCTTTTCGAGGCAAAAGTTAACAGTTTCAAATCATGGTAGCATCACGCTCCAGTCTATGCAGCAGTAAACGGGTTCCTGACTATTGAGTTAGATAAGGCAAAAACAGCGAGGAAAGGTACCGGTTACCCCCACCTCATAAAACAGACCTAGTATAGTGAAGTCTCTATAGTTTTGCCTCATTTTGGTGAGGCGTATGCCATTCAACCTAGACACAAGGTCCAAATATAAAAGACCCTGTGGTGTGGTTGGTGTAGTCTCTAACACTTCGCTACACTATTTTGAGACTTCGTTCAGCATAAGCTTGTAAACTGGTTTGTTTGGTCTTGTAAGAAGCATGGCTTAATGTGGGGAATGGTACTGTGAGTCATTTACGAATGGGGGCAATGACATTTTGAAAGTATACTATTGAGGATTAACTCTTAAGACTTCCTAGCAATGCTGACAAGTTTGCTCAGTTTCACCAGTTACCAATCAATACTAACAGAATTGTTTTAGATTTGTCAATATTAAATATATAAACTCCCCCACCTAATGTGTTAGAACCATAAGGTGACTTCTATTAGTGTTTAAGCCACCATCTTAGCTGTAGTTAAGTGGCATGTGCACATGCTTTCCTATTATTATATCTTTGTGACGAATCAACAGAGATCCAAAAAGACTCTTTCCTGTCCATCTCTTGATGTTATCTTCCCACATATAGCGCTGTCTTCCTCTTGCACGTTTGCCTTTAACTCTGCCTCCTATTATGGTCTTCTGCAGGGTGTCTTTTTATGTGGCCAAAATATTTTAGTTGCATAATTTTGATCTCCTTCATTAATTCTCTTTTCATATCTAGGTTTTCTAGGACTTCCTTATTTGTTTTCTTCTCTTTCCATGAGATGTGCCCCATTCTGCTACACATCCACATCTTGAGAGCCGCAATTGCTTACTCAATGTCCATGTTTCTACACCATACAGTAATGAAGAATATATATATAACACTTGATGATTCTCAGTTTTAATTTGTCAGTTAACTGTTTAGATGTCAGTATTTGTCTCTTATTGTTGAATGTAGCTTTGGCCATTCCCGTTCTCTTCTTGATTTCTGTTTCACATCTGCCACCTTCTGTTGTTATATGATCAAGATATGAGACACTATTGATCCCATTTATTCTTACCTTTAATGTGGGCTTATCATCTGTTTTGCTAATTATCATAGTTTTCATGCTCCGTATGGAGAAGAGAAAAGGACAAGAAAAATATGAAATATTATGCTTAGGAATTGGCTGAATGAAGATGTTACTTGTGCTACTTGGACTAATAATTACTATAACATGTTGTAAGAGCAGAACATATAACCAAACCTGCTTGGTTATGGTACTAATATCTGAATAACTAACTTGCCTGTAGAACAAGAGATGAGAAGACACTGGCGATGGATAGGACACACATTGAGGAAACCTGTGGATAGCATTACAAAACAGTCCTTGTTCTGGAATCCACAGGGTAAGAGGCAGGCCAATAAACATATGAAGAACAATAAAAATATGGAGAAGAGAACTGGAGAAAGAAGTGAAAATGATGAGAAAAGTGTGGAAAGAGCTGTAGCTGATGGCATGTGACATGACTTGGCATGTGTTTGTTGAAGGTCTATGCTTCAATTGGGAGCTAAAGGGTATTGATAACTTGCCTGGTTAAGGTACTAATATCTAGTAGTAGTAACTCCTTCAGTCATGACTGACTATGGTAATGCGCCCCTGGGGTGATAGCCCTCAGCTGCTTTTGTTCCGGGTGTTCCTTTCGGCATGCTATTTTCTCTTCTGCTTGTTGGGAGAGCTAAACTGCTACTTCCCGTGTTGTGCTGACACCTACAGGGTGATGCTGGAGTGTCCTCTACAGGGTGTGAGCTTGGACACAATTATATGGAGATCAAGCTGTTGCCCATGCAGCATGTTCCCCTTCACACAGCCGGTAGGTCCAAAGGAATGGCAGTAGCCAATACAGTTTAGTACCAGCCACATTGCAGGAGTTGCCAGAATAATGTCAAATCAACATTAGACTGCCTTATGGACTTCGACTCCGGATTTATCCTCTGGGTTTACTCCCGAAGCCTTTCCTTTAAACAGATATTCCCACAAGGCAGCTGTGGTTTGGATTCAGAGTTTTACCTTCTCCTAAATAAGCTACCAACCAAGGAACACAAGCCCTATCTGCCCAAAGCTGCTGGTTTTAAGGCGTCAGTGGATCGCCTTCGCTCCTTCTCCCATCAGTAGAAACAGTTCCGCCAGTCTCAAATTGAGCCACACATGAAGGCAGGGAGCAGGGCTTGGTTGTCAGAGGCTATTTGAGGCGCGTGCTGTAAAAGCATTTATCTGCAGTGAGAGCTTATCCTCACTACAACTCCCGGCTATGACAACCTTTGGAACCACTAATATCTAATATTTATGAAAACCCTTCTCACTCCAGATTACTAGTAACATAACTGACTATTCTCAATTTTAGTAGGGTGAGCCTGGCCCATGATCTTCCAATGTGAAACCCACAGTGTTTGAGGACATGAAGAAACCTACTCAGCTTTTGTAGAAAGAACCTAGAGAAATATGAGAATTCACTTGAAATAGATGTGCCCAAGAAATAACATGCAGGACAGCTGCACTTGATGGTCTAATTCCAAATGAGAAAACAAAGCCAATATTCATACACAGAAATATGCCATGATACATGAATTTAATCAAACAATATAAAACTTAAAAAGAAAGACAGAGCAAGAGAGAGAAAGAGATAGACTAGCAAGCCAATGACAAGCATAAAGTATCACTATTAGCTGTATACCCATTTATTCACACTACTTAAAAACACAACAGCAGCTGTTACTATTATTAAATGATCAAAACTGATACAGCATACAAAAACTGTATGCAACATTCACGCAAGACTTGCATGTTTATGCATAAGCAGTAACATGCAGAACACTTCACTGCTGATATTGAAAATGACAACACACAAAATACAGTAATATCTTGCTGTAATGGATAAATGGGGACAAATAATGTCCATTACAGCTAGATGTCAGATTTATCAGAATGTTGGGGAAGGACATGGAAACAAAAAGGAAGTAAAAGTAACATGTGTATAAAATAAACAAAATTAACACAATAAACAAAAAAACATACAAGCAATTATAGAACTTTAAATAACGCTATACATCTTAATAAACAGTTAATTAAAGAAAAGAAAGCAGTTAATGGCACAAATGCTTTATAATGAATAACTGTAAACAGTCAAGTTTTCATAAGGAGGATTTACTTATGCCATACAACAGAAATTTTATCAATATTTTCTGCATCTATAACATCAAGGTTCCTTATGTCAAGAGCTTCTGTGGGAAAAATATCAACACACAAACAATTATTTATAGGTATATGGCAACAATTGAATATAACCATCTACATTTATTGACACCATACATCCTGATTATAACACATCAGGTATGAGGACATTTCTATCAATTAATTTTTAAAAAAAAACAACAAAAAAACATGCCAGCCATACTTCTATGCATGTATGACAATACAGGCAATACATGTTAATATGTATAAACAACAAGTTTGTGTACAACCCATGCTTATGTGTTTACACAGCTGACAACACATATGGAAATATACAGAACAGACTTTTATGAGCATACTACACCCCACATATGCAGATTTATTTATAAAACATTCCTAACACAGGTCATAAAAGTGAAATTAACATAGCCCTGACACTCTCATGCTAAGAAACATCTGTACAACGAGGTATCAGGAAGAAAAAAAACAATTAAGTAAATAAATAATGTATATAACATTTATTCTTGGAATACTATAAAGACAATTATGAAGGCCTGTATAATATATATGTCTCCACAAAAATGAACATAAATTTTGTCACAGACAATGAAGAATCATAAATGGCTGGATAGATATTATTTCTAGTATCAGGGCACGCCATCATCCTGCTTTACTTTAAATTACTCTAACACGTGAAATGGACTCATTGTTGTTTCTTATAAATTACTAGAACTATTTTCTCAACAAGGAATCATACTGTATTAAACTTTATTTCCATTTCATCTCCTTAAATGCAGTTTAATCTGAAAACTGATTTAAACCTATAAAATCATTCACTTTGTTAAACTCGGCAAAAGGAAGAGAAAAAATATCACTGTTCTGTGAGGTACTGGTTGAAAACAATTGTATGTGAAAATTTATTACATCTCCACCTTCGGCTGACAATTTAGTCAGTGGCCAGTTCTAACAAGATTACATATACAACATATTTCTACAGCACTGCAGATTCAACATATTCAAAAATGCAAAACTTTGTCCTCCGGAACACAAAACAGTAGAAAATATACAGGACAATTATTAGCTGAATAATTTAACAATAGTCTCTGTAGAACCTAGAACAAATGTATGCTGTATTACGTATAGAAGAACAGCCTACAGCGTAACTTAGCAGTATGGCTGCTAGTTGCATAATTTAACACTATTGTTGTATGCTAATTTTTTAGAATGGCCATTTAAAGTATAACTATTGCACTTAACCATAGTGAAATCACAATAATAAGTAATAAAGATTTTTTTGAAACATTAATAAAAACACAGCTCAAAGATACTTCCTGACAATTTTGTATAGGTGACAGTAAAGTGGCACAATGGGCTAATCACCTGTTTGTCAAACACTTTGATTACATGTTTTGCCCGGGAGCCTTGTGCTCTTTGGGTTACCTCTACACTCTGTTTACGGGGTAGAAGAGGTTCCGATTAAGAAAGAAAGAAAGAAGACAGTAAAGTGTACTACAAACAAAATAGAAGGAAAAGATATTCTTCTTTTACATCCATTTAAAAAAAAAACCTTGACAAAATTGTAGTTTCAGTTCGGGCTAATCAAATTCCACGCTTTCTCAGATATGCAAACAGTGAAGTCAGCGCTAAAGGAGAAAAACGCAAATAGTAAAAGTTACCCTTGAAAATCCCCTAATTCACCATGAATTACAGTATACATGGTTTAATGTACACTCTGTAATAATGTATGCATAAAATAAAGAGATTGTGTGCAAAATAAAATTTTACGATATTTTAAATTGCAAAACGGAAATCATCTTATGATGACTGATGAGACTATGTAATTGACTGTGAAGCCTCATCTGGTTGATTTTACTTAAAAATACTGACTAGCAACTGTCATTGTTGTCTCTTGCTGAGCTGTTCAAGCATTTCTTGGTACGGTCTCAAGTCATCATTAATATTACTTATGACTTTGAGGCTTCGTTCCATAAAAACTAGAATCAGGCTCAGTGCAGTGACAGAAATACAATGAGAGGCTAATTGAATCTGATTGACCGAGGGAATAGCAGATTCACATTTCCCATCTCAGGCCCATTCTGGGAATATGGCGGACAGGCTGGCCAGTGCTATTTAAATTATTATCTTTTTTCTTTGCCGAGCATGCGCATTTGAATTCGTGTTAAGTTAAATGTGCATAAGTTGTGACTCCGCTGTATTTGAACTTTCATATAATAATAGCGATTGGCAAGAGGTGTATATTAATGAAGTGCTCACTTTTTGAACTTATCACTGTAGCTGTCAGCTCTAGATTTTAAGTCTTTATCTTAAATCTCACTGGCTGACGCTCTTTCTTATGATGATCAGGCAGCAATACCCATTATGTAGCCAGTTAGTTTCAGAATTTGACAACTCAATTACCTCAGTGTTTTCAATGATTCAAATATTATAAAAATAATGCTTCTATGAGGCTAATAATTAAATATACAGTAATACCCCACTAAGCACACGTTACAGCACTCTTTAATTCCAAAGACTTTTTTTTTAAAAGGAAACTTCATAAAAGTTGGCAGAATTAGCAAGTTCGAACTGTATATTAGACTCTCTATTAACCCATATTCTTAATTTAATATGCAGTACAGTATCTCACACTGTACACTACTGTATACATCTAAAACTAATAAACACTACTGTATTTTTATCGTATATTAAAAACAACTATACAGTACTGTATACATCTCATGTTAAAAACAACTATACAGTACTGTCTATATCTCAAGTTAACAATAACAATCAGAACCACTCTCCATTTGTGCTATCATGTATAATGACCCCCACAGAGAATTGTTTCGTTCAGCACTGCCCTAGGCCTAGAGCTTTAACTTCCGTCATCATGATTACAGACGTTCATTACATTTGTGCATTACATTTTATCGGCATGTGAAGTTTTACTGGCATGTGAAGTTTTACCGCAGTTACCATCGTTCTTTTTTTTTTTTAATGAAAGTAATATTGAAACAAAGATAATCAAAGCACTGACATGAAGACAAATGATGTACCTCTACGAAATGAGTTAGTTCACTGTCTAATATTTATTTATACACAGAAAAGATCTGACAACATTCAGGCAACTAAGACCATTTCCCCTGTGACTTTCAAATAGTAAGTGCTGCATGCCAAATCAATGTTTTACAAAAACACTGCAAATTAATCTCAATTTAAATTATAATCAATATTGTGATTGCAATCAGGTGTATGTAATAAAACATCATGTGTTGAGATCAAAAACCTCCACAAGCAAAGGCTCAAGGTTTGTAATGTCTAAAGTAGAGGCCATCTGACAGCTTTCCTCTCCAAGGTTCCGGACATCCAGCAGTTTGACCAGCAGTTTTGGGTACATCATGCTCGCCTCCGCCACAGTATGTACAGACTCTAGATAGGCCTTCAGCCACATCGAGTGTCGCTCTTGGCTTTGGGACACCTTCTGTTTATCTATAAGGTTTGCTCTGTCAGGAGACATAAGCTCAATGACAAATAGTAGCATTAAGACTGTCCTGTCCTTCCCAGAAACTTCCTGCAGCTGTTGCACAAAATGCATGTGATGTATGAACATGGATGAGCTCAAAGAACTGATGACAGTGGAGTCTACTATGCCCTCCACTTTAGGAGCATTGGGCTCACTTGACTGCTGAAATTTGAACTTCCATGCATTATTTTTTGAGTCAAAACCCATAGCTGATCGTAGATAAAACATCTCCATAATACCACCCTGGGGAAAAAAAATAAATCTGAATGAAAAGGCTAACAGCAGAAAACATGTAATACAAAAGAGTATGCCATGAAGGTTCAGTCTGACATTTTGTCATTCGTTTTCCTTTTCTTCTCAATGGAGCATGGAGCCACCAATGCAGTTGACACCCCCCCCCCCCTTTTGCAGGAAGCCTGCATAAAGCATTCACATGCTCTTACAAGGATGGGGGGGGGGGGGGGGGGGGGGGGGGGGGGGGGAAAGATGACTTTGGTCGCAATTTGTTTGACATGAAGTTGCAAGCCCCACTCACAAACTTCTATTGGTTGCCTTGTATGACATGACTGAGGGAGTAGTCGACCCCTGGGAATTACAGTGGGCAGTCGGACATTTACCAATCCAAAACCACTTCAGTGAAAGAGATATGTTTTCAAATTTCATGAAAAAACATGGTCAATGAAGCACTTTTTTTTTGGGGGGGGTGCCAAACTAGCTGTGTGTCCTTTCACAGCAAGGCGATGGCACTGTTTAGATGGTCTCTCGTTCGCTTCGCAGTGAGCATATCACTCATTTCTCTTTTCTGCTGTCTGGTGTCCTTTCTGTCTAATGAATTTCTGTTATTTACCTATATTTATTTATTTAGTTATTCATTTATGAACAAACTATAATCAAGTAAAAAAAAATTTTTAAAACATCACACTAGAACAGTGAACACTTAGTTATATAACAAATAAAGTTTTACTCTTATTAATACGAGGGGGCTTCAAATGAAAACCTTAAATATTTTTTTCTTCTAGATTTATTAAGAAAAAGTGACACACAACTATCATTTTTCAACGTAGTCACCATTGCGTTCTATACAAGTCCCCCAGCGCCTACAAAGTGCATGGATTCCTCTAGAAAAGAATTATTTTGGTCGCGTGTGTAGCCACTCATGCACCACCTGCTGCATCTTTTCATTGGACCTGAAAGTCTTTCCTCCCATCGTCTCTTTGAGTGGTCCAAAGATATGGTAATCACTTGGGGCTAGGTCTGGCGAGTACGGTGGATGTGGAAGACACTCAAAGTGTAGGTCCTCGATGGTTGCAACCGTTGCACAGGCAGTATGGGGCCAAGCATTGTCATGTTGCAACAAGACACCTGTACTCAGAAGTCCACGTCCTTTGGATTTGATTGCGGGTCGAAGATGATTCCTGAGAAGATCTGTATATGTGGCACTGGTGACAGTGTTCCCTCTGATGTCAGAAGTGCGGCTATTTCATTCACAGTCACTCTGCGATTTTCCATTGCGGTGCGTTCAACTGCTGCAATTGACTCTGGGGTCACTACTCGGTGTGCCTGACCGGGTCGAGAACAGTATATCACAAAACTCACGCCGTTTCAGAATTTTCTACTCCACTCGTACACTTGCTGGGGTGACAGGCATGCATCACCGTACTGGACCTTTATTCGCTGATGAATTTCTATAGGTTTCACCCCTTCGCTGTTCAAAAAACGGATAACAGAACTCTGCTCCTCTTTGGTGCATGTCACTAGTGGGGTGGCCATCTTTAAATTCCTACTGTGACGTCATGTGGTTCGTATGCACAGTGATGCCACCTGCAGGACACTCTTGACATCCTTAGCAACAATACTGCCAACTTACATGACAATGGCACGGTGTTTCGAATTTCTATCGCAAATTTAAGGTTTTCATTTGAAGCCCCCTCGTAATTTCCAACATTTCATCATTACATCTTAAATGGGTCTACTCTTGTGAAAGGCAAAGTACAAACTCGAACATCATTTACCATGTACTGATCAAATGCAAAATATAATACTAAATTACCAAGAAAAGCTTACCTTCAGCAAATGGATCTGATCTGACTGAGAAAGGCTTTTGAATTCAGGAATATATTTAGCAAAACGTATAAGCCTTCGTATGAAGACATCCGTCATGTTGAAAAGCTGATTTGCTGTTTTAGGTTTTTCTGTTAACTTAGTGATTTGATCTCGAGTATATGCTGCCTCAAATATTTCATCATATGTTCTGGCCAACTCCTGCAGATTGGTTTTGATGTGAGGATTGAGGGGTATAACATAATCCTCATTGTCACCTGCCATCTCAGATTTTACTACTGAACAACCTGATAGATCATCAGAAGAGCCCACTGGGTCATGAAGAGGGGTGACAACAGGAACCTGTGTGATACTTCCATAATAGCAACTGTCCTCTTCTGAAGGATATTCCAGCTTGGATATCTTCGCTGTGTTCTGAAGAGTAATGCTGGATGCTTGTTGGGTGGGCTGTGGCACAGGCATGTGGTGAGGGATGTATGCTGGTGGTGAGGTTGTGGAGGTTGGTGACAATGAACCCTCATAGGACACGGAGTAATGACGCTTCAGAGGAGAGGAGATTGAAGATGAGCATGGTTCATAGCAGCTAGCTGGAGTCTGAGGTGTGTAATCACCGCAGTCACTTCCACTATGGCAAGTGCTGCTGGGGATGTGCTGATGGTTCTGGAAAGCAGACGTCTGGTATTCTCTAGGTGTATATGGCATGGAACTTTCATCACCTAGCAAGTCACTTGATGTGGAGGAACAGGGCTGAATGTCTGTTGCAGAGCTATCAGATGGATTTACCTGTTTTGTCTGTTGTCTGTGTCTCCGCTGTACCAGCTGATCTTCACCTGGAACATTTTTTTTTCAAAAATAAATATAAATATATGGCTTCACAAGGAACTGATCAGATATTGTGACCAAGGAAAAAACTAAGCCTCAAATGATAACCAAACTGTTCTTAAACAAACTACAAAATGTGAGCTCAATGTCATATATCTTTGCAGCCACCAAGTTGAAGGAATGGACAATGGTATCAAATTGAGGACACAGAAGGCAAAATGTACTTTCAATGCAGCCAGAGATGTATTAAAATCAAAGAAAAGCATCGCAAACAGCGTAAAAATATGCATTTTTAACACAAAAGTCAAGGCAGTAATACTGGATAGATCTGAAACATGGAGAATAAAACAACCACCAAGTTACAGATTTTCATAAATGGATGCTGACAAACAATAGCAATAAAATGGTATGACAGGACCAACAAAGTGGAATTGACAAAAAAAAGCCAGTGGAACAAATGAGGAAAACATAATGACAACAGATTGGACACACACTGGGAATACCATCTAATAAGATCATGAGGCAGTCTTTCTTTTGAAATGCCCAGGGTAAAAGGAACAGAGGAAGACAAAAAGCAAATGAATAAGAAAAATGGAGATAAGATATTTAGAACAATATAGAAACACCAATTATCAGGTCACGGATTATTTAATTCTAACAATATCAACCTCCTGCCATCAATGGTACCTATACCTTGTAGCGGTATGGCAGCTTGCGTACCCTGACAATCCCCAGAGCTATGCCAGTGGGAGTTTTACTCCTGGTAGGTTTAACCAGGCTGGACTGGTCTGTTTGGGTAGGGGTCAGACAAAAGCTGGTACCCTGGTCCTCCAGGTTGGGGGTTTTAGCATAGGGCTGACACCCCTGTCTATGTAAAAAAATAATGAAGTTACGGAAACAACATCAAATGAACAAACTTTGCTGCGGGATGGACATTCGGAGTCTGTGGCTCGTATGACTGTCAGTGGTGAAAGCCGAAAGGAAGCCACTGACATGAAAACGGATGTCCTGACCGCAAAACAGGATACAAGAATAGGATTTTGGAATGTCAGGACAATGTACGAGACAGGTAAACTAAGACAGGTCACGGCAGAAATGAGAAACTATAGGTTACACATTCTAGGGATAAGTGAGAGCAGATGGACAGGGGCAGGAAAAGTTAAAACAGCAACAGGAGAAACAGTACTTTACTCTGGAAGAGAGGATGGACAGCACAGTGAAGGCGTAGCCATTATTCTACAGAAAGGGATAGAAAGGACATTACTGGAATGGAAACCCATCAACAACAGACTGATACGATTGAGATTGAGAGGGAGATTTACCAACACTACAATAATACAATGCTACGCACCAACGAATGATAGCGATGAGGAGGTCAAGGATGAATTCTATCAACAACTGCAGAAAGAAATGGAGGACACACCTAGATATGATCTTGTTATAGTAATGGGAGACCTCAATGCGAAAGTTGGTACACACAATACATATAATGAAAGAACAATGGGGAAATGCGGCAGCGGAATAGCAAACGAAAATGGGGATAAGCTAATAAGTTTCTGTAGCATAAACAACCTGGTCATTGGAGGAACACTTTTCCCACATAAGGAAATTCACAAGTTAACATGGGAATCACCAAATGGTCGGGACAGAAACCAGATAGACCACATCATGCTTAACGGTAGATGGAGACATGCCTTACAAGATGTGAAGGTAAGAAGAGGTGCAGATGTGGGAAGCGATCACCATTTAGTAGTTGCAAAACTGAAAGTGAAACTAAGAAGGGCTGGACCA
This sequence comes from Oreohelix idahoensis, assembly GCA_024509875.1. Taxonomy (NCBI): domain Eukaryota; kingdom Metazoa; phylum Mollusca; class Gastropoda; order Stylommatophora; family Oreohelicidae; genus Oreohelix; species Oreohelix idahoensis. The sequence goes on along the minus strand of JAMPIV010010875.1, from coordinate 433,910 downwards.
ACTGTAACTACACAGAAAAGGTTTGACATCAGCAAATTGAAGGACCCCCTTACCAGAAAAGCTTTTGCGGCCGACATTAAGAAACGATATCAATTTGCCAAAAGCCAGGAAAAGACATTGACTGATGATATAGACCAGAATTTTAACACCATTTCAACAATATATAAGGAAAGTAGCAAATCATGCTTAGGATTCCAGGAAAGGAAGAAGCAAGACTGGATAACACCAGAAACACTAAACACCATAAAGATGAGAAAGGAAATGAAAAGAAAGAAAACAGAAGCGAAGTCCCCCAGGTTAAAGCAACTATATAGCGAACAGTACAATCAACTGGACAGGGAAGTTAAACGCCAAACCCGAGCCAACAAAAGGAATTTCCTAGACGATCTTGCAAAACAGGCAGAAGAGGCAGCACTGAGAAATGAACAAAGCACAGTATACAAAATAACTAAATTCATCAGCGGAAAACAAGGTGCAAACAACATTACATTAGTAAGAGATAAGCAAGGAAATCTCATTAAGACAGCAGAGGGACAGGAAACAAGATGGGCAGAGCACTTCAGAGAAACTCTGAACAAGGAAATACCAGAGACACAATTGAATGTTCCTGAGGCTGAAAACGATCTAGATGTAAATACAGACATTCCACGAAAAGAAGAAATCATCACAGCAATCAAAGGGTTAAAGAACGGTAAAGCTCCGGGCCATGATAACTTAAATGCAGAGCTATTTAAGACAGACCCTGAGCTAGCAGCAGAACTATTAGAACCACTATTTGCACAAGTGTGGAAAACGGGGACAACACCATCAGAGTGGAACAAAGGAATAATTGTCAAATTGCCCAAGAAGGGAGATCTTTCAGACTGCAATAATTGGAGAGGAATCACTCTTCTCTCAGTTCCCAGCAAAATACTAGGCAGGATAATTATACAGAGAATTTCAAAGGCAGTAGACTACAAACTGAGGAAAGAACAAGCAGGATTTAGAAAGAACAGAAGATGTGTAGACCATATATTCACTCTCAGGAACATTATAGAGCAGTGCTCAGAATGGCAAAGACAGCTTTACATAAATTTTGTTGATTTTGAAAAGGCTTTTGACAGCATACATAGGGATAGTTTATGGAAAATATTGAGGGCTTATGGAATTCCAAGCTGCATAGTGTCAATCATAAAAAGCCTCTATGCCAACTTTACGTGTAGTGTTGGGCAGAGCAACCTAACCTTCGAGGTGAAGACAGGAGTACGACAGGGATGCCCCTTATCAACCACTCTATTTTTAACAGTCATAGACTGGGTGATGCGCCAGACAACAGAGGGCAGTCCAAGAGGAATAAGATGGACTACATTTTCAACATTGGAAGATCTGGAATATGCAGATGACATTGCACTGCTGGCACATTCACATCAACACATCCAGGAAAAAACGGATAGACTTAATAAATTTAGCCAGCAGGTGGGCTTGAACATCAATTTAAAGAAGTCTGAGGTCATGACGCTCAATGTGAGCAACCCTGAGCCCATATCAGTAAGGAATCAGCAACTGGTACAGACAGATACCTTCACATACCTAGGAAGCATAGTAACACCAGACGGTGGGGCAGGCAAAGACATCAACATCAGAATGAATAAGGCAAGAACAGCCTTCTCTAAGGATCGAAGAAGAAGAAGAAGAATATCAACCTCACGCTGAAATCAATAAATCATGCTTTCTTATGATCTTGCAGACACTACTCTTAATCAAGCTGTTAAGCTGGTATGATTACAGTAATCACCTGTTATAAGGTGCCTCTGGTGGAGTTCATGAATAGTTTTTCACTATTACAAATAAAGAACAAGTCAGTCTTAACTCAGGTTTAGGTTTAAAGGACAAGTTAGTCACAATGATGTTTAGGTTTAAAGCACAAGTTTGCCACCTAACTTAGGTCTAGACTTGAACACGAGATCCTGCTACAGCATGATGATCAGCTTTTCCTAACCCCTGAAGCCCCGCTTGATGACATCAAAGGATTTTCAAATTTATCTTTACAAACAAAAAATTTTTCTTTTTTTCAAAGTGTAGAATTGGGCATGCAGGCGTGTCTAACATTCTGCCCTTCCTCTCTCTGAGATTCCCATACCAGGTTATAAAGATGTGGGCCATAGGTAGTGGGCAAGGACAGTTTGAGATAACTGAATTCTTTTGCTGGGAAACAAAACAGCCTTGTTTCACTGTTTAGAGTGAAATGACTGCCTTTTCATAGAACACTGTAGCTTGTTAAATGATTTATGTTTACAGCACTAGGGAGGGAAATTATGGAATGGAATGACTTGTCTTTATTAGACCAGCTTAATATGTCAAATGTTGTATAGTACTTGGAGTGAAGCTCTAGAGTAAGATGACTACATTTCTTAGAACATTGTAACTTGTTAAATGTGTGGTTGTTTTTGGTAGCATTAGGGAAGAAAGTTCTGGAATGAAATGTCTACATTTCTTAGAACATTGTAGCTTGTTAAATGTGTGGTTATTTTTTGGTAGCATTAGGGAAGAAAGTTCTAGAATGAAATGTCTACATTTCTTAGAACATTGTAGCTTGTTAAATGTGTGGATGTTTTTTGATAGCATTAGGGAAGAAAGTTCTGGAATGAAATGTCTACATTTCTTAGAACATTGTAGCTTGTTAAATTTGTGGTTGTTTTGGTAGCATTAGGGAAGAAAGTTCTGGAATGAAATGTCTACATTTCTTAGAACATTGTAGCTTGTTAAATGTGTAGTTGTTTTTGGTAGCATTAGGGAAGAAAGTTCTGGAATGAAATGTCTACGTTTCTTAGAACATTTGTAGTTTGTTAAATGTGTGGTTGTTTTTGGTAGCATTAGGGAAGAAAGTTCTGGAATGAAATGTCTACATTTCTTAGAACATTTGTAGTTTGTTAAATGTGTGGTTGTTTTTGGTAGCATTAGGGAAGAAAGTTCTGGAATGAAATGTCTACATTTCTTAGAACATTGTAATTTACCAAATGGTTTTTTTTATTTTAAATAGCACTAGATAACAAAATTCTGAACTGAAATTCTGCCTTTCTAAGAAAACTTAATGTAACTGTTTTTTTTTAAAAATAGCGCAAAGGAAGGGAAACTCTGGAGTGAAATGACTGCCTTTCTTAGAATGCTACAATTTAATAAATGCTGCTTAGCACTAAGGAGGGAAGTCCTGGTGTAAAATTGCTGAATTTCTTAGATCACTGTAGCTTGTCACATGTTGCAGAGAACTAAGGAGGGAGGTTCTGAAGTGAAACTAATGGTTATCCCATTCTGCAGGGTACATTATGACGACCACGAATATAAAATTGGATTGGTGCGATTTTGCTTGTCCCCATGTAGTCTGCTGGGGTCTCTACTGCTCCCTCTCATGTTGTTAGAGATGATTACTATGAGGTTACGTGTGCAGTTGGCAACCATATCATATAAAATAATGTACTACAGAAATCATCACTGCAAGAGTACATGAATGCATGTGGCTCCATGCTCCCTAGGGAAAAGGGAAATGGTGATGATGCTGAGAATTTTGTGTCAGATTTCCTCTTCCCTTTGAGTCTATAGTCTCGCAAAGGTAGAATAGTGAGACTTTCCTTTCACCTCGCTAGATAAAAGTCTCTAATTAATTTCCCCTAGACTCTTATCATGCTAGTGACCAACAACTTCTGTGTCACTTACAGAATAGTAATTAGTAAATATTCAGATGTTTCAGAAGGTGTTTGTTGTGTTAGATGAGAAATAAATTTGAGAATACTAAACACTAGGTATTTCGCGCAAGCAACAACAATGACCGAGAGACATGAACATTGCATAGAGGCGTGATCATTGGAAGTCAGAGTTGTATTCACTCTTCATGGTGTATAACTGCAATTTGTGTCCCAGGTGTGAGGTATAACAGGTGTGCAATCACAAGCTGTGCATTAATAATAAAGGCCAGGAGGTGCAGGGAGAACGGACTGGGTGAAATGGGAACTTCGGGCGCAAATGGTTAATTTGGATTTAGGTTTGGGGAACAAGTCTGTCACAACATAGAACTAGGTTTGGGGAACAAGTCGGTCGCTTATATCAGATCTAGGCTTGAGGTACAAGTCTGTCGCTTAACTCTGATCTAGCTTTGGGGGACAAGTAAGTCACTTAACTTAGATCTTGGTTTGAGGGTGTAGTGGTTTTGATGGTATTGTATGATGGTGATATTACTAAGTGTGATGTATGAGGTCAGCTGTGAAGGCTCCTGAGATAAAATGTAGCTGTGAATTTTCAGAAGGCCTTTCTTGCTACCACTACGACCTCACACCTATCTTTTTTTCTAATGAATGTGGCTACGTTAAAATCTAGGGTACTGAATGTAATGTGTTGTATTGACATATACAAACACACACACAGATATTAAATATTATATTATTATCAATAAAATTTAGAACACAATGAACTAAATTCAGCTGGTGAAATTTTAGAAAGTAAATCTTTTTTAAATTTATTTGTTCTGAACCAAGGTTTTATTTTGGCCAGAACATATGAAAGATTTTGGAATTTATGAGTGAATGGCATGAATAAATGGCATGATAAATAAAAGGTGTGTACGTATACAATTTTCACGATTAGTTAATATTTCTACAGTTCATAATTTTATTTTCCCTGGGAGAACGATGAATAGATGTGCTGTTGGGGTGGCTTCATCCCTCCCTGTCTATGCCTACCAAACATTGTCCATTTATGATGGAATGAAATGGGATGTTTTAGTAGTAATTCACTTTGGGTGCTATGTCTATGAAGTTGGTGTAAATCCAGCAGACCAGCCTGCTTACGTAACTTTGAAAGAGTAGTTCTGGTGCTGGAATCTGGTGGCCCCACCTCTCCGTGCTTGGGGGCAATATATCGGGTGGCCCCACCTCTCCGTGCTTGGGGCAATACAAGGCTGTTCTGCCGAGATGCGACACTGCACGGGTCCTCACTGTCAATTATTTACCCAGCATTTGACACCACCACCTTTTGGTGTCAACATAAAAAACTCACAGCTCTGAAATAAAGTATTGGTTTAGGTTCAGAACCTTACCTAAGGAGCCACTTCTACACGTAACAATTTACAATAACACCATTTAGACAGGGTCAGATCTCTCTGACCATACAACACATCTTACCAAGTTGGTTTCACATAGGATAAGTTCTCCCAGACTACATATTCCGAAATATGTTTATTAGCTTCTTGCCATAGGATAGGATAGGTGATATGTTCCACTGATCTCAACACTTGATCTGTCCTTCCTAATCCTTGCTGGAGTTTATATATACTGTTTGTCCCTAGACCCTGAACTAGGGCGGGGGGTCTAGAGCAAATCCTTACTTGTTGTAAGGCTAGATTTCGATATGGCAGTATCAAATCACTCGAAACATTAAACAATATTTTAAAATATACAAAGAAATAATTTCAATCTTACCAGATTATGAATAAAGAACACAGAAATGCTAGCAAAACTCAGCTGAGCTGCTGGCTATAGTATGGCGTCCCTGAACTTATTTCAATTTACTTCATTGGAAATCACCACACTTAAAATTTACTGTGTCTATCACTGGACAACTATTGAGGAATGGCAAAAAAAAGCGCGTCTGAGCGCTGATAATATGATTGTCTGTGGCCAATCAATGCCTTGTGTTTTTTCAATTCAAATTTCCTACACTAAAGTCATTTCAGTCATGCTTCAGTCAAGTATGGATTTTTATCTGTTAGTCCGTCCGTCTCTACTTGCGTTTTCACAAAAAACGTACTTGGTTTTTGAACCAACCTATCCGTCCCCTCTACAAATTTTGTCTTTAAAGTTATTTTTAGCCACAATTCTCCTTAACACCCTCTCTCTTTCATTCTAACTAGATTTGGACACTTGAGTATCAAGGTCGCGGTTTTTGTGCAAATTAGTGACATGTTTGATTCAATGCAGTCTTTCGCTGATATCCGTCTGTATAAATAAAAGCATATTATTTCACTGCTCAAAATGGGCCATCCGGCCAGCTAATTTTTATATTCCTAACATTAGTATTAAGAAAAAGTTACTTTTTTAATTTTGTAATATTTCAAGCATCTGCGTTGTAATGCTTTTGCCGCTGAATTCAAATAAAAGGCTTGGTATCGCATAAGCGTCTCTTTCCCGTACCTCGTGTCAATTTGGGGACGTGACTTTTCCTCCGTCCCCCCCCCCCCCCAATAGCATCTTCTAAGCCTTGCTAGTCTCACGCAATTTTTCAGTCATATTTTTTCCTTTTGATCCGCCGTTCTCATCCCGTTCAAATGGTAACCGTTTCAGCAATTTAATTTCCATGGCGGGTGATGACCCGCGGCGTGGGCGATCATGCCTTCTAGTAACTTACGCATTCTCTTTATCTCTACATTTTATCCTTTGGAGATATTTTTACGTTGTATCACTTGTTAATTTTATGACAGAGGGTGAAATGAGATTAAAGCATGACAACTTACTAAGGATCCAGTCTTTCTTCATGCCAATGTTAAAACATTTCTTCAGCCGGCATCCTGAACAGAATTTGCGGGTGTGAGGATCAAGTTTACAGTTGCCTTCAAAACTGCAGGTGAATGGCTGGAACACAAAGTACGCCCAAATCAGTGGTGTTTTTGCTTCTTATTTTTTGTCTAGTGTTCTCATTTGTGCTCTTTTCCTTCCCAACTCCAACCAACCCCCACCTCCTCTATATGGCTTTCTTTATTATAAAGTCTTTTTATTTCTTAAACTACTAAGCCTCTCCTACTTATGCTCTCTCTGCCTCTCTTTTCACAGACAATCACAAATTAATTCTTCCACCAACTTCTTTTTAACATTTTGTTCCTCATCTAACCTGATATACTAATCAGTTTTATGTTCTCTTTACATCTTCCCTCACTGTCTAATAATAATACTTCTAGCTTTTCCAGTACTGTTTTTTTTTCTTCTGACGACTTGGGTCAATTACCTTCGTTTTGAGGGCATTCCTTCGAAAGAATGCTTTACATGACTCACAACTGACGGCATCAAAGTTGTATCCCAGAGCTCTATCCCCACAAACGCCACAAACGAGTACAGTTCCATCCTTGGGCTTAGGTCTCCTTTTCTGGTCACGTTTATACTGAGCAGCTGTCCTGTAAGGGGTGCTCTGTGGATGAGATGGACAAGAAAAATAATTGGAAAACCAGGACTCTGACAGTGACACAAGCAAATAATGAAGAATATGAAATATGAATGTGGAAAAAAATAATATTAAGAATCCAAACCTCACAGATTGTGTATGCAATAATTAAGAACCATGGCAGTTGATAGCACAAGACAAATAATGGAGGATGAGGTCTTTGTGGATGATATATGATAAATACAGCATACCTCTGAGTAACAATCAGTTAACTCTATGATGAATACAATATACTGCAGTATGGACCCTCATTTTAAAAACTGAGTTCACCACCCCAGATAATTCCGCCACCCCATAAAACTGCAGTGAGCAATGGGAAGATCCATACACTCAGGATCAACATATTCCATGCTTGTGCACACTTCTAACTACCTGGTATGTATATTTGAAACTATACAACACATATGACAGAGGAAGTGTCAATGTATAGTGATGATAAAATAAATTTTAATTCCCATACTGAAATGTTAAAACTCAGTCTAGCAAAAAAATATGCTCATCAAACATTGTTTTTAAACAACAACCTCCTCATTCTACTATATAATAAAACAGTATGAAGAACCTAACTTTACAGATGACACAAGATTAATTATAAAGAACCTGAGCTTTGTGGACGGAACTAGACAAATAACTGGACTTCATTAGCAACCAAGACCCTCAATATGACACACACACATATATAACAGTAAACACAGACTTCAAGAATGACAGAAGAAAATAATGAAGAACCTACAGTCTCTGACAGGTAAAATAAGAATTTTAAAAAAAAATTTCTTCTTTGTTTGTAGTGGCGAAATGAGAAAAGAGTTACAGTTACAGTACAGTTTCTATGCTTACAAACCATAATGACTTCAATCTACTCTGTATCCATACGTGAAACAACACAACACATATGACTGAGGCAGTTTCAACATGCAATAACAATACAATGTTTTTTATTTCACATTAAAATGTTTAAAACTTAATCAAACACACTCAGAGGGGCAAATAAATTCAAAATAAAACCTATGAGCAAACATAACAGCAAGGATGCAGAGATGGTTGAAATATTGCATACCACCCGACTGGGGACGTGAGAGGATCCAAAGGGGTGACAAGAGAAAAGGGGATGGCAAGTGGGTTTTCAGTAGTAAGGGGGTGGTTCAGGATTTGACCGGATAAATTCAACAACATCACTTAATGTAACATTTGCATGGAAAAGTGTTTTTTATCGTACTTCTTCTTCTTCTTCTTCTTCGTTCGCCCTGAAAAGGACGGTGGTTGCGTTGTGTCTGTTTACGCCGTAGCTGTGATATCTGCACCTTTCGGTCGTCACATCCGACTTCTGCATGGAATTTTTTAGGGACCGGGTTTGCCTTCCCATTTCGATCCGTACTCGCTCAGCCAGACTACACTGCTGCAGACTGTTTCCAGGACCACCACGTGGAGGTGGAGTACGGTCTTGACCAGCTCTGGTTCGCTGGTCCTGATGCAAGCAGTCAAGCTATGGGTCGCTGACTGCATTCACTATTGCTGCATCTTTGGGTCCCTTTTGATCGTACAGGGCCCTCATTTGCGCACTTACAAGGAGAACACAGTCTGAACAAATCCTAACCCACCCCTCCTACCTAACTTCGTGCGTCCCAGTGTGTCTCATACACTCTGTAGAATAGGTTCCCAACCTTGGGTACGTGTACCGGGGGATACGAGTTTACCAGGTGGGTCTCAGTTGGGCGGCGCGGCGCTAGTGATATCTGTGATACATTAATAAGAATGAGGAAAGTTTCAACACATTCAAGTGCTATTTATAGTTTTTTTAAAGTAATGCAGAACTTGGAGGGAGCACTGAGGATGTGTTTCTGGGAGCCAAGGGGCTAAGACCTGCAAAAGTTTGGGACACTGTGATCGATGCTGAAATTCTCCTACAACAAGGAACTCCCCTGTTTACCATTTCTCTTTTACTGGCTATGGATTGGATTACAAGGACAATAACTTAAAACACAAGAAATTGACTGGTGGATCTGACAAAATAGCTCAACAGTCTAGATTCTGCTCATGACTTTGTTGTTCTATTCCATGGCCCAAGCTAGCCAAGAAGAAAAGTCATGTGCACAAATCCACAGGGGGACAAAAAAAGAATATACGCATAATAAATGCAGCAAATAAAGGCCAGATAGCACTTGGAGAAACACCCCTACAAGATGCAGACTCATATCTTGGCACAATGTTCGTGAATGAACAGTGAGTGACATCAAAATATGATTACACAAGGCAAGAGTTGCTTTACTCTGTGTGTGTGGGGTGGGGGAGGAGAAACCAAGACCTTCCATGGGACAGGCCTCGGGTTTCCCTTCCTTATGTGTTATAAATTTTTCACTCACATGTCACATTAATCTCACTGTACACCTTTGAACCAAGAAGTTACTGACTTTCATAAAGGTATGCCCGCACAAAATTTAAATAGTACAACAGGAATACCAATGAAGAACACACAGAAAGAACCAAATGTCTAAGAAACAAAAGATAATGAAAAGACACTGGTGCTGGACAGGCCACACACTGAGGAAATCAGCAGTCTCTGTTCTGGAAATCTTTAAGATAAAAGAAACAGAGAGAGAGACGTAAATGCAAATGAAGAACGGAATGGGAGACAGATCAAAAAGGACAAAGAAGACACAGAAAGAACTTGAACGGATGACACAGAAATGGTTTGGCATAAGTTAACTGAAGGTCTGCGCTCTACAGGGGTCATTATGGTCATTATATTTAAGTACCATAATTTATATCTTGTGCATACCAAATACAAGAGATAAATCACAGCTTCAGATAATAGATAACGCTGATATGAATTTCCAATAGGATTGCTAGGATTTATTAATTTCAGTGAGAGGATGGTAATGTTAAAAATTAAAGAACCCATGACCTGTAAAAAAATTAAAGAACCCAAGACCTGTAAAAAAATTAAACAACTGTAGCGTATGCTTTATTTTTACTACATTATAATAATTCCATCATCTACTATACCTCAATACAGTACAAATTACTCTCAGCCATGCAAAATAACTGCCATCAATGGTACCTATACCTTGTAGCGGTATGGCAGCTTGCGTACCCTGACAATCCCCAGAGCTATGCCAGTGGGAGTTTTACTCCTGGTAGGTTCAACCAAGCTGGACTGGTCTGTGTGGGTAGGGGTCAGACAAAAGCTGGTACCCTGGTCCTCCAGGTTGGGGGTTTAGCATAGGGCTGACACCCCTGTCTATGTAAAAAAAATAATGAAGTTACGGAAACAACATCAAATGAACAAACTTTGCTGCGGGATGGACATTCGGAGTCTGTGGCTCGTATGACTGTCAGTGGTGAAAGCCGAAAGGAAGCCACTGACATGAAAACGGATGTCCTGACCGCAAAACAGGATACAAGAATAGGATTTTGGAATGTCAGGACAATGTACGAGGCAGGTAAACTAAGACAGGTCACGGCAGAAATGAGAAACTATAGGTTACACATTCTAGGGATAAGTGAGAGCAGATGGACAGGGGCAGGAAAAGTTAAAACAGCAACAGGAGAAACAGTACTTTACTCTGGAAGAGAGGATGGACAGCACAGTGAAGGCGTAGCCATTATTCTACAGAAAGGGATAGAAAGGACATTACTGGAATGGAAACCCATCAACAACAGACTGATCCGATTGAGATTGAGAGGGAGATTCACCAACACTACAATAATACAATGCTACGCACCAACGAATGATAGCGATGAGGAGGTCAAGGATGAATTCTATCAACAACTGCAGAAAGAAATGGAAGACACACCTAGATATGATCTTGTTATAGTAATGGGAGACCTCAATGCGAAAGTTGGTACACACAATACATATAATGAAAGAACAATGGGGAAATGCGGCAGCGGAACAGCAAACGAAAATGGGGATAAGCTAATAAGTTTCTGTAGCATTAACAACCTGGTCATTGGAGGAACACTTTTCCCACATAAGGAAATTCACAAGTTAACATGGGAATCACCAAATGGTCGGGACAGAAACCAGATAGACCACATCATGGTTAACGGTAGATGGAGACATGCATTACAAGATGTGAAGGTAAGAAGAGGTGCAGATGTGGGAAGTGATCACCATTTAGTAGTAGCAAAACTGAAAGTGAAACTAAGAAGGGCTGGACCAACTGTAACTACACAGAAAAGGTTTGACATCAGCAAATTGAAGGACCCCCCTTACCAGAAAAGCTTTTGCGGCCGACATTAAGAAACGATATCAATTTGCCAAAAGCCAGGAAAAGACATTGACTGATGATATAGACCAGAATTTCAACACCATTTCAACAGTATATAAGGAAAGTAGCAAATCATGCTTAGGATTCCAGGAAAGGAAGAAGCAAGACTGGATAACACCAGAAACACTAAACACCATAAAGATGAGAAAGGAAATGAAAAGAAAGAAAACAGAAGCGAAGTCCCCCAGGTTAAAGCAACTATATAGCGAACAGTACAGCCAGCTGGACAGGGAAGTTAAACGCCAAACCCGAGCCAACAAAAGGAATTTCCTAGACGATCTTGCAAAACAGGCAGAAGAGGCAGCACTGAGAAATGAACAAAGCACAGTATACAAAATAACTAAATTCATCAGCGGAAAACAAGGTGCAAACAATATTACATTAGTAAGAGATAAGCAAAGAAATCTCATCAAGACAGCAGAGGGACAGGAAACAAGATGGGCAGAGCACTTCAGAGAAACTCTGAACAAGGAAATACCAGAGACACAATTGAATGTTCCTGAGGCTGAAAACGATCTAGATGTAAATACAGACATTCCACGAAAAGAAGAAATCATCACAGCAATCAAAGGGTTAAAGAACGGTTAAGCTCCGGGCCATGATAACTTAAATGCAGAGCTATTTAAGACAGACCCTGAGCTAGCAGCAGAACTATTAGAACCACTATTTGCACAAGTGTGGAAAACGGGGACAACACCATCAGAGTGGAACAAAGGAATAATTGTCAAATTGCCCAAAAAGGGAGATCTTGCAGACTGCAATAATTGGAGAGGAATCACTCTTCTCTCAGTTCCCAGCAAAATACTAGGCAGGATAATTATACAGAGAATTTCAAAGGCAGTAGACTACAAACTGAGGAAAGAACAAGCAGGATTTAGAAAGAACAGAAGATGTATAGACCATATATTCACTCTCAGGAACATTATAGAGCAGTGCTCAGAATGGCAAAGGCAGCTTTACATAAATTTTGTTGATTTTGAAAAGGCTTTTGACAGCATACATAGGGACAGTTTATGGAAAATACTGAGGGCTTATGGAATTCCAAGCTGCATAGTGACAATCATAAAAAGCCTCTATGCCAACTTTACGTGTAGTGTTGGGCAGAGCAACCTAACCTTCGAGGTGAAGACAGGAGTACGACAGGGATGCCCCTTATCAACCACTCTTTTTTTAACAGTCATAGACTGGGTGATGCGCCAGACAACAGAGGGCAGTCCAAGAGGAATAAGATGGACTACATTTTCTACATTGGAAGATCTGGAATATGCAGATGACATTGCACTGCTGGCACATTCACATCAACACATCCAGGAAAAAACGGATAGACTTAATAAATTTAGCCAGCAGGTGGGCTTGAACATCAATTTAAAGAAGTCTGAGGTCATGACGCTCAATGTGAGCAACCCTGAGCCCATATCAGTAAGGAATCAGCAATTGGTACAGACAGATACCTTCACATACCTAGGAAGCATAGTAACACCAGACGGTGGGGCAGGCAAAGACATCAACATCAGAATGAATAAGGCAAGAACAGCCTTCTTTAGCCTAAATAACATCTGGAAGTCCTCCCAATACAGCACAAGCACAAAATTAAGATTATACCAGAGTTGCGTGCTTTCTGTGCTTCTCTATGGTGCGGAATGCTGGAGAGTCACAGAGAAGGAAATGTCAAAATGTCCTCTTTTCACACAACATGCCTAAGAAAAATTCACCGAATCTTTTGGCCGAATACCATCACCAACCAAGGATCTGCTTACTCGTAGCAAGCAAGAGGACATGCACACCATCATAGCTGGCAGACGCTGGAGCTGGGTTGGTCATGTCCTCAGAAGTGACCCCGATGCCATCACAAGAACAGCTATGCTTTGGACCCCTGAAGGAAAGCGAAAGAGAGGCCGACCAAAAACAACTTGGCGGAGGACTGTGGAGGCTGAGATGCAAAGAATGAACCAGAGTTGGGGCACTGTACGAAGGTGGCCACCGACCGTGCAAAGTGGAATCAATTTGTTGTTGCCCTACAAGACGCCACTAGGCGTGATGGCCACTGACTGCTTTGACGGTCGGTGGTTAAGGATCGAAGAAGAAGATGCAAAATAACGAAATCACAAAAAGGCACAGCGGCACTACGCTTTAACTGGACAAAAGGTTAAGGGCTCATGGTTGTCATGTTCTCAGAAGAGAGGTGGGGACACAGCTAAAACCGAGCCATGCCATCATACTGCTTTGACAGTTGGTTATCGGAAGAAGAAGATGGCAAACATAACGGAAATCACAAAAAGGGCACAGACTATTTATTCCCAGAGCTCACTACTGTTTCTTTAACTAACTTAAGAAGTTAAGGGGCCCGCCATTCAGGACCTTCATGAGCATGGTCGTTTCCAATGTCCGGTAGCTTGAAATCTCTCAAGAAGTCTCTGAATGTAGAGTGGGACACCTAAGGTCTTGCAACATGACGAACAGAGGCCGACCAAAAATCAACCCATTGGCGGACCACGGTCTGTGGAGCGCTGAGATGCTAAAGAGTGATCATTTCGACCAACCAGACCAACGGTGGGGCACTCTTTTACCGATGATCATTTTCCACCGTGCATTCAAATTCAATGCACTTTTTCACCTTTTGAACTAGTGGGGCGTGTTTTGCAAACACCACGAGTTTTGGCAGCAGCAATGGCAATTTTCACGTGCGGGGTTAAAGTGATCCAGTTTTTTTGACATTTAAAAAAAAATTAACCTAGTGCACACAGAAATGTTATACACATGCTTCTCTGAGCTCAGTTTTCCAATGACATTTTCACAAGTGTCTTCGTACAGTTTGCCAATCCTTATATAAACCTTGTCTAAACTGAATGATTGCATCTCTAACTTTTGTCCAAGAAGTATATATAAAGATCAAAATCATATAATCAGATGTAAATTGTAACTCTAGCACAGGGATTTTTAAAAAAAGAAAGAAAGAAAAGAACTACTGTTTCCCTCTTGATACCGTCCTAACTAACCACGCTGTGGATTTTCATCCTGGTATGCTTTGCCTGTATCCAGGCACATAAAATTCCTAGCGTTGTTTTAATAAAAATATCAAACAAATAATAACTGTGTGTCAGGTGTAGATTTCTTAGCAGTGATTGCTTCACCGACATAGTTTTTACAAGTGATTGCTAAGGTGGCATACAATTTACCTCACATGTACTGTCATGGTCCTATGCAACTTTACTTCAATTTACGGGTAGGCCTATATCATAACCGGAAAGCTATTTTTTAGTTTCTTTTAAACAAAGTTTAGCACTCAGTCTTTCCATAATTTATTTTGGTCATTTTCTACTGCTCTTTCAATGGAAATTACATGCAACTAGATAGGAAACTCTATACAGAGATACAACAGTTACATATAGCTATAGGCTTCAGCATTTATTCCCCCCGTATTCTGAACGCTCTGAAACTTGAAAGCAGGCCATTTCTTTTTTCACTGTAGACATTTAGAGCTCAGCGTGTTTCTAATGTAGAATCTTATGGCTCCTGGGTTGCCTATCGCAAACGTATTCGTGGACCTATCAAAATCATGTGTTTTCTGTATGCACCTGCAGAGTCTCAGGGTCCTGAAGAGTAATAGGTCCAAGGGATTCCACAGCCAGCTAATTGCCTTTTCCGCATTACACTATTATCGCTGTCTCTTGAATTTTTGTTTAAAGGCTGTCCCCTCAAACAGACATTTTCATTAAATCAAACCCTGATGCAGCACGAGTTTCAGTGTATGCCATAATCTGCCAAATGCAAGTGCAGAACTTTTATTACAAGTTTGTTTCTTAATTTCAGTAGGCTAGTCATTATATTTCTTACCTTGTGGTTCACGGTAACCCTTCAAGAATGGCATTCTAATATAGATTGTGTGAAGGCATAACCTACATTTCAAAAGGTAAAGTATTTCTATTATACTTAGTACTGTAAGTAAATCTTTTATTAGAGGAAAAAGTAGATTATGGAAGTATAATATATGACACTGCTGCACACAGCAACAAGATTAAATTAGACAGAATTCAGCATCGTTTGGCTTTAAACATGTACAATAGCAGGTGCAATCAGATCAAAATCAAACTATAGAGGTGGCTTTAGGAATTCTACCTTAGAAATTACGGAGAAAGGAGTTAAGACTAAATAACATGAACAGAGTTATGTTAGATGCAGTCTGCACCCAGCACAACAGCTTTTACCCAGCTGCCAACAAAATCAACTCAGGCAATCCAATGAATACCACTAGATACCCTACAGGACTGGAAGTGTATGGAGGAAATTGTCATCTGGGTACATTAATTACCTTCAATTAATAACAGTTGTGAAACAAGCTGTGATTCCGCCCCTGGGAGATCAAGAAACCAGACACAGACTACCACCTAGCAGAATTACTTAAGCTAACAAATACTATAGAAAATATTAATAACACAGCCCATAAATATATACAACCAATATCAAAAGACAGCATTACTGTGTACACAGATGGGTCCCAGGGAGAGGATGGCAAATTGGGGATAGGAACATATATTCCAATATGGAAAATGGCAAAAGAATATTAGCTTTCAAGGCTGAAGGTAAAAAACAAAAAAATCAGGGGTCCTAAAATGGCAAAAGAATATAGCATCACGGAAAATACAACCATTTTCACTGCAGAGATGGTGGCTATACTAAAAGCACTAGAAATATTCTCTAATAACCCTCACCAAAAAACTAAACAAATATTAGTCTAATAACCCTCACCAAAAATCTAACAGTTTTAATGACTCTCTTTTCAACAATTGCAAGCACTTAGAAAAACTTACGAGAGTGTAGAAGACCTGATATACAAGGGGATTGACATAAGTCTTGGGCCTGACCATGAAGGACATGTCACAGAGAGCTGAAATTTTGTATAGTGTTTATTCCTTTTCAATATAGCCACCGTCTGAATTGACACTTCTTCCATCTCTGCTTGACCTTGAAAAGACCTTGGGAGTAGAACACCCTATTTTTCAAACTAAACCAGTCATCACATGCCATATAACCAAGATCAGAAAGCTGTCAAAATTATTTCCTTTTAGCTGGTTTTTAAGATTTGGGAATAGAAAAAAAGTCTGATGGAGCCAAATCTGGAGAATATGGTGGGTGTGGAAGACTTTCAATATTCAAATCGTTGCCTGCTAGCTGCACAAGCCGTGCTTTGTGAGAGGGCCATGTTGTCTTGAAGGTCAATCCCAGGAAGATTTTGAGTGCGCATTATCACTCGTTACGGAGAACTGGTCACAACCTTTCTTAGTTTTGTGAAGAAGAATCTGCATAGAGACTGTCCATTAAACTGTGTTGCCCACGAGGCAGATAATCTTTCAAAAGGACACCTTTGCCGTCCCAAAAAAACAGTCAGCATCACTTTTCCTGCAGATTTCTGGCCCTCGGCTTGACAGCTGTTGGGGAGCCACCAAGGGGTTTTCCATTGCAAAAATTTTGGATTCGGGGTCATCAAATGGTGTACCCAAGAAAATAACAGCTGTCACCGGGTTGTCTCCAAGGGGCGCATTTTTTGACTGACAACTTTTTGAGCAACTGTTGACAGCAATTTAACCCTCGTTTGCTTCTGTTCACGTGTTAGTGTAACAGTACGGAACCCAGCATGCACACATTTTCTCATGTTCAGTCTGTTATATGTGTAAAATTCTATAAATGTTCTTATCATTTAGTTTTACTATACTAGCTAATCCCACAATTGTCATTTTTCGATCCTGGTCAATGATTTTCTTCACTCTTGTTGCATTTTCATCGTTGCACTCTGAGGCTGGTCTACCAGATCTTGGCAGATCAGCAACATTTGAGCGGCCGCACTTAAACTGTTGACACAAGTTTTTTACCGAAGCATATGAAGGACAAGAATCACGAAACACTGGTTCCATATGAAACAAATGTATTTCTGTAGGTTTTTTTCCCTGAACATCAGAAATTTTATCACAGCTCTGGCCTCCTTCTTTTCCATTGTTTTGTCAAATCTTTGGAGCAGCAGATCCGGTCAATAGGGTACATTGCGCCGTGCACCGTAGCGGGAAAACCCATTGAAGAAACAAACGCGTACTTTACACATTCAGTGCAAATATGATGAACTTTAAATGTGCCAAGTTTCATCTTCCTCCTGTGACTCCTTCATGGTCAGGCCCCAGACTTATGTCAATCCCCTTGTAGCAGAGGAGATATTTCTGGCTACTACATACTTATATTCCAGAGGATGTTCAGTCTTAATTGCTTGGATACCTTCACATGTTGGCATAGAAGGAAATGAAAAGGCAGATAAAGAAGCCAAGAAAGGTAGATCTGATAAAAATCTAATTAATGTAGGGACGAGTAAATCAGAGATTAAGAGCTTAATTAAAGATTTAATAACAGATGAATGGAAAGCAGAGTGGGATAAAAATTTGAAAGGAAGACATGCATATAAGATGTTCAAGGCTCCAACAAGAAAATGTCAGATATCTAGGGAATTGAAAATTCTCAGTAATAAGAAACTTCTCAGACTACAGCTGGGAAAAGGCTATTTCAGAATAGAAGAACCTTACTGTGCAGGATGTCTTCAAGACAATAATATAGAACATTTCTTGTTAAAATGTAAGAGGTATGAACAAATGAGAATACCAATATTAGATTATTCGCAAGCATCCAACTTACCTATAAATATAGAAGAGGTGTTAAAGTTTAGACAGACCTAGGGAACTGCATAATATAGTCAAACAATATTAACACGAACACATGTTAATATATAGTGGCTGGGAAAGTGAAGGTCTGATGCTTGCTTACAATGCATGACTTTTAACAGATGAAAGTCAATTAAATATAGGCCTCTATGTTAAAGTCAGTTATATAACTGTTAGATAAGCTACCAACCAAGGATCACGAGCCCTATCTGCCCGAAGGTTCCAGTTATATAACTGACCTCAAGACATGCGAGATGCCAAGATTGTAACACTGTATAAAAATAAAGGAGACAGAAGTGATTGCAATAACTACAGAGGCATCTCTCTTCTTAGTATTGTTGGTAAGGTTTTAGCCAAAGTCATCTTAATGCGACTACACAAGTTAGCTGAGCGCATATATCCAGTCACAGTGTGGATTCCGAGCTGGCAGATCAACAACAGACATGATTGTGGTGAAGTGGGATGTTATAAATATTTATAGGGGACTTAGTGTACTGACTGAGATCAGCTGTGAAGGTATCTATATCTAATAAGAGTAGTGTATTATAGATAACCTTACTTGCTGCCACATATATGTATACCTCAGTCAGAATTATTCTGGAATAGTGTGATGACTACGTTATATGTCTAGGGTATGTGTATGATGAAGTGTAAGTCAAAACAACAACAGACAGATAAACAATTTAATTTATTCCACTACACTTGACAACACTGTGACACTCACATACATAAAACACTCTACAAGGATATCTTAAAGGAGTCACTGATAACTTTTCAAATAACAATATGTATTCATTCTGTCATGAATGAATATGTGTCCTGATTCAAATACAAATGGAACCAGGAATCACAATCAATTTTAATTACAAGTTATATGTACAGAATTTCTCAATATGAATCTTGTAGTGACATGTATTTTTAATAGTATCCTATGTGTGTCAGTGGTGTAGTAGTAATATGAGGTAATACTGGTTTTGTTTTGTTCAAGCTCTGTTGGTATTTGTCATCATGACTTCAATAGTTTGTCTTTATTGGAACTAGTATTGGAGATGTTCTCAGTTCCTGATATTAAAACAATTAAATTCCCCTCTTGATTATATTTTACACTGTCATTTTAAGATGGGGGTACATAATGTTGAGCTCAGCTGGCCACATCAGCTTATCTTGCGTGATGGCGGCAGGAAAAAGACTCCTCTGCTCGATTTCTCCCCTGGGCTCTGGAGACACCTCACTGATAGCTAAATGGACCAAGGAGTATGCTGTCCGACTCTGGATTCAGCAAAGCTCTGACCAGGTGCTGCTCAATAACGTTAAGACCACGGTCCCTGAAAACAAGAAGGATGTACCTTCTACTTCATAACTAATTTATACTCTCTTTCTACACTGAGCACAATACATCACAAACATTGAGTTCAGAGCGTTAGGCCAACTGTCAGCTTCATCTGAAATACTTTATACCAGTATTTCCCTCCCTAATGGTTACTACGCCTCTGCAATTCCAGCATTATTTCTGTCTAATCAATAATCTAGGTGTCAGTGTACTGTTTGGCCATTCCATGCAGTTTTACTTTCCTCCGACACCTTCTGTTCAGGCTGGAGCATTATAGGCTTTTCCTCATGTTCGCTACTGAACTACACATATATACAGGCATAAATTAACAATTTACATTCAATTTTCATTAAAAGATATTGAATATTTCAAATCTACCACAATTCATGGAAATACACAGATACGTTGACTAGCAATGAATTTCTGGCACAAATACTGGCACAAATTCCCATCTGCTTATGTTCCAGGCTTTTATTTAGCAAAAATATGAGCTGGCTTCAACGCACTGTTGCTTCATCAAGCTTATTTGAACTAGTGGTCTCGAACTAACGCTCTGAATTGTGTATATTCGCAGCTCTAACCAATGAAACCACGTCTCCACATCTTTTCAAAAAAATACCCCTTCTATTCGTTTCCCATAACAACAAAAGATAGTATTTATAGTCCGACCAATCGTGTTTAGTCTTATATTTGTTGCACTCCAATCAATTTGGAGTTAACATGGTAGGCTATTTCCGTACGTAAGGTTTTTTCAAACACGTTAAAAAAAAATTTTATGAGCAGAAATGATTTCATGCTGTCAGGCATCCCCACTATTTTATTTTGGTTATAATTTATTAATTCCTAGACTATTTGCGTAACGTTTTACATATTCTTTGTCAGCAAGCCCTAAGGAACCCAAATATACAAATTTAAACGAGCTAAGTGGCTGCGTTCAAAATATGCAATTTCTTCTACCTCCTGTTTCGAAGATGTGCTGTCTGGGTACTGTAATGTTTTCAAACGTAAACCCATCTAATGTTATCTTTTCTAATAAGCGTTTTTCAGGATTTTAAAACCTAACTCTGGGAAGGTTAGTGTTTTTATCACTGTCCGTCTGAAAAAAAGTTAGTGCATGTGGCCTTACACGCGTGATAGTAGTAATTGTGTATCGCGCGACGCGTGTTGGGGGTGGCATTAATAGCGAGACACGTGTTTAGTGTTGCATGCGTTCCTGATTTTCAGCCCTCCCTCTCTCTTTCTATTTGAGTCCATCTGTTCGTTCGTTTTGGTAACGTAGTATAATTAATGTTAGGATTAATTTAGGTCATTACGCAGTGTGCCTCTCAATGTTTTTCTTAGAAATGCAATACCCGTTTTAATGTGTTGTGGAAACGCTTGTATTATGCAGTGGCTTATATTTAACGTGGAAACGTTACAATTTGCAGACGAAGCATAAAACAAAGGGGATTTCGAGTACATTCTTTGTGACAGCACTGTTATTTTACCATTGCTCTTTTCTTTATTAGAATTTATTTGTTAGGCTTTATATTTACCTGATAATTTATATATACATGATCGCCTAGACCGCGGGTCATCACCCTCCATAAAATTGACTTGCTAGACAGGAGGGGAACGGAGGATCAAAAAGGAAAAAATATGACTGGAAAGATTGCGTAGCAAGGCTAAGGAGACGCAATTGGGGGGGATGGCGGAAAGTAAAAAATTCACGTCCCCCAAATTGACACGAGGTACGGAATGGACGCTTTTACGATACCAAGCTTTTGATTTGAATTGAGCGGCAGAACGCAGATGTTAGGAAAATTACAAAAATTTAAAAAGTAATTTTTCTTAATATTAATGTTAGGAATATAAAAATTAGCTGGCCAGATGGCCTATTCTGAGCAATGAAATAATATGATCTTAAATTTACAAACGGATAGATAATATTGAAATTAATGACAAAAGACAGTGTAGTTTACATCAGCCACAGACTGCCTTGAATCTAACATATCGTTATTTGCACACAAAAACACGACCTTGGACACAGATGTTCAAAGTTACTTATTATGGAGGAGAGGGTTTTTGAGCGGTAGCTGTGTCTAAATATAACTTTTTACGACAAAATTTTAAGGGGAGAGAAAGGTTGCTTCAAAAATCAAGCACATTTTTTTTAGAAACACAAGTAGAGACGGACAGACTAACAGATAACCATCCATACTTGACTGAAGCATGACTGAAATGACTTTAGTGTAGAAATTTGAAATTTAAAGTACAACTAGGCAGTGATTGGCCACAGACAAGCATATCATTAGCGCTCAGAGCGCATTTGGGGTCATTCTTCAATAATTGTTCAGCGTTAGACACAGATTTTAAAGTGTGGTGTTTTCCCATTTGAAAGACAGTGAGATAAGTTTAGGGACGCCATCCTATAGCCAGCAGCTCAGCTGAGTTTTGCTAGCACTTCTGTGTTATGTATTCATAATCTGGTAAGATTGAAATTATTTCTTTATATATTTTGAATATTGTTTCATGTTCGAGTGATTTGATACTGCCATATCAAAATCTAGCATTACAAACAAGTAGGGATTTTGCTCTAGACCCCCCGCCCAAGTCAGGGTCTAGGGACCAACAAGGTACATAAACTACAGCAAGGATTATGCACGATAGATCAAACGTTGAAACAGATTACCTATCTTCTTTTAGGGCCGACAACTAATAATTATTTTTCAGAATCTATAGTCTGGGAGGATCTATCGGATGTAAACCCACCATGGTAACTGTGCTGTTTGGTCAGAGAGATCTGACCTGTCTGTATGATGTGGTTGTTGTGTCAGTGTGGTGTCCAGACGTGGGTATAGAATAGATTTTGACACATAGCCCATACTTTGATTGCAGAGCTGTGAGTTTTCTATCTACAACAAAGCAGAGTCTATTCGGTGGGTGACTTTACTCGAGTGTATCTGTGCAGTTCTTGTGACAGAGACCACCATTATTGCCCGCCAGCACGGAGAGGTGGGACCACAAGTTTTCAGCACCAGAGCTACAAAAAGATGAGTGAGCCTCTGGTCTGCTGGACATTCACCAACTATTGGTAGTGACTAATATCCCCATAAAAATTCCCACCTTTTTCTGGACACTGAGTAGTCAATATAGACAGGTGTGATGAGGCCACCCCAACAGCACAAACAGTAACTATCCTCCCAAAGAGATGACTATTCGAACATTTTAATAAAACTAACTATTCTAGTACTTAAATATGTACACTTTTGGCATTTATTATGTAACATTCCATGCATAATTTTCATAAATTTTCAATCCTTCTTTTAAAACAAGTTCTGGTCAAAATAAAACTTGATCCAGAACAAATAAATGTAATATAATTATATCAAAAACTTTATACACGTGAGTTAGTTCAGTGTATTTTAACACTTGTTAATCTTATTAGTCTTGTTAAATATCTATGGGTATATTTATAACTATCACACCACAGTACACATCATAACCCTAGACACTTTACGTAGCTACATTCATTAAGAAAAAAAAAAAAAAAGTAAGTGTGAGGTCGTAGTGGTAGCAAGAAAGGCCTTCTGACAATTCTCAAATACATTTTATCTCAGGAGCCTTCACAGCTGGCCTCATACAATTTACATGTAGTAAGAACACCATCATACAATACCATCAACACCACTACATAAATTGGGGTCTTGTCCAGGGATAATTAGCCCAACAGTAAAATTAGGATCTCCTGGTGGGAGAAATAAAAGTAGGGAAATAAATTGTAAAATTTCCTTTAAAATTAAAAGTGTCCCTGCAGATAAAAGTTGGTGAATCTTCACAGCCAGTAATAATTAATTAGTTAACTGGTTAGTTAGAATTAGTTAGACTATAGTCATATAGTAATTAGAAGTACTTAGTGTATTTACTGGTTAGAGATTTATCTTGTATATTATTATATTGTCCAAAAAGTATGGCCGAGCTAGCAAAGTTTAGATCAGCTGCTGTGCTCACTGCGAAGGAGATGGGGATGGATGGTCAAATTTTAATTCAATACGTAACAACTGAATGTGATAAATATATTGAAAGGGAAGATGACAAAGGAAGCTGAAGAGAAGAGGTTACAAATTGAGGCTGATAGAGAAATTAAGAGGCTGCAGATTGAGGCAGAAGAAAAACGACAGCAAAGGGAGGCAGACGAAAAAAGGTTGACTGCCGAAAGGGAGGCAGAAGATAAAAAGGCCGAAAGGGAGGCAGAAGATAAAAAGGCCGAAGGGAAGCAGAAGATAGAAGGTTGCAGAGGGAGCATGAATTACGACTAAGGGAGCTGGAATTACAAGGCCCGGCTCCTGAAAATGGTGCCAGCCCTTTTGCCTCAGATGCTACGCCCAGTATGGGAGCCTCAAACTCAGCTATGGGGTTTCATTTAGACCATTTTGTTGAGAAAGACGATGACATAGAAGGGTACCTAGGACGTTTTGAGTTATTAGCTACTACATATGGGTTAGAGAGAGAGAGGTGGAGCTTAAAGCTATCACAGGGATTGAGGGGGTACTTCTTACGAAGTATTTGCCAAAATGAACAGGGAAGACCAAGACAATTATGACATGTTAAAGCAGGCTTTGTTATTAAGGTACGAAAAGAATGGTGAATTTTATCGTAAGAAATTCAGAAATGCCAAACTGTTGTCTGGGGAGACATACCACCAATTTTCTGCCAGAATAGAAACCTATTTGGAGAAATGGACGGCTCTGGGGAAGACCCAAGATCTTAAAGAAATGATCATGATTGAGCAATTGAGAGAGTCCATGGCTCCAGACATGAGAAAATTTCTCATGGAACAGGGTGCAGAGAAGTTGGGGGAAATTTTAAATGTTGCTGAGAGGTATCAGGCAGCCCAGGCAGAGGTAAGTGGTGCTAAAAAGAAGCACATAGACAATTTTAAAGCTCCACAGCAATTTAATAAATTTGATAATAGAGAGCAGGGAAATAAGGGTAGGACAAACTTTGAGCGGCCAAGAAATGACTATCGCGACAGAAACTCACAGTTCAATGACCAAAAGTTCAATGAAAGAAAACCGTTGAACCAAGGAAAAAGATGGTGCAAATGGTGCAAGAAGGATAACCATAACACCGAATTTTGTAGAAGGAAACCTTCAAACATTGCTGCAATGAAGTCGGGGACGCAAAGATTAAAGGTTAATCCTAAGGGACAACAGGAACCTTATCACCCCCCAGTTTGTGAGGATGTTATTTGTAATGGGGTCACCATAAGGTGCCTTTATGATACAGGTTTGGATTATGATTCAGTTGTGAAGTCTAGCCTAGTGGACCCAAGTCAGTATACCACAGAAACAGTGGAAATACAAGGGGCGACTAAGGACATACCACTCATGACACTTCCCATCGCAAGGATAACGGTGAAAACTCGCTATGTGGAAGGAGAAATCAGAGCAGCAGTGATAGATGAACCAATCTACCCTCTAATCTTGGGGTGTAGATACGTCTTCTTGGGGAATCCCGAGAAACCTGTGATCATGGCGACAGTGCAGACCAGGTCACAGAAGAAGGAGGAAGAAGGTGAACCTATAAACGCTCATCCAGAGGAGATGAGGAAGGCGCAGGCTGAGGATAGGACACTCCAGCCAGGTTTTAAAAAATTACCCAAATGCCACACACCTCCGAGCAAGGGGGAATATTTCATGAAGAACAAACTCTTATACAGGAAGGCCGGAACTGGAACAAATGGTCACAACCAGCTGGTTCTTCCCATTGCATATAGAGAGAAAGTGATGGAACTCGGACATGCAATCCCCTTCAGTGGTCACATGGGGATCAGCGCCACAGGACAGCGTATAGCTTGTCATTACTTCTGGCCAGGGATAACGGAGGATATAAAAAGATATGTCAAATCCTGCCCAGAATGTCAAAGGGTAGCTCCAAAGCATTGGACTGCCCCTGCAACTCTAGGGGAAATGCCCATAGTGGGAACACCTTTTGAGAGGGTTGCAGTGGATATTGTAGGACCTCTCACTCGGACCAAGAGGAGGAACAGTTACATCCTTACTCTGGTGGACACTTGTTCTATGTGGGGAGAGGCGGTAGCCCTGCCATCAATTGATTCAAAACATGTAGCAGAGGCACTACTTACAATATTTACCCGATTAGGATTCCCGCATCAAATCTTGACGGATAATGGTTCTCAGTTCAAGGGGAAACTAACGGAAGAAGTTTTTAAGCTATTTCAAGCCAGGCACTTTCATTGTAGTCCGTACCATCCACAAGGGAACGGCCAGGTAGAGAGGTTCAATGGGACTCTCATTTCTATCCTGAGAAAGCTGGCACACGAAAAAACCGGATCTGTGGGATCAATTCCTGCCCGCCGCATTGTTTGCGTACCGGGAGGTACCACATAGTTCAACCGGGATGGCTCCCGCAACTCTGCTATTTGGGAGGCCAATAAAAGGGCCTTTAGAAGCTCTATTAAGGACCTGGACAGATGAGAAGGCGGAAGAGACTGTTACCTCATCGTATCAATACGTGAACGAACTGACCACTCGTTTGAAAGCTGGATGGAAACTGGCAAATGATAATTTGAAACAGGCCAGGAAGAAACATGCAGCATATTTTAATAGGAAGGCAAAGGACAGGGAACTGGCAGTCGGAGAGAAGGTGCTGCTTTTACTACCCGGAAGCCAGAATAAATTACAAATTGGTTGGCAAGGTCCATATACGGTTCTAGAGAAGGTGTCTAGAACAAACTATAAAATTGACAAAAAGGGGAAGGAAAAAGTTTATCATGTAAACCTGTTAAAGAAGTATCTGGACAGACCACTCCAGGAAAGCACCCCCTTATTGACCCTGGCTATTGCAACCCAGATGCAAAAAGAACCACTCACCTCACATGAATACCCATTACATCCTTGTGAAACAGCAGCACACAGGTAAAAGTCAGTAAGCACCTGACTAAAAACCAGAGGGAGAGAGTTCAACAGGTTCTGGAGGAACATACAGATGTATTAACAGATAAACCAGGCCATACAAATTTGCTACAGTATGACATGAAACTGGTAGACACAAACCCAATCTGTATGAGAGCCTATTCTATTCCGTTCGCGAAGGAGAAGGCATTAAAGGAAGAAATAGATTATTTGCTGAAGGAGGGGATTATTTCGCACAGTGAATCATCTTTTAGTTCTAGTGTCGTTTTGTTGAGGAAACCGTCTGGGGAACACAGACTGTGCATAGATTACAGGAAACTGAATGCTGTCACAGAAGGACAAGTGGATCCATTACCAGACACAAAACAGCTATTTGCCAGACTGAACAAGGCAAAATACTTTTCAAAGGTGGATCTTAGTAAAGGCTATTACCAGATCCCAGTGAAGCCTGAAGTGAGACCTTATTTGGCTTTTAGCACTTCGGATGGACATTATGAATTCAATATGCTACCATTCGGACTGAAAAATGCTCCGAGTGTGTTTTCAAGGATGATGCGAAAATTGTTGGACCCCCTGAATAACCCATGTATCACAAATTTCATGGATGATATTCTCGTCGCCACAGAGACATTTGAAGAACACATTGAAGCTCTGGAGATGTTGTTTGATAGACTTCGGGAGGCGAACTTAACTGCTAGGCCAACAAAATGTTGTATTGGATGCAAAGAGTTGGAATTCTTGGGACACACTGTATATCAGGGTAATATGACCCCTGATCCTAAGAACTTGGAAAAACTGCAGAGAGCACCTAGGCCGCAAACCAAAAAAGGACGTGCGATCATTCGTGTCGTTATGCGGATTTTATCAGAAATACATCAAAAATTTTAACGCTATTTGTGCTCCTCTGACTGATCTGACTCGCAAGGGCCTTCCAGATAAAATTATTTGGACTGCACAATGTGAACTAGCGTTCCAAGAGTTAAAGGAAAAACTCACTAGCAAGCCTATTCTCAAACTGCCTGATTTGACACAGGACTTTGTCTTAAGAACCGATGCAAGTAATGTAGGACTTGGAGGGGCTTTGTTGCAAAGATCAGCTGCACCTGATGGGGAACTTAAACCAGTCGCTTATGCAAGCCGCAAATTGAATAAGGCGGAACAAGGATACTCCACAAGCGAAAAAGAATGTTTAGCATTAATCTGGGCAATAAAGAAGTTTCAAATCTATCTGTATGGTAGGACTTTTGTGGTGGAGACGGATCATCAGCCTCTCGTGTTCTTGTCTCAGGCTAAGCATGAAAACGCAAGATTGCTGAGGTGGTCTTTATTGCTTCAACCGTATCAGTTCAGTATCCAATATATCCCAGGCAAATTGAATGTCGGTGCAGATTTCCTCAGTCGGCACCCCTGTGATCAAAATTAGAGTAGTGGCAGACGTGAGGAGTAATTTTACCTATGTGTATCGCTGGTTTTGGAACTTGCCATAGGCATGTTTTCAAGTGGGGAGATGTGTAGTGAAATTGACCGAGATACAACGGTAAAAGATTGCGTAGCAAGGCTAAGGAGACGCAATTGGGGGGGATGGCGGAAAGTAAAAAATTCACGTCCCCCAAATTGACACGAGGTACGGAATGGACGCTTTTACGATACCAAGCTTTTGATTTGAATTGAGCGGCAGAACGCAGATGTTAGGAAAATTACAAAAATTTAAAAAGTAATTTTTCTTAATATTAATGTTAGGAATATAAAAATTAGCTGGCCAGATGGCCTATTCTGAGCAATGAAATAATATGATCTTAAATTTACAAACGGATAGATAATATTGAAATTAATGACAAAAGACAGTGTAGTTTACATCAGCCACAGACTGCCTTGAATCTAACATATCGTTATTTGCACACAAAAACACGACCTTGGACACAGATGTTCAAAGTTACTTATTATGGAGGAGAGGGTTTTTGAGCGGTAGCTGTGTCTAAATATAACTTTTTACGACAAAATTTTAAGGGGAGAGAAAGGTTGCTTCAAAAATCAAGCACATTTTTTTTTTAGAAACACAAGTAGAGACGGACAGACTAACAGATAACCATCCATACTTGACTGAAGCATGACTGAAATGACTTTAGTGTAGAAATTTGAAATTTAAAGTACAACTAGGCAGTGATTGGCCACAGACAAGCATATCATTAGCGCTCAGAGCGCATTTGGGGTCATTCTTCAATAATTGTTCAGCGTTAGACACAGATTTTAAAGTGTGGTGTTTTCCCATTTGAAAGACAGTGAGATAAATTTAGGGACGCCATACTATAGCCAGCAGCTCAGCTGAGTTTTGCTAGCAATTCTGTGTTATGTATTCATAATCTGGTAAGATTGAAATTATTTCTTTATATATTTTGAATATTGTTTCATGTTCGAGTGATTTGATACTGCCATATCAAAATCTAGCATTACAAACAAGTAGGGATTTTGCTCTAGACCCCCCGCCCAAGTCAGGGTCTAGGGACCAACAAGGTACATAAACTACAGCAAGGATTATGCACGATAGATCAAACGTTGAAACAGATTACCTATCTTCTTTTAGGGCCGACAACTAATAATTATTTTTCAGAATCTATAGTCTGGGAGGATCTATCGGATGTAAACCCACCATGGCAACTGTGCTGTTTGGTCAGAGAGATCTGACCTGTCTGTATGATGTGGTTGTTGTGTCAGTGTGGTGTCCAGACGTGGGTATAGAATAGATTTTGACACATAGCCCATACTTTGATTGCAGAGCTGTGAGTTTTCTATCTACAACAAAGCAGAGTCTATTCGGTGGGTGACTTTACTCGAGTGTATCTGTGCAGTTCTTGTGACAGAGACCACCATTATTGCCCGCCAGCACGGAGAGGTGGGACCACAAGTTTTCAGCACCAGAGCTACAAAAAGATGAGTGAGCCTCTGGTCTGCTGGACATTCACCAACTATTGGTAGTGACTAATATCCCCATAAAAATTCCCACCTTTTTCTGGACACTGAGTAGTCAATATAGACAGGTGTGATGAGGCCACCCCAACAGCACAAACAGTAACTATCCTCCCAAAGAGATGACTATTCGAACATTTTAATAAAACTAACTATTCTAGTACTTAAATATGTACACTTTTGGCATTTATTATGTAACATTCCATGCATAATTTTCATAAATTTTCAATCCTTCTTTTAAAACAAGTTCTGGTCAAAATAAAACTTGATCCAGAACAAATAAATGTAATATAATTATATCAAAAACTTTATACACGTGAGTTAGTTCAGTGTATTTTAACACTTGTTAATCTTATTAGTCTTGTTAAATATCTATGGGTATATTTATAACTATCACACCACAGTACACATCATAACCCTAGACACTTTACGTAGCTACATTCATTAAGAAAAAAAAAAAAAAAGTAAGTGTGAGGTCGTAGTGGTAGCAAGAAAGGCCTTCTGACAATTCTCAAATACATTTTATCTCAGGAGCCTTCACAGCTGGCCTCATACAATTTACATGTAGTAAGAACACCATCATACAATACCATCAACACCACTACAGACACCTCCCCTCTTAAAACAGACATTATATGTCAGTCCTTTATTCTATATACACATAGATAAATGTAAGTCAACTTGACTTTACTCTGCTGTGGTGCTATCATGGTTTTATGTAGTTGGGTCCATTCAGAGTAGGCACTACTCATGAAATCTGCCTCAGACTTCTACAACCAATAATATATTTCGGTTATGTTACTGAACAGCCGCAAGTGTGAGTGCTTGTCTTAATGCTGCTTTGCAACCCGTATTCACCATTTCTCTTCTCTGAGTCTGCGCAATGACATGTCCAGAGAACATTATATTTCCCTCAAAATGTACGTTATGAGGAGATAACATATACCTGGTGAAAGCAGAGTTTTCTTAGTGGATCCCATAATCTTCTTATTATCCTGTATGAAACATTCGGAATATCCTCAATCAAAGAGGCAACTCAGGGATTCATTACGTTCCTCCGAAATGTTTACATCCAACAATTTTCTCATCATTCTAGAGAAGACACTAGGCGCATTCTTCAATCCAAATGGCAATCTATTAAACTCATAGTGTCCTTCTGAGGTACTAAAAGCTAGGTATGGTCTAACCTCGGGCTTTACTGGAATCTGTCCTTCCTTCAACAGATAGTCTATCTCTTCCTTCAAAGCTTTCTCCTTAGCAAACGGAATCGAATATGGTTTCATACAGACAGGTGTGGGGTCTATCAGTTTCATATCATATTCCAATAGGTTTGTATGCCCTGGTCGGTCTGTTAACACCTCTGCATGATTATTTAGAACCTGTTGCACTCTCTCTTTCTGAGTTTTCGTTAAATGTGTACTGATTTTCACCTGTGCTGCTGTCTCACAGGGGTGTAATGGATATTCAAATGATAAAGTGGTTCCTTTTTCATCTCCATGGCGATGGACAAGGTCAACAAGTGTGTCTCTTCCTGATGTTCTCTTTCCAAATATTTCTTCAGGAGATTCACATGATAGATTTTTTCTTTCCCTGTCTTATCTATCTTATAATTTGTTCTAGACACCTTCTCTAGAACTGTATATGGACCTTACCATCCAATCGGTAACTTATTCTGACTCCCGGGGAAAAGAAGCAGTACTTTCTCTCCCACAGCCAAATTTCTGTCTTTCGCTTTCCTGTTATAATAGGCAGCATGTTTCTTCCTGGCTTGTTTCAAATTTTCATTGGCAAGTTTCCAGCCAGTTTTTAAACGAGTGGTCAGCTCATTCACATATTGGTATGAAGATGTAATGTTTTCCTCTGCCTTTTCATCAGTCCACGTTCTTAACAAAGCTACATATGGACCTTAATTGTGTGGACCTATTTGTCCATGCACCGGTATGGTCTCTTCCACTCGAAGCTCTATAGTGATGATTTTTCCTCCCAGAATTATCATTCACAAAACGACCGCTACCAATTCTTTTCCTGGGGCTTTCTCCCCACTTAAAATTCTTGATGAGAGATTCCCTCTCTACATCCTCTTCCTCCAGTTTGTTTAAGTCCGATTGAGGGATTTTCGGCTTATCCTGGGGTAAGACATCTTTTTGCACTCTCCGCATAGTGGCCATTGTAAAACAGTTAAGTGAAGCTTGTCCGTGAAAAAGGGCTTCCCATTCCATTTGGTCCACTTTATCAAATCTATTTTTCTTTTTATTATCAGGCCTAATTGTGCCCCGTGGCGTGTCCAGGTCCTGATCCATGTTCCCACTTGTGGGTGTTCCCTCATGTGCTATGCTACACCTTTCTACAAAATTCTCAATGTCCCATCTTGCTTTGGGCCAATAATAATTGTGAGCCACCTTTTGAATGATGGTACCTATTTTCTCATGGTCCCCATCTGGTTTCACATGTAGGCTCCTTATTAAGTCTGCCCTATATCTTTTAGGAAGTACCAGCTGTCCCTGACCTTTGGATCTAGCTCCAGTCTTCCTATACATCAACTTGTTTTTCAGGTAAAAATCTCCCTTGCCTGGAGTTGTATGACAAGTTGACAATTTTCTGAAACAAGGCTTGAGTGTTTTATCCCCAGCCTGTGCCTTCCTCATCTCTTCTGGAGTGGTATCCAACATAATATCCTCCTCCTGTCTTGAGGTCGACCTGACCTGAAGGGTTGCCATATACACAGGTTTCCTTCTGCAACGGTCAGTGTCATGATTGTCCATCTGACAATTCTTACACCACCTTTTTCCTTGGTTTGAAAGATTTTCTTTCATCATATTTCCTTTCATCGAATTGTGGGAATTTATTTTTATTTTCATACCGTGGCCTATCAAACTGGTGCTTACCTTTGTTTTGATCCCTAGGATCAAATTTATTAAAGTCCTGTGGTGCCCTAAAGTTATCCACTTGTTTCTTTTTATTACCTGTTACCTCTGCTTGAGCTGCTTGATACCTTTCAGCAACATTTAGCAACTCACCCAGCCTCTCTGCACCTTGTTCCATGAGAAACTTTCTCAGGTCTGGAGCCATGGACTCTCTTAATTGCTCTATAAGGACCATTTCCTTAAGATCTTGGGTTTTCCCCAGAGAAGTCCATTTCTCCAAGTATGTCTCTATTCGTGCAGAAAACTGGTGATAGGTTTCACCTGACAGTAGTTTAGCATTCCTAAATTTTTTCCTATAAAATTCTGCATTCTTTTCATATCTTAACAAAAAAGCCTGCTTTAGCATGTCATAATTTTCCTGATCACCTCTGCTCATTTTTGCAAAAACTTCATAAG
Organism: Oreohelix idahoensis; assembly: GCA_024509875.1. NCBI lineage: Eukaryota > Metazoa > Mollusca > Gastropoda > Stylommatophora > Oreohelicidae > Oreohelix > Oreohelix idahoensis. The sequence continues at coordinate 401,231 of JAMPIV010010875.1, read as the reverse complement.
CTGCCCCACGAAGTCCTTGAGATAACTTTAAGCTCCACCTTTCTCTCTCTAACCCATACGTGGTAGCTAATAGTTCATATCTATTTAGGTAGCTCTCTATATCATCGTCTTTCTCAACAAAATGATCTAAATGAAAATTCATAGCTGAGGTTGAGGCTCCTTGGCTAGCAGTGGCATCAGAGGCAAAGGGACTGGCACCATTTTCGGAGCATGGCCTTGAAACTCAAACTCCCTTAGTCGTAACTCATGTTCCCTTTGTAATCTTTTCTCCTCCTTTTCTGCTTCCCTCTCTGCAGCCTGTCTTCTTTCCTCTGCTTCCAATTTCTTAGCCTCAGCCTCAATCTGCAACCTCTTAGTCTCAGCCTCAGCCTCAAATTGTAACTTCTTAATTTCCCTTTCAGCCTCTAACTTTCTTTCGGCTTCAAACCTTCTTTCTTCGCGTTCAATAAATTTGTCACATTCCGTAGTGACATAGGCAACCATAACTTGCCCATCTAATCCTAACTCTTTTGCAGTCTGAACAGCAGCAGATCGAAATTTGGCCAGGTTCGCCATTGTCTATCAGGTAAATTTATACAATGTCTAACCAACAATTCAATCTCTAAATATATATCTAATGGACAACACAGGCACCGTGAGCTCAACCTTATTTAATTCCACCCAAGGATACCTTTTAATTCTTATATTCCCTGAAGTGAATTACCCCCACTATTTTTAATAGGTAAAGATTCAAAATCCCAAGAGCGAGACCCCAATATATGTGGTGAAGTGGGATGTTATAAATATTTATAGGGGACTTAGTGTACTGACTGAGATCAGCTGTGAAGGTATCTATATCTAATAAGAGTAGTGTATTATAGATAACCTTACTTGCTGCCACATATATGTATACCTCAGTCAGAATTATTCTGGAATAGTGTGATGACTACGTTATATGTCTAGGGTATGTGTATGATGAAGTGTAAGTCAAAACAACAACAGACAGATAAACAATTTAATTTATTCCACTACACTTGACAACACTGTGACACTCACATACATAAAACACTCTACAAGGATATCTTAAAGGAGTCACTGATAACTTTTCAAATAACAATATGTATTCATTGCTGTCATGAATGAATATGTGTCCTGATTCAAATACAAATGGAACCAGGAATCACAATCAATTTTAATTACAAGTTATATGTACAGAATTTCTCAATATGAATATTGTAGTGACATATATTATTAAAAGTATCCTATGTGTGTCAGTTGTGTAGTAGTAATAATATGAGGTAATACTGGTTTTGTTTTGTTCAAGCTCTGTTGGTATTTGTCATCATGACTTCAATAGTTTGTCTTTATTGGAACTAGTATTGGAGATGTTCTCAGTTCCTGATATTAAAACAATTAAATTCCCCTCTTAATTATATTTTACACTGTCATTTTAAGATGGGGGTACATAATGTTGAGCTCAGCTGGCCACATCAGCTTATCTTGCGTGATGGCGGCAGGAAAAGACTCCTCTGCTCGATTTCTCCCCTGGGCTCTGGAGACACCTCACTGATAGCTAAATGGACCAAGGAGTATGCTGTCCGACTCTGGATTCAGCAAAGCTCTGACCAGGTGCTGCTCAATAACGTTAAGACCACAGTCCCTGAAAACAAGAAGGATGTACCTTCTACTTCATAACTAATTTATACTCTCTTTAGACACTGAGCACAATACATCACAAACATTGAGTTCAGAGCGTTAGGCCAACTGTCAGCTTCATCTGAAATACTTTATACCAGTATTTCCCTCCCTAATGGTTACTACGCCTCTGCAATTCCAGCATTATTTCTGTCTAATCAATAATCTAGGTGTCAGTGTACTGTTTGGCCATTCCATGCAGTTTTACTTTCCTCCGACACCTTCTGTTCAGGCTGGAGCATTATAGGCTTTTCCTCATGTTCGCTACTGAACTACACATATATACAGGCATAAATTAACAATTTACATTCAATTTTCATTAAAAGATATTGAATATTTCAAACCTACCACAATTCATGGAAATACACAGATACGTTGACTAGCAATGAATTCTGGCACAAATACTGGCACAAATTCCCATCTGCTTATGTTCCAGGCTTTTATTTAGCAAAAATATGAGCTGGCTTCAACGCACTGTTGCTTCATCAAGCTTATTTGAACTAGTGGTCTCGAACTAACGCTCTGAATTGTGTATATTCGCAGCTCTAACCAATGAAACCACGTCTCCACATCTTTTCAAAAAAATACCCCTTCTATTCGTTTCCCATAACAACGAAAGATAGTATTTATAGTCCGACCAATCGTGTTTAGTCTTATATTTGTTGCGCTCCAATCAATTTGGAGTTAACATGGTAGGCTATTTCCGTACGTAAGGTTTTTTCAAACACGTTATAAAAAAATTTTATGAGCAGAAATGATTTCATGCTGTCAGGCATCCCCACTATTTTATTTTGGTTATAATTTATTAATTCCTAGACTATTTGCGTAACGTTTTACATATTCTTTGTCAGCAAGCCCTAAGGAACCCAAATATACAAATTTAAAAGAGCTAAGTGGCTGCGTTCAAAATATGCAATTTCTTCTACCTCCTGTTTCGAAGATGTGCTGTCTGGGTACTGTAATCAAACGTAAACCCATCTAATGTTATCTTTTCTAATAAGCGTTTTTCAGGATTTTAAAACCTAACTCTGGGAAGGTTAGTGTTTTTATCACTGTCCGTCTGAAAAAAAGTTAGTGCATGTGGCCTTACACGCGTGATAGTAGTAATTGTGTATCGCGCGACGCGTGTTGGGGGTGGCATTAATAGCGAGACACGTGTTTAGTGTTGCATGCGTTCCTGATTTTCAGCCCTCCCTCTCTCTTTCTATTTGAGTCCATCTGTTCGTTCGTTTTGGTAACGTAGTATAATTAATGTTAGGATTAATTTAGGTCATTACGCAGTGTGCCTCTCAATGTTTTTTCTTAGAAATGCAATACCCGTTTTAATGTGTTGTGGAAACGCTTGTATTTATGCAGTGGCTTATATTTAACGTGGAAACGTTACAATTTGCAGACGAAGCATAAAACAAAGGGGGATTTCGAGTACATTCTTTGTGACAGCACTGTTATTTTTACCATTGCTCTTTTCTTTATTAGAATTTATTTGTTAGGCTTTATATTTACCTGATAATTTATATATGTGGATTAGAATATTTCACGACAATGATCTTCTCTCTCCGCCAGCTTCAGGAAAAATCAAGAGAGCAGAAAAGACCATTATATATCGCCTTTATAGACCTCACAAAAGCATTCGACCTGGTTAGTAGGGATGGACTCTTTAAAATCCTCCTGAAAATAGGCTGTCCTTCTAAAATGCTGGAAATGATAAGGTCATTCCATGACGGCATGAAGGGAACAGTCCAATATGCTGGAAGCACGTCACAGCCCTTTGATATGCGAAGTGGCGTTAAACAAGGCTGTGTTCTGGCTCCGACCCTCTTCGGAATCTTCTTTGCCTTACTCTTGAAACATGCATTCAGAGATGCAACTGAAGGAATATGCCTTCACACTAGGTCAGATGGCCGTCTGTTTAATCTTTCAAGGCTGAAGGCAAAAACAAAAATCAGAAGGGTCACTATAAGAGACTTGTTGTTCGCTGATGATGCTGCAGTCGTCACTCAAAGCCAACAGGAGCTTCAGAGCTTGATGAATCGCTTCACTAAAGCATGCAAGACTTTGGCCTCACAATAAGTCTGAAGGAAACGAATGTGCTGAGTCAGGATGTGGGTGCTGCACCAGTTATCACTATCGATAACTATGAATTGGCAGTGGTGCACCACTTCACATACCTAGGTCTACCATCAATGACAAACTCTCACTGGATACAGAAATCGACAGCCGCATTGGCAAAGCTGCAGCTACCTTTGCCCGCCTCACATCGCGTGTTTGGGGAAACTCTAAACTCACAATGAAGACCAAAGCTGCGGTATATAATTCCTGCATCACCAGCACACTCCTATATGGCAGCGAGACCTGGACGACCTATGCTAAGCAAGAAAGAAGGCTCAATACCTTCCATTTGCGGTGTCTACGCCGCATCCTCGGCATCTCGTGGAAAGATAAAGTGACAAATGTCGAGGTGTTGTCACTTGCTGGCCTTCAAAGTATGTATACGCTTCTTAGACAGCGCAGACTTCGCTGGCTTGGCCATGTTCGCCGCAAGGATGATGGTCGCATCCCAAAAGATATCTTCTACGGACAATTAGCAGAGGGCAAGAGAACAGTTGGGCGACCACAGCTGAGGTTCAAAGATGTGTGCAAGAGAGATATGAGGGCACTGGACATGGATCCAGCAACATGGGAGGATAAAGCTGCCGATCGCACTAAGTGCGATGCTATTTACGGCGCCACCTCAGATTGGGCGAAGAGAGGCTCACACAAGAAGCAGAGGTGAGGAGAAAACGTCGAAAGGAGCACCAGGAAAATAAGCAGCTGAGGGCTGTCACCTCAGGGGCGCATTCCCATAGTCAGTTATGACTGAAGGGCTATTATATTATTATATATTATTATTAAATAATAACTGGACCACCAGGCCTTTAAACACCCCTCCACTTTAATATTATTCTTGTTCAGAGTTTCTTCTTGATTTTGTTTGTTTTTGTTGTTGTTATTTTTTGTTTATTTTTTATTTTTATTTATTTAACATATAAGCACAATTGTGATTGTCCCTATTTACAAGATTTGACAAATGTGATGCCACTTTCTCATATCGACAGTTGTTAATATTATTTGGAATTAAAAACAATATATATCCTAATTATAACCCATCAGAGGTTGAACGGGATATTTTTTCTTCATTATTTTTTTTTAAAAAAAAAAGGAAAAAAAGTTTATTTTTTTTCAAAGGAGTTCATCTCCTGCAAAAAAAAAAAAAAAAAAAAAAAGACTAAAATCTTGAACTATTGTGTCTCATGTCTTCTAGTCAACATCGTAATGTTGTTTTTGTAACGCTGGCTCTCATTTGTCATGATTTAATATAAAACACAACGAGCTGGTGTCCTATGGCAGAAATGTTGATCAACTTCTCAAAGCGTAATTATATTGGCCTCATTAAAGAAGAAAATTTATTTGTATGCTGAGTGACAGAGATCATTCTAAGTGACAATACATGTTTGCTCCCTCCCCCCTCTTATTACCAATGTTTTCACTCTCACAATAACATCATCTGGACATAGGCCTACACATTAAAGAAAGAAAAACATGACATCAGAATAATCATAATTAGCCCTAAGCAACTAAAGCAAGAAGAAAATGTGCACTTCATGGTAATCTTTACCTTTAGTGCCGTCGAGTAGGTGTATATACAGGGCACTAGTGTAGGGCCTACTGAGTTAGGGTTAGGGTTGGAGTTAACCTTAACCCAAATGGTACGAAAATACACATTAGTTATAATAACACTCGACAGCAACTAAAGGTTCCGAAAGATTGCCTAAAGATTACCCAAACACATATAATGTTTACTACTGTATGGTGTGAGTATGTGTTTGTGTGGTTTTTTTCTTCCTGCAACGTTTGACCTAATCAGCGGCTATCCTATTTTACCCACACCAATCTAACACAAAAAAAGAACACGCTGACGTCATTTTATCTGTGTGAGAAAACCGGGTCAGCGATCTAAGATCTATATATAGATCGCCATTGATCCTAACACACTACCAGCTAGGCATACTTAGCTTTCGGAATCAGATACCGTCTTGATATACGGTCGGCCTAGTGGTCACCGATAATGTCTAGACTAGCCAGAGTTCACTCACTTACCTCAATTTAAAACAAAAAGAAGAAGAATACGAACGTTAGTGATAACAGCAACCAGACTACACATATAAAACAACTATTATTAATAATCCAGAAAATCTTACATCCACAATATGCGAATCAACCACAACCATGTTGAACTGCAGTCACGAAAAGAATATAGGCCTAGCACAACTTTAGAAGCGCAGTAATTTGAAATCTGTACGAAAGTCACGGTCAGATTGGTGAATATCTGGAGAGAAATTCGGGTAACTAGGTCAGGGATAATGGGTCCAGGTACACTTCGACACAAGCTGGTAAACAAGGTTGACTTGACGCTAACGTTACGATAAAATAAAAAAAACTAGCTAGAGCTAGCGACGCAGCCTAGCTGAACATCTACGGTCGGTATGGTCACGTGTATCGAAATGCCGGGCTTGTCGAGGGGGGGGGGGAAGCAAACCTTTCATCAAGCTCCCTGTAATGATGCGGGAGATTGTGTTGTTCTCCCCCCCCCCCCCCCTCTTTCTTTAAACTTGAAAAATAGCGACTTCTGTGATGAAAATGTGTTATTTATGTGCTGACTTTACATCAAATTATGGACAAATCTATAGCCTTCGCAGATCAGCGGTCTTCTCCGCATCGAAGCTGGGCTGTAATGGATCTCAAACCTTCTCTCTTGCCTTCATTGTACACTGTAAGGCTCTTTCGGGTTCATCACTGGACGTAATCATCCCACCCTTAGCGTCTCCTCTTGCTTGTTTGCCATCAACCTCATCTTCTACTAAGGTTTTTAACAACGTGTTATGTCTCTTATATGTCTAAATATTTTACTGCGTAATTTTGATCTCGTAAATTTTTATTTGTTTGTTTGTTATTATTGCTTGCTTTTCTATCACTTCTTTACTTGTTTTCTTCTCTTTCTGTGAGATGATTCTCATTTATATGTATATTCACATTTCAAGGATCTCAATTCTTTCCACTAACGGCTTGACCATGATTATGCACCATATAGTAATGTCAAGTATATACTGTATCACACGTCAATATCATCATTACTTTTTATCTCCTTGGGCAGTACAGACCTTCAACAAGTACGCTTCAAGCCGTCATGTTCTATTCCACCTTTCAAGAACTTTCCATGGTTTCGAATTCTTTTGTGTGTGTGTGTGTGTGTGTGTGTGTGTGTGTGTGTGTGTGTGTGTGTGTGTGTGTGTGTGTGTGTGTGTGTGTGTGTGTGTGTGTGTGTGTGTGTGTGTGTGTGTGTGTGCGTGCGTGCGTGCGTGCGTGCGTGTCTCTCTCTCTCTCTCTCTCTCTCTCTCTCTCTCTCTCTCTCTATTTCTTTAACATAGAGATTCCAGAAGACGGACTACTTTATAATGCTATTAATACGTTATCTCAATGTGTGCCCTATCCTAACACCAACGATTTCTCCTCACAATATGTTCCTCTGCCACTTTCCATCAATATCTATTTATGCCGCCCTTGATTTCTTTTAATTTGCTTGTTTCTCAATGCAACGAAAGCTCATCTTGTCTTCTATTTTCTTATTTTAATAACATTATCTGTTCCTCCATATGTTTCTATATTCCTAAATAACACTCCTATTGTTGTCACATTTGTCTGGACGTTAATATCTGTCTTGTTGCTGAGAACTTTCGACTGGCTAAGCGGTTGAGGGCAAGCCTCACCGGCGAAGTTACCGAGTTATGGGACAGAAAAGAAGCTGGTGGCGTCACGCTCTAATTTACCCAGCAGTAAATGGGTACCCCAGAGTTAGCTACGCAAAGGCTGCGAGGAAAGGAACTGGTCATAACACCTCATAAAACTGGACCTAGTATAATGAAGTCTCCAACACTTCACTCCCTTACCGCATTATCTCCTATGGGACAACCTTTACCCTTTTTTAAGATTTCTGAACGTAGCCTTGGCCATTCCTACTGACATTAAAACCTGTTTCTTCAAGACATACAATTAGTTTATAACAATGGTCTGTCAAACGCTCTCTTCTAGTCTAGGGGACACATACAAATACTTGTTGCACCTCCATTATTTGTTTGCTAGTATCCTTATACAAAATGTTACCTTTTTTGTTGCGTTGTTCTGTCTAAAACCAAAGGTTCTTCACGAGCCTTGTTGTTCACTTTTTACTCTCTTCTGCACGATCCTGAGCACTATTTAATTGTCTGGCTTCATCACCCCGATTGATCTAAGGCCAAAGCATTCTAGTGCACTAGGTTTTTTTCTTTTCTTTCTGCAATACCAGTATGATAAACTAATTGCCACATATACCACCAGTGCAAGAGCATGCGACTGCTTGGTGCAGGCTTCCTGCAAGGGGACCAGCTACAATTGTGGCTCCATGCTTCGTAAGGAACTTAGGGGAAAATGAATGAATGAACCAGTATCATATTTCATGAAAACTCGTAAGAACTAGCTTTGTTTTTAAACTCATGGAGTTTTGAAGGCATATTTCTCGTAGTGATGTCCCTATTAAGTACTGCACAACTCTCCCCCAATTTTCCAACCCACTAGCGATTCTCCATCGTCCCACCACAATCTTATCAGATTCGTAATTAGCAGCAATGATTATGCGATGATCGGAACAAGAAACGTAAATTACTGTACGGATGCGAAGGGGAGGGGGGGGGGGGAAGAAACACACACACACACACACAGAAAACGTCTACAATGTGCAAGATATTTTGCAGCCACTTCTCCGGTATCTATGTCACACTTCATTTATATTAAGAGCAATAAGTCCATATCTGGTGTTTCCATTCTAGTCCTTATACCAAAGAAACCTGCTTCGGTCTGAGGTCAAGGAGCTTTCAGGTCTCACATACACGCATTTAAGATATTCTTCTTGTCTAGACCAGGGCCGTCTTAACAGCATTGTAGGCACTGGGCAAAGCAATGCACTGGGCCCCTGCCAGCCCTACCCACCCACGGGAATAAAAAATGTAAACGGTCAATAAAATTAAACCTATAGATTTATAATTTAATGGTACTTTCAAAAAAAATTTCGTCAACTTACCACGTCATGTTTGATTTGAATCCCAGGCCTGTCCAGCGAGAGATCGAGTAATTATTCACTCTGCCAAGAGGTGTCTTATGAACAATATGGCAGCATCCCAGCATGGGGCCCCTAGAATCGTGGGGCTCCTAGAATCGTGGGGCCCCTGGGCACTGCCCAGTGTGCCCATGCCTTAGACGGCACTGGTCTAGACTTAACAGTACAACGATAAGTGGTTACATAACTAGACGTGTTATCTTCATAGAGGAAATCATTCCCGTGCCCCCCCCCCCCCCCCCCCCCAAAAAAAACCCTCTCAGCCACACAATATTTCCCCAAATCCGGTAACACATTGTGTTATACCTAACATGCAAATACTGAACATGACATTCGCTCTCGTTAAAATTATAGGAGTTTCGATGCGCCCAACTTTTCTTACCATACACACAAGTCTCTAAAGGTTCACGTGATTCTGTTCAGTCTCACAATTGACCTGGTTTGTAATTTATAAAACATGTCTTTGAAAATCAGTCGGCATCGAATGCACGAAACACAGCGTATGCAACTAATGGGGATATTTGTTATGGCGTACGGGTCAACGACAAGCATCTCATGTTTACTGCCACGATTGCGAGATACTGTTTAAATGAGCCTGTAGACTCAAGTGATGGCTGACAAGATTCAGCGACTGACCTACTACACAGGGCTGGCGACCCAAATGCTTCTATTGTATGGGGCTGGTTATTTTTTTTTTCCAACTTCTATGCGCAGTGCAACGTTCTATTCAAAACATTATTATGGGAAAACAAATACTGAGGAGGTGGAAGCATCATCGTAATATATATATATATATATATATATATATATATATATATATATATATATATAATATATATAATATATATATATATATATATATATATATATATATATATATATATATATATATATATATAGGGGGGGGGGGGGGGGCTAACGTAATAGGTGAACTTTAAAAAATTACAGCCTCAAAATTGAAACCTTAGTACTAATGTAAAGTGCCCATAACTATTATCCGCCATGGGTTAATTCTGAAACTGGCCGACACATTATTTATAATAAAGTTTCGCCTCGTTTTGGCGAGGCGCGTCCCGTTCAACCTGGTCGGTTATATTAGGGCGCATGTCCAAATATAAAAGACCCTTAGGTCTGAGATTATAAACTAGGGCATGTCGGCCTGTCTTAAATGAGAAAACGAATAAAAATCGGGCCAACTGCTGTCGAACTGTTTCTTGATACTGACAGACGAGGTGAAATTATAACCTTTTTTCTAGCAACTGGCCACTGCAGACGCCAATGGGAGCAAACAGGAATATGCTTTATGTAAAGTCATGAATTAGTTTCGTAGTTACTTCTGTATTCTATAATGTTTTCCGTATTTTCATAATTATCTCCTGTTTACGCGTTATCAACAATATCAAATGTCTGTTCATTGCCTACAAAGATCATGTTTAGCTTGTGGGGTATTATTAACTGGCACGTTGGCTTACTTATCTTAAACTGGGAATATAGCTGTCTACAGTCCCTTCCGTGCCTGGATAAACAACATTAACCGCAGCAATGGGCTACTAATACTAAATGATGGATCTGCAACAAGAATTAATCCACAAGCTAATAGGGCAGACTCAGCAATAGACATAAGTATAGCAACTAACAACCTAGCGAATGTAAATTGGGAAGTGTTACAAGACACAAACTCAGATCATCTGCCCATTGTAATAACCATGCATGAAAATGTCATTCCAAACCCAGAACCAGAGAAACCTACCTTCAACTATAAAAAAGCAAACTGGGAAGCTTTCCAATCAGAGCTGGAGGTGATGGAATATAAAGACATGGAATCAGATGATACTGACTTGTGGGCGGAAACACTGACCAATGAAATTCTGAAAATAGCAATAAAGTATATACCAAATAAAAATATGCCACAACACCTTAAACCAATAAGTAACATTAATAAGAAAAGAGAAACTCAATGGAATAAAGAACCAGTTGCCTGGTGGAATAAAAGCTGTGCAGAAATTCATGAGAGAAGAAAAAGGGCCTTACAAAAATATAGAAATAACAGAACAGAAGAAAACTATGATAAGTATAAACTTATTAGGAATGAATCTAACAGAATAATATTCAAAGCCAAAGAAACTAACTGGAAGGAGTTTTGTCAGTCACTTAAACCTAGCACTCAAATTAGAGAAGTATGGAAAAAGCTTAAGGCAATCAAAGGGAACAATAAGAAAACAATAATGCCAACAATCAAACTACCAAAGAGAGCAGAAACAGATAAAGAAAAAGCTAATGCCCTTGCCGAGTATTTCTATAAAGTCAGTGCAAAAAGTAGCCTTGGACAGGAAGAAAATGAGAGAAGAGAAAGACTTAGGATACAGTTTTTAAAAGAACTACCAGACCAGATAGATGAAACAAACTATTTAGATGCTGATATAACAGAGGAAGAAGTAACTAATGCAATAAAAGATAAATCTAATACTGCCTCAGGGCAAGATATACTTAGTTATGAAATCCTTAAGAAAGTACCCAAAAGAACCATAAACATAATAACTTCACTTTATAACAAAATCTGGAACTTAGGAAAGATACCAAAAGCATGGAAAGTAGCTATGATAGTACCCATTCTAAAACCCAATAAGGAAGCCCATGAAGTAAGTTCATATAGGCCTATCTCCTTAACATCACAACTAGGTAAAATACTGGAAACTGTTGTGAATAAAAGAGTTAAATTCTACCTGGAAAAAAAACCAGTTATATAGCCCAAACCAGTCAGGGTTTAGAGCAGACAGAAGTACAGTAGACCAGCTTGTAAGATTAGAACATGATGTAAAGCTAGGGTTCAAGAGGAAAGAGAAAACAGTGGCAGTCTTTCTAGATGTAGCTAGAGCATATGATGAATGCTGGCGCGATGGAGCTCTTTACAAAATGAAAAAGATTGGCATTACTGGTAAAACCTATAGGTATCTAGAAAACTTTTTACAGGACAGGTATTTTGCTGTACAGGTGAATAATGATAGGTCAGAAATATATGAACAACAGAATGGGATTCCTCAAGGATCAGTGATCTCTCCTTCAATTTTCACTATAGCTGTAAATGATTTAGCAGATGAATTTAATGACATAAAGAATGCAGTATCACAATTTGCAGATGACTGTGCCATTTGGCGATCTGGAAAAAACTTGGACCATGTTTACAAAAAACTTCAAAAACAAATAGACAAAGTTTCAGAGTGGATGAAAAGTTGGGGCTTCCAAATTAATGTAAACAAAACAGTAGGTATGATTTTCAGCAAAGGAAATTTAAAAAAAAAAATAACAAAATCAATATAACCATTAAAGGACAGAAAATATGTACCTCCTCAACAACTAGATTTCTGGGCATAACTTTAGATAAACAACTAAATTATAATAAACATATAGACAAATTGGTAGAAAGCTGTAGGGGACCCCTAAATATACTAAGGATTGTAAAAGGTAATGGATGGGGGCCAGCAATAAAATAATGCTTATGTTCTACAAGTCCTTCATCAGGGGGAAACTGGATTATGCCAGCATAGTCTATGACTCAGCTGCAGCTTCTAACAAAGCAAAACTGGACAGGATTCAAAATGCAGCCATGAGAACTATTACAGGTGCATTTATATCGACACCAGTAGAAGCTCTAGAAGTAGCTCTCGGCATACCTCCCCTTGGTCTAAGACGGAAAGAACTGAGATTAAATTATTGGAGTAAAGTAGCACAAGAAGTGACCCACCCAGCACATAAAGCATTTGTCAAAAACCAACCAAGTGTACGGGACGTCCCCTTAAATAAAGATAGATATCCAACAGGATGGAGAACTATAGAAGACCTAATGCAGTTCAAAGAACTATCAAACACAATTGAAAATAGTAATAAATACAGAAGCAAAATACCACCCTGGGAACTAAAATCACCAATCATAGACTACTCACTTACTGAAAAGATCAAACAAAACATAGAAGATAAGGAAGCCAAAATGATAAGTAGAAAGTTCATAGAGCAACTAACTAAACAAAGTCTGGCCGTCTACACTGATGGATCCAAGGGTGATAGTGGGCAACTAGGTGCCGGAGTTGTAATACCACAATGGGGAATAAAAAAGAGCTACAGTATAACGGAAGGGGCATCGATTTTTACTGCAGAGATGGTAGCAATTCTTAAAAGTCTAGAAATAATCGAAGATAACCCACCAGAAGCTGTTACGATATTTACAGACTCACTATCATCACTACAAGCACTAGAACACCCAGGTAAATGTAGCCGGCCAGACATAAAGGAAGAAATTCTAGCAATTAATACATCACTAGAGAACAGAGGATGTAGTGTGAGGCTAGTGTGGGTTCCAGCACACATAGGTATAGCTGGCAACGAGTTGGCAGACCAGAATGCCAAGAAGGGAAGAACAAGTAAAAACAATATAAAAGCAGGACTGGGAAGGTCAGAGATCAAGAGCCAAGTGAAGGAAACTATAAACGAGGAATGGAAGACAACATGGAAGGAAAGTAGAAAAGGCAGACACGCGTTCAAACTGCTGAAAGAACCAACGAGGACATGCCAGGTCAGAGAAGAATTAAAGATACCATCGAACAAAAAACTGTGGCGTCTCCGACTCGGTGCAGCATACTTCATGGTAGAAGAACCACACTGCCAAGAATGTCAGGAAGAGAATGACATAGACCACTACCTGATCCACTGTAAAAAAGTATGAACAACAAAGGCTTGAATTAAAAACTTACTATAGAAATCACAATATAGACTTAACAGGTGATAAGGTTTTAAGTATAGATGCCCCAAGAGATGCCCAATCAATACTTAAAAGATATATACATAAAACAAAGGAAAAAATATAAGGTTAGAACTTCAGGAAAATCATCCAACTAAATAGAAATTAAGCAGCAAGAACTAACAAAGCATTAACAAAAAAAAAAAAAAAATAACTACTCATAGGACAAGGAAAGACAAGGTATAAAAAAAAAAAAAGGGACAACAACTCAAAAAGAACAAATACTAATACAAATTAAAACCAAGTGTAAAGGACAATAGTTATCTAGAAACAATACAAAAGAGAAAATAAAATTGACAAATAATAATATAAATAAAAATCAGCAACTGCAAAAGACAACAGTTATTTAAATTGAATACAAAATTAGTAAAGAAAATGACACTAAATACCCCAATTATAACCAACTTTCAGGTTGAACAGGGTAGACCAAGATGGAAAGAGAAGAGGCAACAATGATCAGAGGTTGAGTGCCCGATCTCCACCCATCATTTCATCAAAACAACAACAACAACAAAGAAATTTAATGACCACATGAGAGTTAGTGCCGTAATCAGGATGTACAGCAGAAGGCATCGATTTTCACTGCAGAGATGGTAGCAATTCTTAAAAGTCTAGAAATAATCGAAGATAACCCACCAGAAGCTGTTACGATATTTACAGACTCACTATCATCACTACAAGCACTAGAACACTCAGGTAAATGTAGCCGGCCAGACATAAAGGAAGAAATTCTAGCAATTAATACATCACTAGAGAACAGAGGATGTAGTGTGAGGCTAGTGTGGGTTCCAGCACACATAGGTATAGCTGGCAACGAGTTGGCAGACCAGAATGCCAAGAAGGGAAGAACAAGTAAAAACAATATAAAAGCAGGACTGGGAAGGTCAGAGATCAAGAGCCAAGTGAAGGAAACTGTAAACGAGGAATGGAAGACAACATGGAAAGAAAGTAGAAAAGGCAGACACGCGTTCAAACTGCTGAAAGAACCAACAAGGACATGCCAGGTCAGAGAAGAATTAAAGATACCATCGAACAAAAAACTGTGGCGTCTCCGACTCGGTGCAGCATACTTCATGGTAGAAGAACCACACTGCCAAGAATGTCAGGAAGAGAATGACATAGACCACTACCTGATCCACTGTAAAAAGTATGAACAACAAAGGCTTGAATTAAAAACTTACTATAGAAATCACAATATAGACTTAACAGGTGATAAGGTTTTAAGTATAGATGCCCCAAGAGATGCCCAATCAATACTTAAAAGATATATACATAAAACAAAGGAAAAAAAATATAAGGCTAGAACTTCAGGAAAATCATCCAACTAAATAGAAATTAAGCAGCACGAACCAAAAAAGCATTAACAAAAAAAAACAAATAACTACTCATAGGACAAGGAAAGACAAGATATTAAAAAAAGGGACAACAACTCAAAAAGAACAAATACTAATACAAATTAAAACCAAGTGTAAAGGACAATAGTTATCTAGAAACAATACAAAAGAGAAAATAAAATTGACAAATAATAATATAAATAAAAATCAGCAACTGCAAAAGACAACAGTTATTTAAATTGAATACAAAATTAGTAAATAAAATGACACTAAATACCCCAATTATAACCAACTTTCAGGTTGAACAGGGTAGAACAAGATGGAACGAGAAGACGCAACAATGATCAGATGTTGAGTGCCCGATCTCCACCCATCAATTCATCAAAACAACAACAACAGCAATGGGCAAATCACTGTCACGCGTCTCCCCGTCCACTCTGGTCAGACACAAGAAAACATGTTTGTATAAGGGCGATGGCAAATTAATTAATAACTAAATTATTAAAAAAGGAAACCAGGTCGACGACAGGAACTCATTTCTCTTTCACAATTACCTCTTCCTACTTACATCCGACTGGCTAAGCGGTTAGAGCATGGGCCTCTCGGTGGCAAAGTTACCGGGTCCCGGGATCGAAATCTGGCAGCGTCATACTCCAGTCTACTCAGCTGTAAATGGGTACCTGACTGCTCGTGAATAAGGGAAGGCAAAGACAGCGAGAAACGGAACTGGTCACCATCAAGCTGGACTTAGAATGGTTAATTCTTAAACACTTCACTTCCCTACGGTAGTATCTGCTACGGGATTACCTTTACTAGTTACCTTTACTAGTTACCTTTACTAGTTACCTTTACTAGTTACCTTTACTAGTTACCTTTACTTACACTCACCCAACCCCACCATTCATATGCACTTTATTTTATCTTAGCTATCCTTTTTCTCCCCGTCTGCACCCGTCATTCTTCCTACAGGTAACAGACTGTAACGCACCACGAACTCCATTACCCGGTAAGCGGTTCTGTATAATACAGACAGTTCTGTCGAATAATTGACACGCAATGCAGGCTTTCTGTCACATTAAAATTGAAAGTGTATATAATTTAGCAAATCAGAGACATTCTAACGTCTGTACCATATAACCGTCATCTCTGTGTCAAGCAGGTTATGTATATTGCTCGATCCGTTTAAAAGAAACAACCTGTTTTGATTGTCATCGCAAAAATTATATCCTTAACTATAAGTACAACCTGTTTTCTCTGTATACACACTCAACCCCCACCCCCACCACCCCTTCTTTTTTTTTTTCTGCGAGTTCGAATATGCGCGAGATATCTTTTACACTCCTTATGTTTTGTACACCAACTAAATTCAGTTTTACGCGAGTTGAATATTTGTCACGCTTTGATTGGAATTGTCTGCCCTTTACTCTGAGGGGCCTGCCTGATTTTTTTCTATCTCCCGTCCACGCCCACTTTTCTGTCAATTTATGCTCTAATAGCTTATATTCTCTCTCTGATTCTGTCAATCTTGCTAGAGCCCAGTTTAGGCCCAACTCTTTGCACGTGCAAAAAGCGGCTTTCTGTCTTTGATTCCACGATTCTTGGGGAAGCGGCAATAATCTCAGTTTCTTTGAGCACGGAGTACCCCGGAACACGGGGAAACTTTCCCTATCTTTTATTTTTGCCGTTCTTCGGTTTTCATTCCCAGCTCTAGTCGCTCGTAGAACGGGCGATTATGCTAACATTACGCCCCTTTGCCCCGTCTCGGGACGCAGCCGAAGACACTCGTCTGTTTCTTTCATCTCGGGCGGACTAAGAAACGCTGGCCGAAATTCTGTCAACTTTCCTACTATATAAGAACGTAGTTCCCTTCTTTCGGTACCATTGTCGCTCTTAGGATTTCCTTTCTGCCTGGGCAATCAGTTTGGGGCGGATAGCCTATAACCAGATTTATTGTGCGGAAATTGAATTCCTTTGCTCGGTAAGCACACTTAATTTCTTTAACGTTATTTTTGGGGAGTAAGTTTCATTATATAGATCTTAATCCAGAGTTACTCTATAATATTGTTATTTCGTTAAGTGAAGTAATTTTTGTGTGACACTGGGAATCTGGTAATGTTTAAGCATTCTGCTAATTTTAATTCCACTAAGAGTGTACACTTAAGACTGAGGGATATTATTTTATCTGACAGAAGAGAGAGAGAGGGATTTTCAGAAAGACAGGAAAGGGAAACGTATATATATTTTATTTGACTACTTGTTTTCCATTTCTGGAATATGTGTATAAATTAATTCTGTATAAAGTCTGCTACTCGTTTTGCGATAAGTGTGTGTCATCGCAACATGAATTATTATAACTTCTAGTGTAGTCCCTATTAGATAAATTATCTCAGGGGCGCTTTTGTTTATCACTTCATGTTTTGAATGGTTAGACTGGACTTGCTTAAAGCGGCTGTGTGTGTGAAAAGCGAGGTCAGTAGACCCGTGCGCGTAGACAGCGTGGAAGTAACGCATGGACGCGTTTGCCTGTGCGAATGTTTAGGCTAATCAGCGCAGGTGTGCGTGTTTTTTGTAACGTAGAAGAGCAGGGTGAAGTGCGTGTGTTTTGACTCTGTGTGTGTGTTAGGGGAGGGAGCGAAAGATTTACTGTTGTATGTTGGTAAACATTAGACCTGACTGGGAAAATTGTTAACGATATGTGTGACCTGGCTGTTATTTTTCCAGAGTTGTCGACGTCTGTAACCCTGCGCTCTCTGTAACCCTAGTGGGAGCACCGTGCTACATCAAGACATCTACTACCAATACTTATCAACCACATACAGGTATATCTATCGCCCTTGCCTATGGGTAGCTACCTTTGCCCACCAACCTTTGGGGCAATATCGTTAGACCCATGTAGGGCCCGTTACATCGAAGTACATACTCCCAGCCTTAGCCGGAAACATTTATACCTACCGCCAGACCGGCTGTCTCCGTTGCGATCGACTTGAGTCGGCAACACTGTCCGAGCCATTGATAGTCGGTAAAACCGGAGTAGTTGGAGCATTCTTAAGACGAAGCGGTACCTGGTCAAAACTAGACACCTACGTGAAGCCAAGTCACCGTTATGCAACACATAGAGGCGCATCCCTTGAGAACCCTCACTTATACTCGTTCTCTTATTCGTCAGCAGTGATCACTAGCGTCCTGAAAATTGAATTTATCGTTTGTGTTTGGATAAGCGCACTAGTACTCGTTTCCTTCACCAGTGCTTGGATAGTGAATGCACGCAGGGATTTTTACGACACCTGTTTTTCACAGGGAGCTTATCTCCTTTATTAATTGGACAGCAACATCCAGAGGAACAGTGTTAGATTTCTCGGAGTTTAGGAGTACTTACATACCAGGATTTATTTTAGCATACGGCAGGAAAGGCCGTTTTTCATGACGGAAGACTGTGGGCCCCCTGTTAGTTAAAAAGCTGGATGTGTGAGAGACTCTCTGGGTGTTGGTGTGGAGTGAGGAGATCTGCTTGTGTGCGATTTATCTAAGTGGTGTGGTAGGTTGTTTGTTTACTTGTGATTTTTTTGCCTTCAGAGATTGTGAAGGCATACTGATTTCCATGTTGAAGTTGTGGTCGTATTTTTATTTTCTTTTTGTTTAATAAACATAAAAATATCTATTGTGGCCAGGACCTCTTCTCTTGTAACTGTCACTGAATGTCGTAATATATGTTCTTACTGTTTTAGAATAATCTATATGTCCAGAGAGAACAGGCAAGAGACTGACATACAACCATAGTCACGGTAGGCTGGAGAAATAGTCTTCTTACTCTCCACAAGTCAGATCTACTTTCCACATTACACATTCATAATCTGTCTGAACTCAGACAAAATCTATTAGTAATTTATATCTACCGGTGACAGTATTGCGATCGGTAAACACATTCAAACCTGAATTTGTTTTTTTTTTTAAATATTATTATTATTTTTTTTAACTGCGCATGGTAATGCAGTAGAATTAATTCGCTGATTTTGTAACGTCTTTTAAAGTACACTGTAGCATAAGGGAACTATTGCACATTTTCACAGAAAATAATTTCATACAATAATGTGGTTCCATATAACCAAGTATCGACGAAGAAGAGGAACAAGGCACGACAACCAATGATAGCTGAGTTCATGAGTCGGTCCCGCAGTGTTTCTCAACCTTTAGAATCCCAATTTTCAGCCTCTTCTTAGACGACCCAGACAATCAGGCTGGACCTTTAGGAACAGCACGCCCTTCTGCGATGGATACTGATACAGATTCTGCCTCCTAATAGGTCTAACATTTTTACACTTTTAATGTTTCAAACAAGCGCAGTAGTAACCAAATAAAATTCATTTATTTTGAACATTTGTTTACGGTAAGTCACTTTTGTTTTGCATTCCCTTGCATATTTACGTAAATATTAGTGCACAGAGATTAGCATTAATGACGCTCTACCCGAGTTTTGAACGAAACCCATCATTTCCTATAATTTCTAAAGCGTTATTCATGTGAATTTCATGTACGCGAAGTTTTTTCCAGAACCAAACCCTCGCGCACTTCGGGGGTTGAGTGTATCTGCGTATATGTTGGTTAAATTTTTCTTCGCTCTTCTTTAGTGCGGCAGCCTCTAAAGCGGATATGGTTTTAATAAAATTTTGCCTCGCTTTGGCAAGGCGCGCCCCGCTCAACCTAGACACATGACCCGTCGGTTATATTAGGGCACATGTCCAAATAGAAAATACCTTGCGATATGGTGCAAATCGCATCCACTAAGCTTTTTTTTGTACCCGTCCGATAATGATTGTAAGTACTCACATGAAGGCGTAGGTTCGGTGGGATATTTAAGTCACAAGTTTGGAAATGCAGGTATGCCATTTAGTAATAAGAAGGGAAAATAAGTCAACACCATGCCTCTGGGATGCAAGAAGATACACAAGGCGTAATACATATATTCCACTGACGTCTTGCTATCACCACATGTCGTAATCAGTGGCGTTGGCGATCAGTATCTTCCATAACTGTTTGCCTTTTTCAGAGCTATATTTTAATTCTCTGTGATATTCACTGCCTTTCCAGTAAATTTCTCATGTCATCCCAAATCTTCATTCTTGTCTTCTTTCGTTTCTTTTGCACTCCATCTTTCCACGTGTCACTACGTTTACCAGGCCTCCTCCTCTACAACCAAGAGACACCGCCAATTAATTGTGCATGTCTTATTGTCACTTTTGTTTGCAGAGGCCAGGAAATATTGTTTTACTCGAATACTCAGACTCTTGTAATTCTTGCTCAGCATCATCTGACTACTAACTATGCAGCCAACAGCCAAGCACGCAATGTTTTCTATGGAATGTTATCGTTTATTTCACTGCTCCTGTTTCCGACCCTTTTGTCTCTAAAGATACTCTCTACGTCTACAATCTGAATCTACCTGTGATGTCTCCTCTGGCCGGATGAATTCTCTGATCCTATTATAAAGAAAAGCGTCCGACTGGCTGAGTGAGTAGGGCGCTTGCCTCTCGCAGTAAAGTTATTGGGTTCCGGGTTCGAAACCTGGAGGCTTCACACTCCAGCCTCCTCAGCTGTAAATGGGTGCCTGACTCTGCTCTTAAGTTGAGGGAAGGCAAAGACAGCAAGGAAGAGTACTGGTCACCCCGCCTCATAAACCTGGTCCTAGTATAGTGAAGTCTAATAATTCACGGCCCTAGGGAAGTATGTGTATCTGCTATGAGACTATCTTTGCCTATTTTATCTTAAAGGAGATCTTCGAACTGTGCACTGTAGTTTTCTGAACAACCCTGACCCTTCACGTTATGTATTTATCTTTTGCGTAGCTAGATATCATATCCCTAATCGCCGCACTATCTGTGTGTCCTGTATCTGGTTCATAAGGGCTGCAAATGTTACATCTTCCGCTGTTCTTTTCGGGTGCCTCAACAGCATTCCCCATTTCTCTATCCTTGTGGGTTCCAATCATGAGCATGTTTAGCTATATTGGTTGATCATTTCCTGAGGTTATGTCTTGTCCGCCTCTACTTTCCTCCTGTCGCGTGCCATCAGCCCAGTGTACCTTCTTCATCATTTTCATTTGTCTCCAGTTCTCTTCTCCATGTATTTTTTGGTCTACCTCTTCTTCTCTTGCCCTACAGATTCCAGAACAAGGACTGCCTGGTAATGCCATCGATGGTGTGTCGACCTTGCCGTATCATTTAAATCCTTATACTCTACGAAAACACTCATTTATTTTATCGAACCTGTTGGCCTAATAATTACTGTCATTTCATTTGTTTGATGTCGACGGGTGTAGCCTTGTTTTTGCTGCTGTTACTATTAGTACATTAGTCTTTTTCTGCATGTCCTTGTTGTTAATGTGATACAAGGCATAAGTCACTGGAAAAACCAACGTTTCTAGTTGTTTGTCAAATGTCAATTGTATTACACTGCTGTTTCCCTCGGTTGTCTGCAAGACCCTGAACACGGGGAAGATCGTTAAAGAAAGCAGACAACTTGTCGGATCCTACTGTCTAATGTTAATGGTTCTGAAAGTTCACCTTTGTAGACAATTCTGCTTGTGGTCTTCTGTTTAAGAAGCCTGGAACGATTTTTGTGAATTTCTTATGGACTCCACAGCTTCTCAATATATTCCTTATGACTGTGCAGTTTCTGCTATCAAACGTTTTCTCGATGTTTACAAAGCTGGTGTACTGAGGTGTGAGACATTCAATTGACGATGATTCTGAGTGTTACTATCTGATCTGTGTGTGACGAGTCATAATTCAGTAGTTAATTTTCTGTGACCATCTTTGCTTCCGTCCTTTCTTCATTCTCAACCGTTCATTACCTTTTGTTTACGCCGCACCGATCAATTTAATCTTCAGCTTGTCGGGTTGACCCCAAGTACTTTACCGGCTCGCCACCTTTCTGACCGGTTTATCTTTCTTTGTGGCCGTCGGCGTTTAGCAAAAAGGAGAACAACGCCACCTTGACTTGTTTGATTAATCGCCAGCGATAGACGAATTAAGCTGTCCATACATGTATTAGATTGCATAACTACTTCCTGTGCGAATGTTTAGGCTAATCAGCGCAGGTGTGCGTGTTTTTTATAACGTAGAAGAGCAGGGTGAAGTGCGTGTGTTTTGACTCTGTGTGTGTGTGTTAGGGGAGGGAGCGAAAGATTTACTGTTGTATGTTGGTAAACATCATATATATATATATATATATATATATATATATATATATATATATATATGTATATATATATATATATATATATATATATATATATATATATATATATATATGATACATTTGTCGGTTTCCGCTCTCCTAAAACACTTTCATCCAACTCGGTGGGTTGAGATTTAATGCTCACGGGATTCAGGCTAAATTCTGAGGAAGATAAAATGGTGGAGGGAAGCGGAGGTCGCCTGATGTTTACATCAGGAGACATGAGACTTGAAAAAGGCATTTGTGTCCTCTCAGTTTTTGGAACCAGTAGTCAGAAGTCGACGCTAGACACCTATAACAGACGGATCTTGAGGACACATGACTAAGCAACCTGAGCAGTTTCCTTGGCCTTGCAAGAGACGCACTGCTGCCAAAACAACTCGACTCCTAAAGAGAAGGAACAGTCAAATAACCAGCAGTGACTGAATCAGGCGTCAACGACACCCACTGTCACTACATTTCAAGCTTAGTACCCAGTACTGGCCCAGCTTAAGAACATTTTATCTTTTACAAAACACCATTCCTTCATATCTTCTTATGAAGATAAAACTAACCGTTTTTTTTTTTTTCTGAACAAAAATCAATATTATTCATTTTAACCCGTTGATCAAATAATTCACCATTAAATACCACGTTTTATATGTAAATACAAATCAATAGCTGAGCTAATCAATTCTTCTTCTTCCATCCTTAGCCACCAACCGGCAAAGCAGTATGTGGCCAGTACGCCTAGTGGCGTCTTAGGGCAACAACAAATTGATCAATCTATCGCTGTTTCCACCACGCCTAGTGGCGTCTTTGTGGAACAGAAACAGACCAAACAATCTATCGTTGTTTCCGTAATCAGATTGGTTGGCAAGCAGGTGATCAGCCCACTGTGCGAAGTTTTTACGGGATGGGGTAAACAGCCCCATGCCCAACCCTCCTTAGTCGCTTTTTACGACATGCGTGGTAGGGTGCAGTGTTACTATTCTTTGCTCCCCTTTCGGGCCCCGGCAACACACGGGTGTAGCTAATCAATTAGTTGAGTTAATTTGATATCTGCACCCGTATGACTCATAATACACACACACACACACTTATACCAACTTAGATGGCTCAGTTGTTAAACTTGCCATTCTACAAAACCCTGTGAGACTCTCTGAAATAGAAACAGCATCCTTATATTGATATCTCTGCCAAGAGTAATCTTGAGCGAATGCTGATACCTTGGTAAACCCACATCCTTTTACTCGAAGTCTGGCAATTAATGGATCACTACTGCAGAACAGTGGAGACAACCCGCGACATTGTGCATGATCGTTGTGTTCGAAATCCCGCTGGTTTCTCCCTCAGTTCTCAGTCCCCAGCTTTTGACCTAGCATCACTCACATCAGAATTTCTCCTATCACTGACAGAAGCGTTATACTTCACCAGTTGCTTCACAGTCACAGCAGCTCGCCCATAGGGGTTGGATATTTCTATCCCTTGCCAAACTGTTAGGTTCTGGACTTATGTGACGCATTTTGTCTTGTACTAGTTTCCCTCAAATGATTTGTGAGTGCTTTCCCAAGTCATACTTGTGAGTAACCGTCTCCTTTCTCCCCTAGTGAGGCGCCAGCCCTGATGCTTGCCTTGACATTATTTTATTATCTCCGATATTCGTCTGTGACGCGGTGGCAAGGAACAGCCCCCCCGCCCGCCGCCCCCCCCCTCACTCTATCTAAAGATGCATTACAAGAGAATAGGAAGTAAAAGAGTGAATGACAGATCAACTTCCTGGATGTTCACTTTATTACATTTCGAATAATTATTTTCTTGTAGCACGACGCGCGCATAGCATATAATGCAAATGGATAGATATGATTGACACCCTCGAGCAATTTCGGATCAAAGTGAGAGAAAAAAAAAATGTTCGTACGTGGAGGTCATTGGTTGGAGCTTATAATGAAAGAAAAAGATGTTTTCTTAATGAATACTGGATTTGTCGACAACAGCATCGACAAGGGGGAAAAAAACCTGTTTGAACCCAATTACAACCATGTATCGAAATAGTGAGACAGCAAATAAATTATGAGAGAACAAACGTATTATGAAAGAACAAATAGGAATATAATATTGCAGTAAAACATTGTATTTTTTCTGCTTAGAGGTTTTTACCTTCCTGTGGCAAGGCGCGTCTTTTCAACACAGACTAAAGTCCGCTGGTTATATCAGCACGTAACTGCCATTGGAGTTGTCCACATATGCCGTCACGAAATGAAATAAAAGGGGCGGGGGAGTCGAAATTTTGTGACGTTGTGTGTCGATTGTGATGTCCTTTCTTTTCTTATTGTCCAAACTGTTGCGGTTGAAAGCTAACTATTGCGGATAAAGGTTAACTATAGCGAATAAATGTTAACTTATTAGCTATAGGAGGAAGCATATTTCCACATAAAAGAATACATAAAGCAACATGGATATCACCAGACCACAGAACTGAGAATCAGATTGATCACATATGCATAAGCAAGAAGTTTAGGTCATCATTGAATGATGTGAAAGTATGTAGAGGAGCAGATGTTGTATCAGACCACCATCTTCTGTTGGGTAAAACAAAATTAACACTCAAGAAATTTACAACAGCATATAGCTATAGACAACAGTATAATGTGGGATATCTAAGAAATCAGGAAATAAGAGAAAAGTTTTCAACCACAGTATCCAACAAATACCAAGTACACTTGTACTCCAACAGCAGGAAGATGAAACAGATACGGAAGACCACTGGCAACAAGTAAAAAATATATGGAACGAGACATGTGAAGAAGTACTGAGAAAAAGAGAACATCAGCACAAAGCATGGATAACAACAGAAACCATTAGTAAGATAGAAGACAGGAAAAACAAGAAAGCAGATTCAAACAGAAGCAAAACCAGAAGCTCCAAAGCCAAGGCTCATGAAGTGTACATAGAAGCAAACAAAGAATGAAACATCAAAAGAGACAAGATGAAATATATTGTAAGAAGAAACATCAAAAGAGACAAGATGAAATATATTGATGATTTAGCAAGGGAAGCAGAGGAAGCTGCAGCTACAGGAAATATGAGGGACCTGTACAACAAGGCCATCAAAACAAAGAAGCTAACAGCAAGCAAATGGCCTCATAAAAATACCAGCAGACATGCAGAGTTCTTCATGAAGGACAACTTACAGAACCGTTTAGGATTAGAACGGGGGTGAGACAGGGATGCCTCTTGTCTCCATTTCTTTTCTTACTAGCAATAGATTGGGTTATGAAAACATCGACATCACACAACAGGAATGGAATCCAGTGGAATCTGACTAAACAGCTTCATTGTGGTGAAATACATTGATACAGCGCTAAAATCCTCCATTATAAATATCAAAGTTAACATAAAAATGTAAGGATAAAATATCGATAGGTTATGCTGCGGCGTTTTCGCCCACGCCACAGGCACGTTGATTTGGTAGACCGTACCATTTTTTCTAGTGTCATTGAAAGAAAAAAACTAATGATAACATGGGAACGCGAAAGGCCTATTCGTCAGACGGGGTAAGAAAGGGAGGGAAGAATAAAATGATGCTGTCTGCTAGCGTTTAAATCTAAGCCTAACATACGCGCGAGCTCGTAGTGTCTGAAATTCGAGGTAAAGTAGAACATGTAACCACTTAGATCACGAAAACAGACTTAGCTCTTATTTCGAAGGACGTAAAACTCTCGAAAATAGCGGGACAGCACATGGAAAAGAATTGAACGCGTGGTAGTAAGGCTGTCAAGACTAACATGGAAAAAAAAATATGGACTTTCTTATTAATAGGTTTAGAATCACAAAAATTAGCTAGTTTGAGAGCTGATCTTTTCCTGATAAATAATATGCCGTCAAATAAAAGGACGGGCAGATAATTCAGAAGTTATGGACAAAAGACTGATTTGTTCGATGCAGACTTGCAAACACATGTCAGTTTTGCATTCACTAAAAGTTACATTTGACGCGTCCTTGAGACGAAGGCAGAGGGAAAAAAGTACATGTAAACAAGGGAAGGACAAGGAGGAGAGAGTCTAAAAATAACTTCGAAGTAGAAATTTAAGCGGTGGGTGAGGAAAAATTTGAATAGTTTTTTTGTAGTTGGGCCAAAACCAAGTCCAAACTTGGGAATTGACAAGTTAGGACAGACCGACCGACAGAAAAACATTACACATTTGACCAAAAATTGGACATTTAGTTTGAAATTTTAAATTCTAACGGGGCAGTACTCTCATTGGAGGAAACAGCTAAGATTATTGAAAATTTTGCCGGCTCGTTGCCATTTTTACGAATACTGTCCATACAAGCAGTTCGTTAAGGCTAAGAAGTGATCGTCCAGTGAATACATATACTAATAGTAGTGGGACGCCATAGTCTAGCCAGCAGCTCAGCTGAGTTTGTGCTATATCAACGTAACTGTGTGTTTTCATTTTGAATTGTGAGTTTCTTGGTCTGGCACTGTGCTAGTGCCAGATGTTCTGACAAGTACACCAGTGCATGACATAAGATGCCTACCATACTACCTCAGAGCATTTAAGGAGTGGGCCTAAGGAACAGCTTTCTTCAGTCGTCACAGGCCAGCTAAGTATTGTAGATCTGGCCTGCGGAAATTCATCAACCACTTAGCATATTAGAAAATCCCTGGTGTATAACTAACTTTTCCACCATAAATCTTGTGTAAGAGCAAAATGAACACTATTACCCACAGACTGTGAATGATGAAAATACCCGACCCGACATCCAGCACTAGATTCTAAAGACTCTTAGTTAATAACAATACTAGTAGATTCAACTTATATATATATATGTACAAGTCTTTCATGTGTTTACCTGATTCTATGTAAATTTATTGAAACTGATTCATATTTTATTTTATTTTTAAAAAGTCCTGACCAGAAGAAACTTTGGTTCAGGACCAAATAAATTTGAAAAAAATTGTAATTCCTAAATTTTAACACAGTGTTAATTGACTTGATCATAGAGCTTAATATTAGTGTTTGTGTGTGTGGTTGTGTACTCAATTACCAGCACACCACCCTTCATTACCCTAGACATTATACGTAGCTATCATTCATATTAGTCACAATTAAGTCTGCTTGAGGTCATAGGTGGTAGTAGCAAGGTACCCTGTAAACTCACATAAACTGTTACCCTCAGGGACCTTCACAACTGACCTCATTCAGTACACTAGTAACATAGCAACCACACTTTATAACATCAAAATCCACCACATATATTGGGGGCTCGTCCGGGATCTGAATTTTCACATATATTTGGGATCTCCTGGTCCGGGAATTAAACTATTGGGGTATAGGTTGGTATAAATTCAACAGTGTCCCTAAAAATTAAAGTATTCATAAGAAATAATTAAGGTGGAAAGTAAGAGTTGATGAATCTTCACAGCCAGTAATAATTAATTAGTGTGTAACTTTGTAATTAGAGTTTTATAAACTATATTAGAACATTATTAGATTGTGTGATAT
The DNA here is from genome assembly GCA_024509875.1 of Oreohelix idahoensis. Classification (NCBI taxonomy): domain Eukaryota; kingdom Metazoa; phylum Mollusca; class Gastropoda; order Stylommatophora; family Oreohelicidae; genus Oreohelix; species Oreohelix idahoensis. The sequence goes on along the minus strand of JAMPIV010010875.1, from coordinate 373,520 downwards.
AGGATGGCAGATCTAGCCAAATTCAGATCGGCTGCTGTGCTGACTGCTAAGGAAATGAACATGGGGGGTCATGCTTTGATCCAATATGTCACTTCAGAATGTGACAAGTATATTGAAAGGGAAAATAGGAGGTTAGCTGAAGAGAATAAGCTACAAATTGAGGTTGACAAAGAACTTAAGAGGCTGCAGATTGAGGCTGACAAAGAGGCTAAGGCATTGGAGGCGGATAGGGTGGCTGAAATAAAGCGGCCCCAATTGGAAGAGAAGAAATTAGAAGCAGAGGAAAAGAGACAGGCTGCTGAAAGAGAGGAAAAGAGACAGGCTGCTGAAAGGGAAGCAGAAGATAGGAGATTGCAAAGGGAGCACGAGTTACGACTAAGGGAGTTGGAAGTTCAAGGCCATGCTTCTGAAAATGGTGCCAGCCCCTTTCCCTCCGATGCCACTGCTAGTCAGGGAGCCTCAACTTCAGCTATGGGTTTTCAATTAGACCATTTTGTTGAGAAAGACGATGACATAGAAAGTTTTCTCAGTAGGTTTGAACTTTTGGCTACCACATATGGGTTAGAGAGAGAAAGGTGGAGCCTAAAGTTATCCCAAGGGCTTAGGGGAACATCTTATGAAGTGTTTGCAAAAATGAATAGAGACGACCAAGACAATTATGACATGCTAAAGCAGGCTCTGTTATTAAGATATGAAAAGAATGGTGAATTTTATCGTAAGAAGTTTAGAAATGCCAGGCTTTTGTCTGGGGAGACATACCCCCAATTCTCTGCCAGACTGGAAACCTATTTGGAGAAATGGACTGCTCTGGGGAAGACCCAAGATCTTAAAGAAATGATCACGATAGAGCAATTAAGAGAGTCCATGGCTCCAGACCTGAGAAAGTTTCTCATGGAACAAGGTGCAGAGAGGTTGGGTGAAGTATTGAATGTCGCTGAGAGGTATCAAGCAGCCCAGGCAGAGGTAGCTAACGCTAAAAAGAAACATGTAGAGAATTTTAAGGCCACACAGCACTTTAATAAATTTGATACCAGGGAACAAGGTAATAAAGGTAGGACAAACTTTGATAGGCCACGAAATAATTATCGTGATAGAAACTCACAGTTCAATGACCAAAAATATAATGAAAGAAAACCGTTTAACCAAGGAAAGAGGTGGTGTAAATGGTGTAAGAAGGACAACCATAACACCGAATTTTGTAAAAGGAAACCTTCTAACATTGCTGCAATGAAATCGGGGAACCAGAGATTAAAGGTTAAACCTACTGGACAGCAGGAACCTTATCACCCCCCAGTTTGTGAGGATGTTGTTTGTAACGGGGTCACCACAAGGTGCCTATATGATACAGGTTTGGATTTTGATTCAGTTGTGAGGTCTAACCTAGTGAAACCAGATCAGTATACCACCGAAACAGTGGAAATACAAGGGGCGACTAAGGACATACCACTCATGACACTTCCCATCGCAAGGATAACGGTGAAAACTCGCTATGTGGAAGGAGAAATCAGAGCAGCAGTGATAGATGAACCAATCTACCCTCTGATATTGGGGTGTAGATACGTCTTTTTGGGGAATCCCAAGAGACCTGTGATCATGGCGACAGTGCAGATCAGGTCACAGTCAAAGAAGGAAGAAGGTGAACCTATAAATGCTCATCCAGAGGAGATGAGGAAGGCGCAGGCTGAGGATAGGACACTCAAGCCATGTTTTTAAAAATTGCCCAAATGTCACAAACCTCCAAGCAAGGGAGATTATTATATGAGGAACAAATTATTATACAGGAAGACCGGAACTGGATCCACTGGTCACGGACAGTTGGTACTTCCCAAGGCATATAGGGCAAATTTAATAAGGAGCTTACATGTTGGAAAAGATGGTGACCATGAGAAAATAGGTACCATCTGCCAAAAGGTTGCTCGAAAATACTATTGGCCCGACGTAAATGTCGATATTGAGAACTTTGTAGAAGCATGTGGCGTATTTCATGAGGGAACACCCACAGAGGGAAAAAATGTGCAGGACCTAGAAACGCCACGGGGCAAACTTAGGCCTGGAAGGAAAATTAATTATAATAAAGTAGACAAAGTGGAATGGGAGCCCCCTTTTCACACCCAGTCTTCACTTGAATGTATTAACATGGCCACTATGCGACGAGTACAAAGAGATGTTTTACCCCAGAATAAGCCGACAATCCCTCGGTCGGAATTATGTGAACTGGAGGAAAATAAAAGAGAGAGAAGATCTCTCACGAGGAATTTAAAGTGGGGAGACAACCCCAAGAAAAGAATTGGTAGTGGAAGATTCTTATGTGATGAAAAGAGGAAGAAACGTCCTCAAAATAAGGCTTCCAATATTATGCACAATATGTCAGAAAAATTAAAAGTCCATATGTAACTTATTAAGGACGTGGACAGATGAGAAGGCAGAGGAAACTGTTACCTCATCATATAACTATGTGAACGAGCTGACCACTCGTCTGAAAGCTGGATGGAAACTGGCAAATGATAATTTGAGACAAGCCAGGAAGAAACATGCAGCTTATTTCAATAAGAAAGCAAAGGACAGAGAATTAGCTGTGGGAGAGAAAGTACTTCTTCTACTACCCGGCAGCAATCATCATCTCATCTCAACTTACATATTACTACAGCCAATCAAATCGTATCTAACTTGTTGGCCTCATTTCCCCTAAAGCAGTGTTTTTCAAACATGCCATTATGAGAAAATATGATCTTGTGCTGTCAGACAACCCCACTATAGTATTTTGGCTATAATTTGTCAATTACTAGACTATTTGCGTAACAGATAACATATTCTTTGTCAGCAAGTCCTAAGGCACCCAAATATATAAGTTTAATGGGGCTAAGTGGCTTCGTTCAAAATATGTATTTGCTTCTACCACCCGTTCACTTCCATACCAAGGGATGTCTTCTGTACTGTCAGACTAATGTCAGGAGCTTAGACATAAATCAGTAGAATGTCAGGTTTCCCAATAAGAGCTTAAACTTGTTTTCAAAACCTAACCTCGTATCGTTAGTGTTTTTTATTTACTGTTTATTTGAAAAAAAAAAAACAGGCCTGCATGCCTTTCGCGTGGGATTGGCGTTCACTTTTTAATCGCGAGACGACGTGGTACAATTGCATGCGTTCCTCCGTGCATCTCTCTCTCTCTCTTCTAAGCCCGTCTGTCTTTTAGGTTAACGTAGTGTGTATAATGACATTAATGTAGTATTATATCTAGGTCATTAAGCAGTGTGCCTATCAAGGTCGTATAAGAAATACAGTACCAGTTTTATTTTTAGAAACGCGTGTATGATGCTGTAGGCTTTTACTATCGTACGTAGAAGCGTTACAGTTATGCAGACGAAGTAGAAAAAGGGGATCTCTGGTTCAGCCATTATGGCGTTCTACAACACAGGCGTACGCTATTGTGAAAGCCTAGTCTTTCACCATTCTTCTTTCTTTTGTATTATTTCGTTCTACTTTACATTTATTTTCTAATTTATATATGTGGATTAGAATTTTTCACGACAAATTCTCCCCACTTAAAACAGACATCATATGTCAGTCCATAATTCTATATACACATAGAGAAATTTAATATTATTCCTGGTGATCACTGTGATTCTCATCACACGGATGGCGGCTTAGAACATCAGCATCACCGTTTCGCTGATTTTATTTTTATCATGGATTAATGCAGGTCGGTCACTTCAAAGTAAGCACTACTGACGAAGGTTGCCTCAGACCTCTGCAATCCAAGAATCCATTTCAGTTATGTTACTGAACAGCGGCAAGTGTTACTGCTTGTCTAAATGCTGGTTAGCAATCAATATTCACCATTTCTCTTCTCTGAGTCTGCTCAACGACATGTCCTGAGAATATTAGATGTTCCTCAAATTGTACGTTATGAGGAGTTGATCTATATGGTGATATCTGAGTTGTGTAGTGGATCCAATAATTTTCTCATCAGCCTTAATAAACACTCGGACTATCCTCAATTCAAAAAGGCAACAATGGAGACACTCTGCTCCTCCGAAATGTTCCCAGCCAACAATTGGTCTGATCTCAGGCTTTACTTGAATCTGATAGTAGCCTTTGCTCAGATCCACCTTTGAGAAATATTTAGCTTTATTCAGCCTGGCAAACAGCTGATTTGTATCCGGCAATGGATCCACCTGACCTTCTGTGATAGCATTCAGTCTCCTGTAATCTATACAGAGTCTATGTTCTCCAGAGGGTTTTCTTAAGAGCACCACACTGGAACTATACGAAGATTTACTGTGTGAAATGATTCCTTCCTTCAACAAATAGTCTATCTCTTCCTTCAAGGCTTTCTCCTTAGCGAAAGGAATCGAATATGCCTTCATACATACAGGTGTGGGGTCTATAAGTTTCATATCATATTCCAATAAGTTTGTATGCCCCGGTCGGTCCGTTAACACCTCTGTATGATCATCTAGAACCTGTTGCACTCTCTCCTTCTGATTTTTCGTTAAATGTGTACTGATTTTCACCTGTGCAGCTGTCTCACAGGGGTGTAATGGATATTCAAATGATGAAAGTGGTTCCTTTTTCATCTCCATTGCAATAGACAAGGTCAACAAATGTGTCTCTTCCTGATTTTCTCTTTCCAAATATTTCTTCAGTAGATTCACATGATAGATTTTTTCTGTCCCCTTCTTATCTATCTTATAATTTGTTCTAGACACCTTCTCTAGAACTGTATATGGACCTTGCCATCCAATTTGCAACTTATTCTGGCTACCGGGTAGAAGAAGCAGTACCTTCTCTCCCACAGCCAAATCTCTGTCTTTAGCTTTCTTGTTGTAATAGGCAGCATGTTTTTTCCTGGCTTGTCTCAAATTTTCATTGGCAAGTTTCCAGCCAGTTTTTACACGAGTGGTCAGCTCATTCACATATTGGTATGATGATATAATATTTTCCTCTGCCTTTTCATCAGTCCACGTTCTTAACAGTTACATATGGACTTTTAAATTCACAAACTTATTTTTCCTGGCACATGTCAGGTCTCTTCCACTTGAAGCACTGTTGTGATGACTTTTCTTCCTAGAATCATCATGCACAAAACGACCGCTACCAATTTTTTTCTTGGGGCTTTCTCCCCACTTAGAATTCTTGATGAGAGATTTCCTCTCTACATCTTCTTCCTCCAGTTTACATAAGTCCGATTGAGGGATTTTCGGCTTATCCTGGGGTAAGACATCTTTTTGCACTCGCTGCATAGTGGCCATTGTAAAACAGTCAATTGAAGATTGTCCGTGAAAAGGGGCTTCCCATTCCACTTGGTCCACTTTATTAAATTTATTTCTATTGTCAGGCCTACGTTTGCCCAGTGGCGTGTCCAGGTCCTGATCAATGTTCCCACTTGTGGGTGTTCCCTCATGTGCTATGCTACACCTTTCTACAAAATTCTCAATGTCCCACCTTGCCTTGGGCCAATAATAATTTTGAGCTACCTTTTGGATGATGGTACCTATTTTTTCATGGTCCCCATCTTTTCTCACATGTAAGCTCCTTATTAAGTCTGCCCTATACCTTTTAGGAAGTACCAGCTGTCCCTGACCTTTGGATCTAGTTCCAGTCTTCCGGTATATCAGTTTGTTCTTCATATAGAAGTCTCCTTTTCCTGGAGGTGTGTGACAATTGGACAATTTTCTAAAACAAGGCTTGAGGGTCTTATCCCCAGCCTGCGCCTTCCTCATCTCTTCTGGAGTGGTATTTATCATAATATCCTCCTCCTTTCTTGAGGTCGACCTGACCTGAAGGGTGGCCATATACACAGGTTTCCTTCTGCAATGGTCAGTATCATGATTGTCCATCCGACAATTCTTACACCACCTCCTTCCTTGGTTGAAAGATTTTCTTTCATCAAATTTCCTTTCATCGAATTGTGGGGTTTTATTTTTATTTTCATACCGTGGCCTATCAAACTGGTGCTTACCTTTGTTCTGATCTCTATGATCAAACGTATTAAAGTTTTGTGGTGCCTTAAAATAGTCTACCTGTTTCTTTTTATTACTAGTTACCTCTGCCTGAGCTGCCTGATATCTCTCAGCAACATTTAGTAACTCACCCAGCCTCTCTGCACCTTGTTCCATGAGAAACTTTCTCAGGTCTGGAGCCATGGACTCTCTTAGCTGCTCTATAAGGATCATTTCCTTAAGATCTTGGGTTTTCCCCAGAGAAGTCCATTTCTCCAAGTATGTCTCTAACCGTGCAGAGAACTGGTGATATGTCTCACCTGACAGTAGTTTAGCATTCCTGAACCTTTTTCTATAAAATTCTCCATTCTTTTCATATCTTAACAAAAGAGCCTGCTTTAACATGTCATAATTGTTTTGATCATCTCTGCTCATCTTGGCAAAAACGTCATAAGCTGTACCACGAAGCCCTTGTGATAACTTTAAGCTCCACCTTTCTCTCTCTAACCCATACGTGGTAGCTAATAGTTAATATCTATTTAGATAGCTCTCGATATCATCGTCTTTCTCAACAAAATGATCTAAATGAAAACTCATAGCTGAGGTTGAGGCTCCCTGACTAGCAGTGGCATCAGAGGTAAAGGGACTGGCACCATTTTCAGGAGCATGGCTTTGAAACTCAAACTCCCTTAGTCGTAATTCGTGCTCCCTCTGTAATCTCTTATCTTCTGCTTCCCTCTCTGCAGCCAATCGCTTGTCTTCCCTTTCTGCAGCCTGCCTTCTTTCCTCTCTTTCTGCCTCCAATTGTAACTTCTTAGCCTCAGCCTCCAATTGTAACTTCTTAGCCTCAGCCTCTAATGCCCTAGCCTCTTCGTCAGCCTCAATCTGCAACCTCTTAATTTCTTTATCTGCCTCTATTCTCTTATCTTCGGCCAATCTATCAGATTCTAATTTTCTTTCAGCCTCTTTTTCTAATCTTTTTTCTTCGCGTTCAATAAATTTGTCACATTCAGTAGTGACATAAGCAATCATAACTTGCCCGTCCATTCCCAACTTTTTAGCAGCCTGCATAGCAGCAGATCGAAATTTTGCCAGGTCTGCCATTTTCTAACAGGCAAATGTATACAATGTTTGACTAAACAATTTTATCTATGATTAATTAAACTAAGGACAACCACAAGCACTGAGAGCTCAACCGTATCTATTTTCCACCCAAGAATACCTTTTTAATTTTTATAATTTCCAGAAGTGAACTACCCCCCAATATATATGGTAGGAGAAGGTTCAAAATCCCGGACAGGACCCCAATATATGTGGTAAGTTAGGATTATATAAATAGTTATAGGGGACTTAGTGTACTGACTGAGATCAGCTGTGAAGGTATCTGTATCTAATAAGTGTGGTGTGTTACAGATGACCTTACTTTGCTACCACATTTAGACCTCAATCAGACTTATTCTGGAATATTGTGATGACTACGTTGAATGTCTAGGGTTATGATAGTGATGAAGTGTAAGTTCACAACAACCAACAGACAGATAAACACTTTAATTAAGATCCACAACACTTTACAACACTATGACAAGCACATACATATAACACTCTAGAAGACTATCTTAAGTAAGTCAAGTGTTGACTTTTAAATTATGGATTAGTTTCTTTCAAGAATAGAGATCCTGATCCAATTACAGAGTGAATCAGGAATCACAATCAAATGTAAACACAATGTTTATGTACAAAATTTATACAAAGGATCTTTGTCCTGACATATAATATTATTACAATATGTGTGTAGGGTTGTGATGTAGTATTATAAGGTAATACTGGCTTTTGAAGCTAGGTTCTTGTTTGTCATCACGACTTCATGTGTTCATTACTGGTGGAAATAATATTGAAGGGTTCACAATTTCTTTTTATTTGTAAACAATATCTGTCCCTCTTGATTTAGTATTATAGTCACTTTTAAGGTGGGTTATACAAGGGTGAGCTGCTCTGGCTGACGAATTCTTAACTTATATGTCGGCGGCAGGAAAACTGTCTCCTCTGCTCGCTTGCTTCTCAGTTATCTTGAAATACACCACTGGTCGATATTTTAGACAAGGAGTCTGCTGCCAGCCCTCTGGATCCAGCACAATTCAGACCAGGTGCTGCTCTAATACTTCAGTACCACGGTCCCACAATTCAAGGAAATAAACACAAGTAACGTTGACTGGCGATGAATTCTGGCACAATTTTGATCTGCCTTATCTCAGGCTTTTATTTAGAAAAATATTAGCTTGAGCTCAACGCACTTGCTTCTCACAAAATTTATTTTCAAAACTGGCCCTGAACTGACGCTTCTATTTGACTATATCGATCGATCTAACCAATGAGACCACGTTTACAAGAGACTTTGAAAACTTTTCCCATCCTACACGTTGCCATTCACAACAATAATAGTATTTGCAGTTCGACTAATAAGGTTTCGCCTTACATATTACTACAGCCAATCAAATCGTATCTAACTTGTTGGCCTCATTTCCCCTAAAGCAGTGTTTTTCAAACATGCCATTATGAGCAAATATGATCTTGTGCTGTCAGACAACCCCACTATAGTATTTTGGCTATAATTTGTCAATTACTAGACTATTTGCGTAACAGATAACATATTCTTTGTCAGCAAGTCCTAAGGCACCCAAATATATAAGTTTAATGGAGCTAAGTGGCTTCGTTCAAAATATGTATTTGCTTCTACCCCCCGTTCACTTCCATACCAAGGGATGTCTTCTGTACTGTCAGACTAATGTCAGGAGCTTAGACATAAATCAGTAGAATGTCAGGTTTCCCAATAAGAGCTTAAACCTGTTTTCAAAACCTAACTTCGTATCGTTAGTGTTTTTTATTTACTGTTTATTTGAAAAAAACAGGCCTGCATGCCTTTCGCGTGGGATTGGCGTTCACTTTTTAATTGCGAGACGACGTGGTACAATTGCATGCGTTCCTCCGTGCATCTCTCTCTCTCTTCTAAGCCCGTCTGTCTTTTAGGTTAACGTAGTGTGTATAATGACATTAATGTAGTATTATATCTAGGTCATTAAGCAGTGTGCCTATCAAGGTCGTATAAGAAATACAGTACCAGTTTTATTTTTAGAAACGCGTGTATGATGCTGTAGGCTTTTACTATCGTACGTAGAAGCGTTACAGTTATGCAGACGAAGTAGAAAAAGGGGATCTCTGGTTCAGCCATTATGGCGTTCTACAACACAGGCATACGCTATTGTGAAAGCCTAGTCCTTCACCATTCTTCTTTCTTTTGTATTATTTCGTTCTACTTTACATTTATTTTCTAATTTATATATGTGGATTAGAATTTTTCACGACAATATGGTAGAACATTCGTGGTCCAGACGGATCATCAGCCCCTCATATTCTTATCACAGGCCAAGCATGAACATGCCAGATTATTACGATGGTCTTTATTATTACAGCCATATCAATTTACCATTGAATATATTCCGGGGTCACAGAACGTCGGTGCAGATTTCCTCAGTAGGCACCCCTGTGATCAAAATTAGAGTATTCAGCAGGCGTAAGGAGTGATTTTATCTATGTGTATCACTGATTTTGGAACTTGCATTAGTGCATGTTCTCAAGTGGGGAGATGTGTGGTGGAATACATTGATACAGCGCTAAAATCCTCCATTATAAATATCAAAGTTAACATAAAAATGTAAGGATAAAATATCGATAGGTTATGCTGCGGCGTTTTCGCCCACGCCACAGGCTCGTTGATTTGGTAGACCGTACCATTTTTTCTAGTGTCATTGAAAGAAAAAACTAATGATAACATGGGAACGCGAAAGGCCTATTCGTCAGACGGGGTAAGAAAGGGAGGGAAGAATAAAATGATGCTGTCTGCTAGCGTTTAAATCTAAGCCTAACATACGCGCGAGCTCGTAGTGTCTGAAATTCGAGGTAAAGTAGAACATGTAACCACTTAGATCACGAAAACAGACTTAGCTCTTATTTCGAATGACGTAAAACTCTCGAAAATAGCGGGACAGCACATGGAAAAGAATTGAACGCGTGGTAGTAAGGCTGTCAAGACTAACATGGAAAAAAAAAATATGGACTTTCTTATTAATAGGTTTAGAATCACAAAAATTAGCTAGTTTGAGAGCTGATCTTTTCCTGATAAATAATATGCCGTCAAATAAAAGGACGGGCAGATAATTCAGAAGTTATGGACAAAAGACTGATTTGTTCGATGCAGACTTGCAAACACATGTCAGTTTTGCATTCACTAAAAGTTACATTTGACGCGTCCTTGAGACGAAGGCAGAGGGAAAAAAGTACATGTAAACAAGGGAAGGACAAGGAGGAGAGAGTCTAAAAATAACTTCGAAGTAGAAATTTAAGCGGTGGGTGAGGAAAAATTTGAATAGTTTTTTTGTAGTTGGGCCAAAACCAAGTCCAAACTTGGGAATTGACAAGTTAGGACAGACCGACCGACAGAAAAACATTACACATTTGACCAAAAATTGGACATTTAGTTTGAAATTTTAAATTCTAACGGGGCAGTACTCTCATTGGAGGAAATAGCTAAGATTATTGAAAATTTTGCCGGCTCGTTGCCATTTTTACGAATACTGTCCATACAAGCAGTTCGTTGAGGCTAAGAAGTGATCGTCCAGTGAATACATATACTAATAGTAGTGGGACGCCATAGTCTAGCCAGCAGCTCAGCTGAGTTTGTGCTATATCAACGTAACTGTGTTTTCATTTTGAATTGTGAGTTTCTTGGTCTGGCACTGTGCTAGTGCCAGATGTTCTGACAAGTACACCAGTGCATGACATAAGATGCCTACCATACTACCTCAGAGCATTTAAGGAGTGGGCCTAAGGAACAGCTTTCTTCAGTCGTCACAGGCCAGCTAAGTATTGTAGATCTGGCCTGTGGAAATTCATCAACCACTTAGCATATTAGAAAATCCCTGGTGTATAACTAACTTTTCCACCATAAATCTTGTATAAGAGCAAAATGAACACTATTACCCACAGACTGTGAATGATGAAAATACCCGACCCGACATCCAGCACTAGATTCTAAAGACTCTTAGTTAATAACAATACTAGTAGATTCAACTTATATATATATGTACAAGTCTTTCATGTGTTTACCTGATTCTATGTAAATTTATTGAAACTGATTCATATTTGATTTTATTTTTAAAAAGTCCTGACCAGAAGAAACTTTGGACCAAATTTCAGGACCAAATAAATTTGAAAAAATTGTAATTCCCAAATTTTAACACAGTGTTAATTGACTTGATCATAGAGCTTAATATTAGTGTTTGTGTGTGTGATTGTGTACTCAATTACCAGCACACCACCCTTCATTACCCTAGACATTATACGTAGCTATCATTCATATTAGTCACAATTAAGTCTGCTTGAGGTCATAGGTGGTAGTAGCAAGTACCCTGTAAACTCACATAAACTGTTATCCTCAGGGACCTTCACAACTGACCTCATTCAGTACACTAGTAACATAGCAACCACACTTTATAACATCAAAATCCACCACATTCATGATCTGGATTTTGCAGACGACTTGGCTCTTCTGTCCCATAAATAACCATAATCAGATGCAAGAGAAAATGAAAATTCTCGATGAGAGGTCACAACAAGTGGGCCTGAAAATACACAGGGACAAGACAAAGATACTTACTTACTTAGTCGTTCCCCTTCTACCGTGAGGTGTAGAGGGACAAGACAAAGATAATGAGAATAAATGCAAGAAATGATAACAAGGTTGAACTTGAAGAAACACCACTAAAAGATGTAGAATCGTACACATATCTTGGAAGTAATATAGACAGAGTTGGATGGACAGACAGTGATATAAAAATAAGAATGCAAAAAGCAAGAGGAGCTTTCATTGCATTGGGAAACATATGGAGAACAAGAGAAATCAAGTCCAACACGACAATAAGAATCTTCAACTCAAATGTGAAGTCAGTCCTTTTGTATGGCTCTGAGACATGGAGAACAACAAAAACAACAACCAAATAGCTACAGACTTTTATAAACGGGTGCTTGCGTAGAATAGAAGGACTGGAATGGTATGACAAAGTCACAAATGTGGAATTGATGACAAGAACCAGACAAGTGCCAGTGGAACAAGAGTTGAGAAGAAGACGCTGGCGATGGATAGGACACACATTGAGGAAACCTGTTGATAGCATTACAAGGCAGTCCTTGTTCTGGAATCCACAGGGAAAGAGAGGCAGAGGTAGACCAAATAACACATGGAGAAGAGAACTGGAAACAGAGGTGAAAATGATGAGGAAAACATGGAAAGAACTTGAGCGGATGGCACAGGATAGGAACACTTGGCATGTGTTTGTTGAAGGCCTATGCTCCTTGAGGAGCTAAAGGGTATTGATTGATTGTGTGTCGATTGGGGTGGGGGGGGGGAATGTTGGGAAAATGTGACGTCACACTTGCTTTTTTTCATAAATGATGTTCCCACTTTTATCAGCAATAGTTAACTTTTATGCGCATAAGTTAACATTTATTCGCTATAGTTAACTTTTATCCGCAATAGTTAGCTTTCAACCGCAACAGTTAACTTTTATCCGCAATAGTTAACAGCTCCCTCGTGGACGACTTATATTAATATTATGATCTCCCTACGTCACCAACACACTGCAATATGGCAGCGAGACTTGGACAACCTATGCTAAGCAAGAAAGAAGGCTCAATATCTTCCATCTACGGTGTCTACGCCACATCCTCAGCGTTTTGTGGAAAGACAGAGTGACAAATGTCGAGGTGTTGTCGTGTGCTGGCCTTCACAGCATGTATACACTGCTTAGACAGCGCAGACTACGCTGGCTAGGCCATGTCCGCCGCATGGAAGATGGTCACATCCCGCGCAGCACATGCAAAGGAAAATCTATGTAAAAGCCGCATTAATAAAACACTATTTTACTTAAAAGATTATATTGTCTGCACTAGTTAACGCACAGATTAACGCACAATTTTTCCAACGAACTGGCTCTTCTGTACATAACCGTAATCAAATGTAGAACAAAATGCAAATACTTGATGAGAGGTCACAGCTAGTGGGTCTGAAAATACACAGGTAGAAAACAAAGATGATGTGAGTAAATGCAGTAAACGATAACAAAACTCCACTTGAAGAAACATCACTACAAGATGTAGAATCATATATATATCTTGACTTCAATATAGACAGCTGGAAGAACAGACAATGTTATCAAAATAAGAATACAGAAGGCTACAGAAGCTTTCAATGGATTAGGAAATATACAGAGATCAAAAGAAGTCCAAAACAAAAATCTGAATCTTCAATTCAAATGTCAAGTCAGTCCTTTTGTATGGATCTAAACTTACTTACTTACTTAGTCGTTCCCCTTCTACCGTGAGGTGTAGAGGTTTGGAAGAGAGAGCGCCAGACCATTCTATCAGCTGTCTTCTTCCTGGCCTGGTTCCATTCTAGTCCTCGGTCCTTCAAAGATTGTCTAATGTTGTCCTCCCAGCGGACTCTGGGTCGTCCTGGAGGTCTGGATCCCTGGCTCTTTGTTTCCCATGCTTGTCGTGGTAGCCGATCTTCTCCCATTCTGCAGACATGGCCAAACCATCTTAGTTGGGACTGTTCTATTTGGGTCTGCAGCGGATGGGATTTTAGGCCTTGACGGATCGTCTGGTTATGGATCTAAACACGGAGAACAACAATCAGAAAGCCTCAGACTTTCATAAATGTGTTTAAAAAAATAAGGTCTCATAGCATATACTGCAGTAGAGGAGTGTCGTGTAAGAGACTTCATAATACTAGGTTGAGCTTCGAGAGGTGGTGTAACCAGTTCCCCCTCCTGGCTGTCTTTACCTTTCTTAACCCAAGAGCCATACCAAGAGTGAGGTATCCATTTACATGCTAAGTAGAATAGCGTGACGTCACCGTTTTTTTTTTTCAACCTGCCACCTTTGCCGCGAGAAGTCTGCGCTCTAACCATGGACGCTCTAGAAAAGTGGATGCTAGTCTAAAATAGAAGGACTGTAGTGGTGTGCCAAGACCACTAATGTGAAACTGATGACACGAACCAGGCAAATTCCAGATCTTTTCTAGTTATCCTGCCTTGTATAAACTGTCCTGCTATTTCCAAGAATAAGCACTAGAAATAATTTCAGTCAATCCCGCTGCCCATAACGTCCCCGAATAACTACCAGTTAAAACTGACTTCTCTCTGTATGTAATCAAAACCCTTAGATATATACAATAAATATAGCCGACCAGATATGGCAGAGAAAAAAATGTACGACTCAAATATAAACTATAGAGGCTGCGCATTATCATTACGGTGAATACCATCGCATGTGCGAATATGATGAAATGACATTGCAGACAAAGAGGGGAAAAAAAGGTAGAGGCAGTTCAAACCAAGTAAACATAAGTCTGGGCAAAGCAAAGTTAAAAGGTTAATTTTGTTTAGAAAATTACAACACCGGAACAGATAGAGGGAGGGGGCCTACGCCTAAAAGGCATATATTCCAATCAGACGTAGAAAACATTAAAAACAGGCGTGTTTTTTTTATCAATAGAGTTAAATATTTTCTGCAACCAACAACAACAAAAAGAAACTAAAACGCAGAACATGATATTTTTAAGAACAGAACATCCCTATATAATATCCTTCATTGCAGTGTAGAACCAGCGACCGAAACCTGACGTCAAGTATTGTGCAGCAGTGCTTTCCTACTCGCCTATTTAGTACATGTCAGAGCTTATTGGCATGTAACCCCTCATTAAACTCAGCATTGTCAGCCTAACTGAAATTATAGTACCGTGTTCTTGAACGGAGTAGGAGACCTAAGACGCGTCAACAGTGAGGAATGCAGTTAGCGACCCATAGCCAGACTGCTTGCGTCAGGGTCAGCGAACCAGAGCTGACCAAGAACCTACTCCACCTCCAAGTGGTGGTTCTGGAAACAGGCTGCATCACTGCAGTCTGGCTGAGTGAGTAGGGATCGAAGAGGGAAGGCTAACCCGGTCCCAAAAATGCCGTGCTGAAGTCGAATGTCTCGGCCGAAAGGAGCAAATATCGCAGCTTCGCTGTAAACGGACACAACGCAACCAACGTCCTTTTCAGGACGAACGAAGAAGAAGAAGAAGAACG
Source organism: Oreohelix idahoensis (assembly GCA_024509875.1). Classification (NCBI taxonomy): domain Eukaryota; kingdom Metazoa; phylum Mollusca; class Gastropoda; order Stylommatophora; family Oreohelicidae; genus Oreohelix; species Oreohelix idahoensis. Next base: position 358,396 of record JAMPIV010010875.1, on the reverse strand, counting down.
GAGTACTTAGTCCCAATAAAAGGTCTCAAACCATAACCAACCGGATTACACAATTGAGTTCCTGATACAAGGCATGTCTATTCGATTCGCAGCGCTAGGATATTCGCGCACAAAGTAGATACCGAAAGACGGTCAAAAAGTAATGCCTCGTAATTTTTAATTTCATTCAATAGGCAAGAAAACAGATAAAATTCACACTGAAATGTAGTCCCAAGTCTGAACTTCAAAAATGTATTTCTCAATGTAGTCTCCGTTATTTGTTACAGTTTTTGTCCATCTTCTCACAAGGGCATGTATCCCCGCACGGTAAAAATTTGTGTCCTTTTTCCTAAACCACTGGCGTACGGCGCGTTTAAGGGTCTCGGTGTCCTCAAAGTGATGTCCGCGAAGATCTTCTTTCAGTGGTCCAAACAGATGGAAGTCAGAAGGTGCAAGATCGGGACTGTAAGGGGGATGTGGTAATAATGTCCAGCCAAATTCTGCAATCGCATCAATGGTGCGTTTGCGGTGTGTGACGTGGCATTATCGTGCAACAGTAGTGCAGTTCTCTGATCTTTTAATGGGTAACGTCGCCGAAGACGTCCTCTAAGCTTCTTCAAAGTTTCAATGTAACGGTCTGCATTCACCGTGTTTCCCTGTTCCAAGAAGTCGAGAAGAATCACACCCTTCTGTGGCAGATTATGATAATTGATTTCATATATCTAATTATCTTGGGGTGACATTTGACCAAAGGCTCACATGGAATAAGCATATTGAAAATGCAGAAGGAAAGGCCCGAAGACGACTAGGCATACTCAGAAAATTAGCAGGTACCAACTGGGGAGCAAATTAACGAAATCTAAAGAAGATTTATAATGGAGTAATAAGACCACACTTAGAGTTTAGCTCAGCAGCATGATCATCAGCTGCTAACTCACATCTGCAGTCTTTGGACAAGGTGCAAAATCAAGCTCTCAGGCTCATTACAGGAGCCATGAAAACTACACCAATAACAGAGATGCAGAAGGTTGCTGGATTACAGACATTGTCCCATAGAAGAGACACAAAAACCATGATCCAGATGGAAAAGTACAACAGTATGCCAATGCACCCAATGAAGGCAAGACTAGATGATCTGGCATTGGGACGTCTAAAGCGTAGCAGCTTTGTGCATCGGGGGAAAAGACTTATAAGACAGCATCAAGAAGACCTATCCATGAAGACAACACCACTGAAGCCCACCCTATACCCTGTACCATGGGAGCAGGCCAGCAGTGCCCTCCAAATTAATACATCAGTCAGTGGTCTCACAAGTGGATGTGAGTATAATGATCTGCAAAAACGAACTGCTACATTGAGTATGATCCAAGAAAGCTATCCCGATCAATCATGGATACATGCCTATACAGATGGATCAGCAACTAATGCTGTTAGGAATGGAGGTGCCGGTATCTTTATCTCATATCCTGACAACCACTATGAGACTAGGCACATTCCCACTGGTAAATTCTGTTCCAACTATACAGCTGAGGTTCAAGCTCTAGAGCAAGCTGCAAATATGATTTGTAACACCAACTCTGACTGCCACCAGGTAGTCATCCTCACAGATGCACTGTCTGTCCTGCAAGCTCTCAAGGGTGGTAAACTCCCGCATCTGAGAAATGAACTAAACAAGGTAGCTGCCAAAAAAGAGAACCATACTTCAGTGGGTACCATCTCATTGTGGTGTACCCGGAAATGAAAAGGCAGATAAACTTGCAAAAAAAGGGAGGAGAATGTGAACAAGAAGATAATGAAGTCACATACTTTGAGAAAAAGAGAGCTATCCAGACTATCAGAAGAGAACAGAACCAACCCAAAGACGACTATCACACTCTCGACCGGCAGGGACAGATAACTATTTTTCGACTAAGGACAGGGCATAACAAACTGAATAAACACATGCACAAGCTACGATTGTCTGCTTCACCACTGTGCACATGTGAATTAAACGAACAAACTGCTGAGCATGTTCTACAGGACTGTCCTCTGTATGACCAGTTAAGAAAGATATACTGGCCCAATGACTCAACACTAAACTCAAAGCTATATGGAGTTAAAGAGGAACTTCAAACAACAGTCGAATTCATCATGAGAACTCGTCTGACGGTGTAATCATCAAAGATGCGATCGCAAGAAGAAGAAGAAGATATATCTAATTTCTTTTATCTTCATTTTTCTTTTTTCCTAGCTTCACCTACGCCTGTTGGGTTAACATAAAACCTCCTATTGCTCAGAATTCTGTCCCTCTTTTCTCTTTTAGCACGCATTGTATTGCGGTTCGCTAATTTCTTTGATGAAAATTCACCAGCAGACTGATTAGCATACGCTGAGCGGGTTATCTGAAATTTTATAACGCCAGAGATCGAAACGTTGTAAGAGATCAGACAGCGACCAGATTTGAATAAATTTGAGTAGATTTGAGAAACAAGGTGAGCAAATTTTATTACCTCCCTTGTAAGATCCGTTCGTTTGATAAGTAATTAAACACGGCGAATCGAAAGATCTAAGGACCTTGCTCGCTGAGATACGAGCAGAGACGAAGGAAACTCACACTGATTAGCTAATTGGCGAGGCCCGCTCTAAGAATGAATGCAAGCCTGGTTGTCGGCTCTTTAGTGTGAGAAAGATCTTTGATTGGCAATCCGAACGTAGAATTTCCCGTAGGTGAAAACATCTGGCAGAGTCTGGTTTTAGGTGAATAATGCACATTTCCTTTCATGTCTAATATATAAAAACCAGCAGTTTAAACTGAAATCTGTCCAGTACTCATCAGATTTCAGAGAGACATCTAGCTCGATTTCTAGAATCACTCGCAGTAGTAGAGTCTTAGTTTCTCGTGGAGATAGTCTTAGAAGTTTGTGTTGTGGTAATTATCTTACTAGTAGTTGAGCGATTTAACTAGTTAGATCGTCAATTATATTTTACTAGTTTTCATGTGCAGAGTGATTTACTAGATAGGTCCGTCAATAAGTATTTCTCTAGTTTTATTGTGTTACAGTGGATAGCAGAATAAATAATATTTCTAGCTAAACTAGATCAGCTATAAAATAAATTTAATTAACTGTTAGTAACCAGTCAGAGAATATTTTAACCAACTATGTAAATGCACTGTTCATCATGAGTATTGACGAAATATATGTATTTCTAATTCATGATGATAAGTTTTTAATACCTAGAATTTATTTCACGGGAGTTTAAACGATGAGACAAGCTCTAAGCTTGAAGTTTCAATTTAACGTTAAATAACCGAAGTGAATATATTACATTTTATGCGAGGCAGGAGAGGAGTGTGAATAATATATTGGTCAAGTACTGTGTATGTTTTTCTCCCTATACAGTATTTGGGTCAAACCCTAAAAACCTTACCAGCGGCTTCAATGTATATCTGAGAATAACCATAAGAAAGAACATTTTGTACTTAATTACGTGTCATTCAAGGTAAACCTGTCTGGCATTGTGTTTGCATCCAGAAAGACACAGAGCACCAACCTAAAGGACATTAAGACTAAATGCTGTAACTGGGCCTATCGAGCCAGATTATATTTTTTTCCAAAAATCTCATTTGCATTCAGCCCATGTGGCGAAATTACAAACATTAACATTTCCGACGTTTGACAAATTGTGGTGTGACAATAAATTGTCGATACTGAGTGAAGTTACCGACCTGACATTTCTTAAAGTACTGGAAACCTCCAGATTTCGACACTGTGAGCCCTGTGGAATCTCTTACCTGGACTGATTTCCAGACATAAACAGTAATCCTATAATATAACAGTGAAGTTTATGCTCCCCGGAGAATTGGAATTAACCGGTCTCTGTAGAGCTGGGGTTAATCTTTGCCAACCGAACACGGGATTTGCTGAGTGTGTGTATGACTTAAAGATTGTTCCAGAAGGTAAAAATCAAGTTTGTAGGTAAGAACGACTGTCAGTGGCCACTGCTGTATGAATAGAATAAAAGCAGGAATGAGTGACTCGTTTATTGTATAACTCATACACCCACTTTGTATTTCTTTATGCAAGTTGTTGCTAATGCTATTTCCTCTTAGAATAGATTAATGTATTAACTCTGTTCTTAACTGTAGAGGGAAATCCTAGACCCTAGTGTATAAATCTTTGACTCCTTTGGGGTTAATAACTTTTCTCTAACGGGATCTTGTCTCAAGAGAGGGGGGGGGAGGAGGATTTCACCAATGAGTCTAACTCTTTAATAATTCTTTAACCTATGTTTGATTGTATTTGATTTGATATTCAACTTGTAGCTGTTGTGAAGTTTCTTATGATAAATAAAATGTACATAAACTTTACTTACGTGTGTTGGTCAGCTCGTTCCAAAAGATCCATATTCCATAGATATAGTGTTCATGTATGTGCGTCTAACTGTCGTCACTTCTGTGTGTGTGTATGTGAGTGGTGATCTATATATATATATAAATATATATTCTAGTAGACTGTCTGACTACCCAAGTTCTGTTGTAGAGATAGGCTGAATGAGAGAAGCTTCTCGATTTCAGGGACAGACTCTAACTAATTTCCACCATTTCACTCGCGAAAATCTATTTCTTTACATTATCTCTCACTGAGTCACCACCTGTTCTAATCTATTTAGAAGGGACCAATCTATAGCATTAATCTCCCCTATCAAAAATCTACGACACCTTCTCATCCCAAAACACGGAGGCCATAACTTTCCCTATAGATGGTGAACTTTTGAACTTCTTTCTTGTCGGCGATGTTGTGTGATGCCATTCCAAACACTGCCTCTTGGATTCTGGTTAAAAAAATGAACCCAAGTCTCATCACCTGTCACAATATTCGATAAAAACTCTTCTCCTTCAGTTTCGTAACGGTGCAGGAGGTTGATGGCTATGGTTTTCCTTGTTTCTTGATGTCTATCTGTCAACATTCTGGGTACCCACCGTGCACAAACTTTTTAATAACCCAGGTCTTTAATGATGATCTGGACACTGCCTTTACTAATGGACAACATGGAAGAAAGTTCATCCAGTGTTACCCGACGGTCACCACGAATGATGCCATCAACTCGATGAATGTTGTGTGGAGTCACTGCGGTAGACGGACGGCCAGTCCGCTTTGCGTCAGCCATTGAGGATTGACCTACTTCAGCTTCGTGACAACGATGTACCCAACGTCGGACAGTGCTAACATCCACTGTTGAATCTCCATAATTCTTCAAACGTTCGTGGATGCGAATTGGGGTCTCGCCTTCAGCATTGAGGAATTCTATGACATAACGTTGTTTTAACCGAACGTCTTTGGCAGCCATTTTTAAACTGTTACAGTGGTTCCACCTGTTACTGAAACAGGTTGGTAATGCTATACAGTGCAGAAGAGTGTTTGAAGAATCCTGCTAAATTTACAAATTGCACACCGATGCAGTATTTACATACATAAAAAATAGGAAGCATTACTTTTTTACCTTCCCTCGTAACACTTGCCATGAGCTGACCTCAATTTGTTATGCGTGTATTATCTGTCAGAGGAAAGACATAGTTAACCGAAAGCCTATCCTGGTTTAGGCTTGAACAGTTTGTTTGTGAAAAACGGCGCAAGGATACCGTCTTCAGTCGATGTATAAATTTCCCCCTCAGTTTATGGGCAAAGACATAAAGACACTGACTTAAGTTTTGTTTGTTTGTTTTTTTTGTTTTTTTTTTGTATTTTTTTACAAGCAGCTGAAGGATTGTTTATTGTCCCTGTCGGTGTCCAACGAGATCGTTTTGTTTTCCTCGATGCATGAATTTATGTAATTGTTGACTTTGATATTTGATCTATTATTATTTGCTGATATTTTTTTTCCTATACAACGTAAAAGAATTTTAATCAATTTTAACCTTTTGTTAATGCACTGTTCAAGACCTTCATCCATGTCTATTATTAAGTGACTTTGTAAGCTCTTACTATGTATGTGTCTACCAGTGAGAAAGAAGAGAGAGCGGGTGAGACTTACTTCATGTGGATTGTGGGGCTTGGAAAGAGAGATAGCTTTAACAGATCTTCTTCCAGGCTGTCTTAAGTTTCTCCCTAACTTCGCACATTATCTGTGTTTTCTCTATAAATCTTGCCATTCACTCAAATTGTCTTACTCAACAAAATACTTCTAAAATACCCAACTCACGACCTTGAGAATAATATAATCGCACAGCACCTGATAACATATCAGAAGCAATAAGAACAACAAACACAAACTAAAAACATGCAAAAACAAAACTTCCTACTATCTCTAGAAAAAAGTATTTACAATTAACCTAGACGTGAGGTACACAACACAGTAAAACATTCATATCACATAACAAGAATCAACATGTAGCAGCTACATGAGCCAGTGTGAACCACATGGGATAGATAACTACAATAACAATATTCTTAACAAAAATTAAATGCAAAGTTATTAAACAAATAAAACTCAAGACAACAACAAAAGTAGACGCAATAGTAATAATTATAAGTAGAACAATAAAGAGAGAGGCAAGTTGAGACAAACTAGCAAAGAAACTAAAGTTCACCTGTACAGCGAACACTAAAGAGTAAAGAAGGAGATCCTAAAAAGGATGGAAACTGGTACCCTACAAACAACACAGTCACAGTAAAGCACCATTAAAAACAAATGCAAAAACGTGGTCTAGAATAAATAACAAAGAAGAACAATAAACAAAATATTCTATATAGAATAAGAGACGCTGTATGCACAAATATTAACCATCACGGGATTGAACAATGTACACCATGTATAAGAGAGATTTCGGCTGTCTTAAATATGGGCTGAATACTAACCAAATAAATGATCATGATCTTTCTTCTTACATCTGTCTAATGTTCTTTCCAAGTGACTTTTTTTCCTTTCTTTCCCCCCCCCCCCCCCCCCCCTTCCCCTAAATTCAGTTACAAAGACTACTTTGTGATGATTTTAATTGACAGCGCGCACATTGTCTCATCATTCAATAATACTTGACACTAATGCGCAGGTTCGTCCGTCACACAATTTTCCGATGCGATTATTATTATTATCATCATCATCGCCATCATTATCATTACTATTATTTTGATCCGGATTATTAAAACTGTAATCATCATCACCATTACCCTTAAACACCCCCCAGTGAGCACAGGCCTTCAACAAATTGTAATACTTATGTTAATTAAAAACAAGAAGTTAGTACAAAACTTTTCACGTCTTTCGCAGATTTTCTGAAGATTTTAATCAGCAACGTGTGTTCTGCTACGAGGAGTAAACAAGATGTTAACGGTGCTTGCTTTCCAAATGGACATAACGAGCAGCTCATGCATTTTTTACAAAGACCCGTGATTTACTGGTAATAGCACCCAAACTAAAACTTTGTGGAGCAGTTTTGTGTTTTATTGTAATCCGTCAAACGAAAGACTAGCTAAAGGTCATTTTTTATTATGGCGTAAAAACAATTGGGACGATCAAGTAGACGCAGTCACCATGGTTGAAATATCGTGTCCTTAAAATTATATAATGTTATTTAATTTTATGCTCAAACACGTGATTCATGAACACTGCGACAATGTGAACAGAACGTCTGTATGCACGAAGGATGGAACGTTTTGTAGACGATACAGCAAATGTTTTATAGGTCCCAAACTGGATATCCCTTGTATAGACGAAGACGAACAGACGATGGTGGTATTACTGCCAGAACTAAAGGTAAAAACTGCTACCACATATTTTATATTGTCAGTATGGAATTTAATTCAGCAGCAGTTACCCTCCATTCTAATTTTCGTTCATCATTCACAACTTTTATTCAGGAAAAGTCTTTTGAAACACATTCGCTGTTAAATTCTAATCCAGGTTTTAAAGAACTTTCCTCAAAACATAAAAGGTAACGGTAGTCCGACAGCACATAGTTGCCGTAGGGGGGTGAAATGTTAGAGCAAACACTATACACCGGGTACAAAAAGGCTAGTATACTTCTTGTGCCCAGCGAAACACGTGGTTCCCTTTGTTGCTGTCATCATCAGGGGCCATCTTCACATCGAAGGTCGGCTGCAATGTATCGCCAACGTCTTCTGTCTCTTGATTGATGGTGCACTCTGATAGAATCTTTCCTGTCCATCTCTTGATTGATGGTGCACTCTGATAGACTCTTTCCTGTCCATCGCAACATGTTATCTTCCCACTTGTACGCTTGTCTTTCTCTTGCCTTCAACTCTTGTCTTCTATTAATGTCTTCAGGAAGGTAGTATGATTTTTTTTACATGGCCACAATATTTTAGCTGTCTAATTTTGATCTCCTTCATTAATTCTCTTTTCATTCTTAGGTTTTCTAGGGCCTCTTTATTTGTTTTCTTCTCACTCAAAGAGACGTGCCCCACTTTTCTAGAGTCCCACATCTCAAAGGCATCACTTCTTTCTTCTAACCGCCTGTTCATTGTCCATGTTTTTACCATACAGTAATGATGAATATATAATTATATCATTTGATTATCACACCTCTACAAAGTCATAAAGGCATATATACATTTGTTTATATATTGAAATAATTGCATAGCCAAAGCAGAAAGAGCTTTTCAGAAAATGAACAGTTGTTTATGCAACAAATCTTTAACCATGGGAATAACTTAGTTTGCTGATGTTACTGACAGCCGACAGTATTACTCAGAACCAAAGTAATAAGTCAAGTAAGGTGCCGTGCCTCGAGATATTCAAGGTAACTGAAAAGTCACGTCCTATCTGTAAATGGTTATATCCTCGCTTGTCTCTATTGGATATACATGAACGAAATATCAACACAATCATCAATAACTACTATTCGACAAACAAGTTGTTTTTTTTTTTTTAATTCACAGAAACGAAATCAAATAAAATATAATATGGCCATTAAAGAGACGTTACAAGAGATAACAAAAATTGATGCCCGCAGTGAAATCTAATGTTGAACAAGCCGGATCTCACGATGTGTTGTAATGTTCATGTGACATATCATTTTATGTAATTGTCTTTATCCAGACGTTTGTTTCATATAAAATTAGGTGGATAGGAGTAAAACAAAATAATTTAAAAATAGGAAGTGACTATTCAATCACCTTGTACATCTCGATTTAAAAAAAAAACCAATCCATTATTTATGTCCTCTATGACGTCTCTATTCCTCTTATCTTTCCCGTAATAACGACGTTTTCGGGTGCTCCTATTCTCATCACATGTTTAATTATAGAACCTAAATATAAGAAATGCATAAACAAATAATAATGTAAAATATAAGTCAACCGGATGTAGTCTTACAGTACTGGGTTAAGAATACATGGGACAACATCCCGGAGATGTCCTAATTAAAACAAGTGCGGGAAAAAAAAATACAGTATCTTGAAGACCAAAAATTGGCAGTTCATTTTTACTGGACACATTCTCATATCAGGAAAGGTAAACACTTAACTGAACGACTACTGACATTACCGGGATATGGTATCCCACTACAACAGGAGTCATCAACGGGAGCTGAAATCCCTACATTCCTAAACTGATACAGTATTAAAAAATGCAGCATACTACAACTTCGTCTTTGTCACGGATTGCCTCCCCTGCTTTGCAGTAGTGGTCCAACAGTGGCCAAAATTCAAGAGTATCTAATATTGGCTTCCAAGGTATCTACCTGCGCGCAAGATTACTCTTGGCAGAGATGTAGATAGAAGATGAATGACACTTCTACCTTAAGGGAGAATTCACAAGATATTTCCAGAAGTCACGAACAATGTTGCTTTGGGCTGAACAATTGTTAATGCATTAAACCTGGTCCGTCGCCTTTTGTGAAGGATTTAAGCAATGGTTTAGCCCGTTCAAGCCCCCAGTTGGTGTAATCCAACGAAATCCCTCATAAGGTATATCTCTGTTTTGCGGTAAATATATGTCTAGGTATTTATACTTACTTACTCAGTCGTTCCCCTTCTACCATGAGGTGTAGAGGTTTGGAAGAGAGAGCGCCAGACTATCCTATCGGCTGTCTTCCTCCTGGCCTGGTTCCATTCTAGTCCTCGGTCCTTCAAAGATTGTCTAATGTTGTCCTCCCAGCGGACTCTGGGTCGTCCTGGGGGTCTGGATCCCTGGCTCTTTGTTTCCCATGCTTGTCGTGGTAGCCGATCTTCTCCCATTCTGCAGACATGGCCAAACCATCTTAGTTGGGACTGTTCTACTTGGGTCTGCAGGGGGTGGGATTTTAGGCCTTGGCGTATCGTCTGGTTGCGGACCATGTCTCTTCTTGTTACTTCAACCACCTTCCTCAGATACCTCATTTCTGAGGTTTGGGTCTGGCTTTTATGGGTTGTAGTCATTGCCAATGACTCGCATCCATATGTCAAGACTGGGACATAGGTGGAGCGGTATAGAGCCATCTTCGTTTTCTTACCAACCTCTCTCTTGCTGAAGAATCCTCGATTTATGGCCTGAAAAAGTCTCCCAGCTGCTGCTTTTCGAGTGGCCAACTCTTCTTTGATGCCTCCCTTTCGGTCTATAATAGCTCCGAGATATGTAAAGTGGTCGACCTGCTACAGGACCTGTTCTCCCAGCTTAATCTGATGTCTTCTTTCTTCTCGTGATATCACCATGGATTTTGTTTTAGAGCTGCTTATGATCATCCCTCTCTTCTCCAGCTCTTCCTTCCAGACTTGCAGGTTGGATTGGAGATGTGCCTCTGATTTAGCAATCAGAGCAACATCATCAGCAAATGCCAGCTCTGAAATACATACAGTCTCATCTTCCAGTTCCCCACTGAATACTTTCTTGTTCTCTCCTTACATGACTTGATAACATCGTCCATGAGGAGTATGAAAAGATAAGATGACAGGATATCACCTTGTCTTACACCAGTGGTGGTCCTGAACTCTTCTGACTTATGGTTTGCTGTCCTCACATAATTTCTGCAAGACTTGTAGAAGCTCTGTATAGCATGAATCAGAGGTGCTGGAATGTTCTTCCTTGCCAAACAGTCCCAAAGTTTGCTCCAGGGGACCCTGTCAAATGCCTTTTCCAGATCTATGAAACAAAGATGGATATATATATATATATATATATATATATATATATATATATATATATATATATATATATATATATATATATATATATATATATATATATATATATATATATATATATATATATATATATATATATAAAAAGAATCTGGCTCATACGGTTGCGTTCATACATATAAAAAAACTGAATCGACTATGATTATTTAGTTTTAAAACAACAGGTAACAAATTTAATAATCAATTAGTATTAACAGTTTAAAATAAACAAAATGCTGGTGATTTTATATTGGAATCAAATTTTCTTTTCACTGAGATTTAGGGTGAGGATATATCGAATGTTCTTTTTGCTGGTGCCTTTTTATAAGCACTTAACTTTTATAAGGGAGTCCTGCAGCTGTGGTTCATCAATTCTGTGATGATGAAAGCCTTCTCCACACTCTCTTTCACTGTAGGCGGTTAGGGTGGATGCTTTTCTCACACACTAGCGGCGTTAGTACCACAAATCGTCTGATGGCTTGTAACCACGAACTTTAAACAAATAGAAAGAAACAAATGCCTGCTAAGTACATTTGTTCGCCGCAAACTAACAGGCCCATTGTGATGCGATCCACCCACCAATGTTAACCTCTCAGAAGAATTAAATTCCCGAGCACACAGTGTAACTCAGGGAATATGATGAAAATTCACCAATATCCTTTTGGGTGTTAACTAGGAAATTGCGTCTGGAGTGTGTGAATAATGTTTTGCCTGAATTACAATTAAAAAAGATACATAAATCTCACAAGATAATATGTTACACCTTAGCCACATGTGATGTAATCATCATTCATTACTCACCACTACTCCCGTCGGAGTCTGGGATCGCTCTGCTGTCAGGTTTCCCGCACGACTAGTCAGAAACCATCACCAGCTCTTGCAGTAGTGGTTCATGCATATACTATTTTCATATGTTGAGGTTGCCAGCCTTGTATATAATCACATTAGTAAATAAATTGTTTACACTTACCCCAAAATTTTGGGATTACACAATCTTCTTGCACAGATTTAGACTGGAGGAAGCTCTGTATTAGAAGCTACGAAATCACTTAGGTCTGTAAATTAGAGTTAATTCCTCTGACGGCGGTTGTTCTGCAAAATCCTTGGCCTGGGAAAACTTTTGTTTCATTCCTCTATGACTTGGTCTGGGAAATTAGAGTTAATTCCTCTGACTGTGAGTGTTCTGCGAAGGCCAGGGAAAACTTTTGTTAAATTCCTCTATGACTTCGTGATAAAATTCCTAGGATTCCAGAGTTATTAATTAAAGTCCCGGCCCCTTTAAGTTTCCAGTCTTGTATTAAAATGCGGGTTTACTTGTGAAGTCCAAATTTGCCCAATACTCGATCTGTTACTTATAGTTGTGGAATTTCTAAGTCCAGTGTCTCCTTTCTCTTTCTGGTTTTTAGGAGTCGCTGATATGACTTGTGCACTGCAGTCTTTTTGTGTGATCTGTGTCGGTGTTTTCATCACACTATATTCTCAGTACTTAGTGCAAATCACAGATTGTGTTTCCGCCGAATGTTCCAATAGAATTCATTGTATATTCCGGCTCTCATTTCAAACCAATCAAATCTCTCTAGCACTGGGTTGGGTGTTTCATTTTAAAATATCCCCTCGCGTGTTTCAAAATATTAAATTTAATATCCACGCGTTTCTTCAGTGATGTCATATCGTTGCGTAAGACTTCCGGCTGCACCTGTCTGCCTCTCACCATATTGTGACCATGTGTTCCTGGCGTAACGTCTACAAATCTTGAGTTTCCAGACAGATTATCTGAGATAATTACGCACAGGGATGGTCTAAGCGGAAACAAATTACGCATTACCACCTGTGTTTCGCTAGACGGATCTCCGCCAGATTAGCCACACAATATGGGGTTCTATTCATAGACCGCGCACAATGCAAGCTTGAATAAACAGGCACAGTCGCTTTCAAAAGATGGTCAGCCTGATAATACGTGATAAAATAGTATCGCTGCCCGGGTCAATAAACCTGGCATAACAAACAATCGAGGAGTGAAGTGTTAGAGACTTAACTCTACTGATCCAACGTAGAGAGCAAAAATGAATGACAAGGCAAAAATTATGCCAAATAAAAACGATGATCGGTGAGAGAAAAATGAAGAAAAAGTGATACTGCCGGAGTGGATTAAAGAGTGAGAGAGCGCACAAAAGTACACGCACAAAAGCCTAGCAACTTCTTGTACTCATTTCAAACACTTTCCAACTGCAAGCTTTTCTATTATCGTTCAGAAATGCTGAAGCTTTATTTCTACCCTTTTTTATAAATTTGCACTTAAATTGGAACTTGGTTCGGCGAAGTTATTTAGCTATTTCTAAACAATTTAAAGACCCCCGGGACATTATCGCACGAAAAGGAAATCATACAAAGATCGGAAAGATGACAAACGTCAAACCGGACAGAACATATACCCGCCTTCCCTCACTCACCCCAGCCCTTCCGCCCACCTGACAAACCTACTCTCTAAACGATTGCCAAGACTAGGTTAGTCAGTGCCATAAACACTAGTACTAATCATGGCTGAGTACATCTGACTATGGAAAAAGAATCATTGGCGACCAAAAAAAAATTAAACGACATGAGAAAGAAAGAAATAAAGACTCCAAACCATCACTATTTCGTGGGGCAACATTCTGTACGAAATGTGTATATCTATGGAGAAGATATAATCAGTTTATGCAATCAAGACACCACTCAAGCATAGTGGGCCTAAAAGTGTCAAACACTACGCTTATACAAGCCCAGAATCCAGAACAGTGATGTAACTATATCAGCTGGCACAGCTCATATCCGACAAAGAAAAAAATGGGACTTAATTTTCTTTTATCTGGCATACCTATAAAATGGCTTATACATTTATGACATTGATTTAGGCATCTGGCCTCTGAATTTACATAGCTGTGATTTGAAGATCAGCTCAATAAAGATTAATTTTGAGCAGTGTTTCCCAAACTTTTTCGGAAATGTGCACCCAGAGCACATTTCCAGCGCTCCTACAAAGTTCTTGCATTACATCTAAAAAACTATATATAGCACTGTATGTTGTACACTTGAATTTGTTGAAACCTTCCTCTTGTTTATTAACGTATCACATTATCATTATACCGGAACAATCAAATCTGCAACAAAGCTATGTTTGTTCCTTTTTAAACACCAGCAGATATCTGATTTCCTCAGCTGCCAGCGAAAAGTACATTCAGACACACTTTGCCACTGGGCACTGGCCCATATTAAACTGGTAAACACTTCTTAGCACTGGTGGTCACCATCCAAAGGATGCTGATTAAATTTTAGTAAGCTGACCACCAACTTCTTGTCAATTTCTCTTTCTTCGAGGATGACCGAGAGGACAACTGGGGTTTTGTTATCCTTCACACCTGCTTTCGTTGCAGACGATTACGTTAGAATTTATGATCAGTGATGGTTACCGGAACTCAGGATTGCAAAAAAAAAAAAAAAAAAAAAAAAGATTAATCTATGTTTTGCTGAACGATCCTAGTAATATAACCACTGCGCTGCCTATCTTTCCTATCTCGTCCCCACCTCAATGATGTTGTCTTTCCAGTCCACTGCATTTTTTTTCACTAACACTGCTACGCAATATTTGAATAGGATAATGCGGTGTCATGGGACAAAAGGTGTTTACACGCACACTTTTGTCCATGACAACAGTGACAATATCGCCGTTTCCATTAACCTAAAAAAACAACAATGGCAACGTTGTCTAGAGGACAAGTTTCCACATTGTACATAGCAATAAATACGTGAACTCAAAAACTGTGTCAATATCGAAATAATATAATAACAACTAGTACATGCCATATATAAGAGGTATTCAAAAGCACAAGAAATTAACAATCTATATCAACAACCTACGGGTACTCAAATAATACTAACATCACTTCTGCGACTACGACAACTTCCAAGATCATAAATAACATCGATCCTCGCAACAAGTAAAACCACACAACAGACACAATCTCTTCCCAACCAAGAGCAACTACGGGACACGTCCGTTCCCTTCTACAACATCTATCAACTCCCTTTCCTCAAACTTCTTAACCTTTTACCCCTTCCATACCTCCGGCTAACTCTAGCCAATAATAACTTGTACTTTAGTCACATGTCATAACAATCAAGAGTCCAGCTGCTCGTGCAAATATCATATGCAACTCACAAACGTTTAACTTGACTTACATTGCATTCACGTTTGCCACAACAACGCATGCTATGAACCTCGCTCCACCAGGAGCATACAAATATAGCACTTTCTCAAAATTACATCTTGACATGCAGTTAATTACCAAATATTCCCGTACCCCTTTGACAAGCTTCTCGTACCCTCAGGAACGCATACCCCAGGTTGGGAAGCCTTTGCTATAGGGTGTATGAGAAACTGAGGACGAGCGAAGTTAGGGAGGGGCGGTGGGTTAGGTTTTTTTTTTCAGGCTACGTTCTCAATTTAAGCGCTCCTATCGCCAGAGCCCTGTAAATCAAAACATTCATGAAAGTGTTAGATTCAGTAACATTATTGAATTTAGCCTGTCAAATTCTCGACTACCCACTTACTACTGAACGCCCCCCTGCCATCAAATTTCCCATATCGCCCCCTCGGATTCTTCCAACGCCCCCAGGGGTGCCGTACCGTCCACTTTGGGAACCACTGGTTTAGAGCAACGGCAGACAATACAGGAGCTGTGGGGATTCTACTTTAGAAACACTGAGATCTCTAAGATCTACCTTGATAAAAATCAAGTCTGTTTTCTGGTTCAAAGAGTATTTGGAATTCGGAATAAGCGCACAGTATATGTAACTTTTATCTATGACTGACAATGTACTTCCTACAATTCCATCAACAGGGATGTGTAAAATTCAAGCTAAATGATATCTTACTGAATGTTAACTTCACTCAATAGACAATATCGGGTTCCTGTCTCATGTAGTTTATTATTAAAGTGAGTTTTTTACAGCTAGCTGGAGAGTTTTCACAAGGACCGTGGAAAAAGTACCTTTCATCCCGGGGATATCGCGATTTTAAATGTCGGCACGAAAGGGCCTGTGCTAAATTTCTCTAGCTTTAACATTATTTTTCTTTCTGCCTCCAACAGTCTAAAGATCTACCACACATACTTCTGTGATTTACCGGTAGATCGGAATATACCGTATACAGACCCCTTGGTCTGGTGCAACGACTCGGTCAAACCAGATGTGTCCAGTGCTATAATTGGTCCAATGCCAATAGATGCAATAGCTGCGATATACGTCTGTGACCAGCTGTGGTGGATTTGGTGTTACAGATGTTATCATTCAATATTTCTAGTGTACTGAATGAGGTCAGCTGTGAAGGTCCCTGATTATAACACATTTTGGGTTGAGTTATCAGAGTACCTTTCTGTTACCACCGTATGACCTCAATCAGACCTATTCTTGACTAGTATGTCTGATAGCTACGTATAATGTCTAGGGTTATGAAAGTGTGTAATGAGTGTAATTAAAATTATTACAAACACATTTAAAGTCTAACACATATATATAGAACTGAGTCAATACCACAACCACAAACAAACTGACACTCTATTATATATCTTATAGAAGTCTGTGGCTGAATATTATGTAACAGTCTATATTACAATTTATTATGCCCTGATTCAGAATTTTCTGAGTCAGGACCAACAACAAAATGAATTTTATGGTTTTATTTACATAAAGATTAATAACACAATGGATCTTCTGTCCATACAAAGGACTATTATAATCTAATTATATTTAAGTATTTCTCTAAACTAAGTAACACTGGTAACTAATGGTGGGGGTGGGGTGTTTTCATCATCCCCTCTCTTTATTTTAATCTCTTGTGGAATATTTATTGGATAATCAAATATGTTATGTTCTTTTTAATAAAAGTCAGTGGATAAACTTTTGAGTGCCGACACATAGGCACTTATCTTGATGTAGATAGTAGTATGATGCTGACAATTTCCTTTCGTTCACTCGAATGACCAGACTGCCACAGTCCCTGGTATAGTATAGTATGGTAGACCACTTGGTCCAGTAAAGTTTCACTTTCTCTCTCTCTCTCTCTCTCTCTCTCTCTCTCTCTCAAGTAAATTCACCAGGGTTCTGGCACTAACGTAGTACCAGAACAAAAAACCCTGAAACAAGGTTATGATTCTGTACAACATATCTACAATATTATTCCACAATCAATACATGGCATAATTCAATAAAGAAAAGGGTCAGATCTCTCTGACCACCCCATTTCAACCATTTTCCTCTGAGACAACAACTCATACCAGTCCTCCTGTTCTTTTCCCTAATGGCTACAACGCCTCTGACACTTCTTCTTCTTCTTCTTCGATCCTTAACCACCGACCGTCAAAGCAGTCAGTGGCCATCACGCCTAGTGGCGTCTTGTAGGGCAACAACAAATTGATTCCACTTTGCACGATCGGTGGCCATCCTTCGTACAGTACCCCAACTCTGGTTCATTCTTTGCATCTCAGCCTCCACAGTCCTCCGCCAAGTTGTTTTTGGTCGGCCTCTCTTTCGCTTTCCTTCAGGGGTCCAAAACATAGCTGTTCTTGTGATGGCATCGGGGTCTCTTCTGAGGACATGACCAACCCAGCTCCAGCGTCTGCCAGCTATGATGGTGTGCATGTCCTCTTGCTTGCTACGAGTAAGCAGATCTTGGTTGGTGATGGTATTCGGCCAAAAGATGCGGTGAATTTTTCTTAGGCATGTTGTGTGAAAAGAGGACAATTTTGACATTTCCTTCCCTGTGACTCTCCAGCATTCCGCACCATAGAGAAGCACAGAAAGCACGCAACTCTGGTATAATCTTAATTTTGTGCTTGTGCTGTATTGGGAGGACTTCCAGATGTTATTTAGGCTAAAGAAGGCTGTTCTTGTCTTATTCATTCTGATGTTGATGTCTTTGCCTGCCCCACCGTCTGGTGTTACTATGCTTCCTAGGTATGTGAAGGTATCTGTCTGTACCAGTTGCCGATTCCTTACTGATATGGGCTCAGGGTTGCTCACATTGAGCGTCATGACCTCAGACTTCTTTAAATTGATGTTCAAGCCCACCTGCTGGCTAATTTTATTAAGTCTATCCGTTTTTTCCTGGATGTGTTGATGTGAATGTGCCAGCAGTGCAATGTCATCTGCATATTCCAGATCTTCCAATGTAGAGAATGTAGTCCATCTTATTCCTCTTGGACTGCCCTCTGTTGTCTGGCGCATCACTGTAGTGGTGTTTGATGGTATTGTATGATGGTGTTATTACTAAATGTAAATTGTATGAGGCCAGCTGTGAAGGCTCCTGAGATAAAATGTAGTGGTGAATTGTCAGAAGGCCTTTCTTGCTACCACTACGACCTCACACTTAATTTTTTTTTAATGAATGTGGCTACGTAAAGTGTCTAGGGTTATGATATGTAGTGTGGTGTAATGGATTATAAATATACCCACAGATATTAACAAGACTAATAATATTAATAAATGTTAAAATACACTGAACTAACTCACGTGTGTAAAATTTTTGATAAAATTATATTACATTTATTTTGTTCTGCATCAATTTTTTAGGTTGACCAGAACTTAAAAGGATTTAGAAATTATGAAAAAATGCATGGAATATTATATCATAAATGCAATAGTGTACATATATATGTACTTTACTAGTTAGTTTTATTAAAATGTTCTAGTATTCATCTACTTGGGAGGATAGTACTGTTTGTGCTGTTGGGGTGGCCTCATCACACCTGTCTATATTGACTACACAGTGTCCAGAAAATGGTGGGAATCTTTATGGGGTTATTAGTAAATAAACTGCGTTGGTGAAAGTCCAGCAGACCAGAGGCTCACTCATCTGGTAGTTGTCGCTCTGGTGCTGAAATCAGGTGGTCCCACCTCTCCGTGCTGGCGGGCAATAATGGTGGTCTCTGTCACAAATACTGCACAGATACACTCGAGTAAAGTCACCAACTGAATAGACCCTGCTTTGTTGACGACAGAAACTCGCAGCTCTGCAATCAAAGTATGGGCCATGTGTCAAAATCTATTCTCTACCCACGTCTGGACACAACACTGACACAACAACCACATCATACAGACAGGTCAGATCTCTCTGACCAAACAGCACAGTTACCATGGTGGTTTTACATCAGATAGATCCTCCCAGACTATTGATTCTGAAAAAATATTTATTAGTTTTCGGCCCTAAAAGAGGATAGGTAATATGTATCATTATTCTCAACACTTGATCTGTCTGGTATAATCCTTGCTGGAGTTTATGTACATTGTTGGTCCCTAGACCCTGACTAGGGCGGGGGGTCTAGAGCAAATCCCTACTTGTTTGTAAGGCTAGATTTCGATATGGCAGTATCAAATCACTCAAACATGAAACAATATTCAAAATATATAAGGAAATAATTTCAATCTTACCAGATTATGAATAAATAACACAGAATTGCTAGCAAAACTCAGCTGAGCTGCTGGCTATAGTATGGCGTCCCTAAACTTCTTTCTCTTTCTTCATATGGAAAACACCACACTTTAAAATCTGTGTCTATCACTGAACAACTATTGAAGAATGGCCCCACTTTCGCGTCTGAGCGCTAATGATATGATTGTCTGTGGCCAATCACTGCCTCGGTTTATTTTAAATTTCAAATTTCCTACCATAAAGTCATTTCAGTCATGCTTCAGTCAAGTATGGATGTTTATCTGTTAGTCTGTCCGTCTCTACTTGTGTTTCTAAAAAAAATGTGCTTGTTTTTTGAACCAACCTTTCTCTCCCCTCCAAAATTTTGTCGTTAAAAGTTATATTTAGACACAGCCACCACAATATCCCCTTTCCTCCATACCACGTAGATTTGAACACCTGCGTCCAAGGTCGTGTTTTTGTGTGCAAATTGCGACACTTTTTTATTCAACACAGTCTGTCGATGATGTGAACTACACTGTCTTTTGTCATTATCTTCAATATTATCTATCCGTTTGTAAAATTAAGACCATCTTAGTTCACTGCTCAGAATAGGCCATCCGGCCAGCTAATTTTTATATTCCTAACATTAATATTAAGAAAAAATTACTTTTTAATTTTTGTAATATTCCTAACATCTGCGTTTTACCGCTCCATTCAAATCAAAAGCTTGGTATCGCAAAAGCGTCCAATAAATGACTGTGGCGTATTATATCTAAGGTCCCTTCTGTGGAGTTGCTTACTTTTTATGTCAACTTGAGAAACGTGACTTTTCTCCGTTTCCCCCCCCAATTGCGTCTCCTTAGCCTTTCCAGTCATATTTTTTTCTTTTTTGATCCGCCGTTCCCCTCCTGTCTAGCAAGTCAATTATTATGGAGGATGATGACCCGCGGTCTAGGCGATCATGTACATCAGCAGCCTACGCATTATGTTTTTATCCTTAAATGTTATCTTTGGAGGGATTTTACCGTTGTATCTCTGTCAATTTCACTACACATCTCCCCACTTGAAAACATGCCTATGGCAAGTTCCAAAACCAGCGATACACATAGGTAAAATTACTCCTCACGTCTGCCACTACTCTAATTTTGATCACAGGGGTGCCGACTGAGGAAATCTGCACCGACATTCAATTTGCCTGGGATATATTGGATACTAAACTGATAAGGTTGAAGCAATAAAGACCACCTCAGCAATCTTGCGTTTTCATGCTTAGCCTGAGACAAGAACACGAGAGGCTGATGGTCCGTCTCCACCACAAATGTCCTACCATACAGATAGATTTGAAACTTCTTTATTGCCCAGATTAATGCTAAACATTCTTTTTCGCTTGTGGAGTATCCTTGTTCCGCCTTATTCAATTTGCGGCTTGCATAAGCGACTGGTTTCAGTTCCCCATCAGGTGAAGATGATCTTTGCAACAAAGCCCCTCCGAGAGTCCTACATTACTTGCATCGGTTCTTAAGACAAAGTCCTGTGTCAAATCAGGCAGTTTGAGAATAGGCTTGCTAGTGAGTTTTTCCTTTAACTCTTGGAACGCTAGTTCACATTGTGCAGTCCAAATAATTTTATCTGGAAGTCCCTTGCGAGTCAAATCAGTCAGAGGAGCACATATAGCGTTAAAATTCTTGATGTATTTCTGATAAAATCCGCATAACGACACAAATGATCGCACGTCCTTTTTTGTTTGCGGCCTAGGTGCTCTCTGCAGTTTTTCCAAGTTCTTAGGATCAGGGGTCATATTACCCTGATATACAGTGTGTCCCAAGAATTCCAACTCTTTGCATCCAATACAACATTTTGTGGGCCTAGCAGTTAAGTTTGCCTCCCGAAGTCTATCAAACAACATCTCCAGAGCTTCAATGTGTTCTTCAAATGTCTCGGTGGCGACGAGAATATCATCCATGAAATTTGTGATACATGGGTTATTCAGGGGATCCAACAATTTTCGCATCATCCTTGAAAACACACTCGGAGCATTTTTCAGTCCGAATGGTAGCATATTGAATTCATAATGTCCATCCGAAGTGCTAAAAGCCAAATAAGGTCTCACCTCAGGCTTCACTGGGATCTGGTAATAGCCTTTACTAAGATCCACCTTTGAAAAGTATTTTGCCTTGTTCAGTCTGGCAAATAACTGTTTTGTGTCTGGTAATGGATCCACTTGTCCTTCTGTGACAGCATTCAGTTTCCTGTAATCTATGCACAGTCTGTGTTCCCCAGACGGTTTTCTCAACAAAACGACACTAGAACTAAAAGATGATTCACTGTGCGAAATAATCCCCTCCTTCAACAAATACTCTATTTCTTCCTTCAATGCCTTCTCCTTCGCGAACGGAATAGAATAGGCTCTCATACAGATTGGGTTTGAGTCTACCAGTTTCATGTCATACTGTAGCAAATTTGTATGGCCTGGTTTATCTGTTAATACATCTGTATGTTCCTCCAGAACCTTTTGAACTCTCTCCCTCTGGTTTTTAGTCAGGTGCTTACTGACTTTTACCTGTGCTGCTGTTTCACAAGGATGTAATGGGTATTCATGTGAGGTGAGTGGTTCCTTTTGCATCTGGGTTGCAATAGCCAAGGTCAATAAGGGGGTGCTTTCCTGGAGTGGTCTGTCCAGATACTTCTTTAACAGGTTTACATGATAAACTTTTTCCTTCCCCTTTTTGTCAATTTTATAGTTTGTTCTAGACACCTTCTCTAGAACCGTATATGGACCTTGCCAACCAATTTGTAATTTATTCTGGCTTCCGGGTAGTAGAAGCAGCACCTTCTCTCCGACTGCCAGTTCCCTGTCCTTTGCCTTCCTATTAAAATATGCTGCATGTTTCTTCCTGGCTTGTTTCAAATTATCATTTGCCAGTTTCCATCCAGCTTTCAAACGAGTGGTCAGTTCGTTCACATATTGATACGATGAGGTAACAGTCTCTTCCGCCTTCTCATCTGTCCAGGTCCTTAATAAAGTTACATCTGGATCTTTAATTTATCATACGTATTTTTCCTGGAACCCGTCTGGTCCCGTCCCTTAGAAGCTTTATAATGAGGACTTTTCTTCCTAGAATCATCACTCACAAATCGACCACTACCAATTTTTCTCTGGGTTTTGTCTCCCCACTTAAGATTGTTTCTGAGAGATCTTCGCTCTCTTGTCTGTTCTTCCAGTTTATATAAGTCTGACCGAGGGATTGTCATCTTATCCTGGGTAAAATTTCTTCTTTGTACTCTTCGCATAGTGGCCATGTTAATCCATTCAAGTGAAGACTGGGTGTGAAAAGGGGGCTCCCATTCCACTTTGTCTACCCGAGTATAATTAGTTTTCCTTTCAGGCCTAAAGTTGCCCCGTGGCGTTTCTAGGTCCTGCACATATTTTCCCTTTGTGGGTGTTCCCTCATGAAATACGCCACATGCTTCTACAAAGTTTTCAACATCGACAGTTTACGTCGGGCCAATAGTATCTTCGAGCAATCTTTTGGCAGATGGTACCGACTTTCTCATGGTCACCATCTGTTCCAACATGTAAGCTCCTTATTAAGTTTGCCCTATATATCTTGGGAAGAACTAACTGTCCGTGACCAGTGGATCTAGTTCCTGTCTTCCTGTATAATAGTTTGTTCTTCATGAAATATTCCCCCTTGCTCGGAGGTGTGTGGCATTTGGGCAATTTTTTAAAACAGGGCTTGAGTGTCCTATCCTCAGCCTGCGCCTTCCTCATCTCCTCTGGATGAGCATTTATAGGTTCACCTTCTTCCTCCTTCTTCTGTGACCTGGTCTGCACTGTCGCCATTATCACAGGTTTCTCGGGATTCCCCAAGAAGACGTATCTACACCCCAATATCAGAGGGTAGATTGGTTCATCTATCACTGCTGCTCTGATTTCTCCTTCCACATAGCGAGTTTTCACCGTTATCCTTGCGATGGGAAGTGTCATGAGTGGTATGTCCTTAGTCGCCCCTTGTATTTCCACTGTTTCTGTGGTATACTGACTTGGGTCCACTAGGCTAGACTTCACAACTGAATCATAATCCAAACCTGTATCATAAAGGCACCTTATGGTGACCCCATTACAAATAACATCCTCACAAACTGGGGGGTGATAAGGTTCCTGTTGTCCCTTAGGATTAACCTTTAATCTTTGCGTCCCCGACTTCATTGCAGCAATGTTTGAAGGTTTCCTTCTACAAAATTCGGTGTTATGGTTATCCTTCTTGCACCATTTACACCATCTTTTTCCTTGGTTCAACGGTTTTCTTTCATTGAACTTTTGGTCATTGAACTGTGAGTTTCTGTCGCGATAGTCATTTCTTGGCCGCTCAAAGTTTGTCCTACCTTTATTTCCCTGCTCTCTATTATCAAATTTATTAAATTGCTGTGGAGCTTTAAAATTGTCTATGTGCTTCTTCTTAGCACCACTTACCTCTGCCTGAGCTGCCTGATACCTCTCAGCAACATTTAAAATTTCCCCCAACTTCTCTGCACCTTGTTCCATGAGAAATTTTCTCATGTCTGGAGCCATGGACTCTCTCAATTGCTCAATCATGATCATTTCTTTAAGATCTTGGGTCTTCCCCAGAGCCGTCCATTTCTCCAAATAGGTTTCTAGTCTAGCAGAGAATTGGTGGTATGTCTCCCCAGACAACAGTTTAGCATTTCTAAATTTCTTACGATAAAATTCACCATTTTTCTCGTACCTTAATAACAAAGCCTGCTTTAACATGTCATAATTGTCTTGGTCTTCCCTGTTCATTTTAGCAAATACTTCATAAGAAGTACCCCTCAATCCCTGTGATAGCTTTAAACTCCACCTCTCTCTCTCTAACCCATATGTAGTAGCTAATAACTCAAAACGTCCTAGGTACCCCTCTATGTCATCGTCTTTCTCAACAAAAATGGTCTAAATGAAACCCCATAGCTGAGTTTGAGGCTCCCAGACTAGGCGTAGCATCTGAGGCAAAAGGGCTGGCACCATTTTCAGGAGCCGGGCCTTGTAATTCCAGCTCCCTTAGTCGTAATTCGTGCTCCCTCTGCAACCTTCTATCTTCTGCCTCCCTTTCGGCAGTCAACCTTTTTTCTTCTGCCTCCCTTTGCTGTCGTTTTTCTTCTGCCTCCCTTTCGGCAGTCAACCTTTTTTCTTTTGCCTCAATCTGCAGCCTCTTAATTTCTCTATCAGCCTCTAACCTCTTCTCTTCAACTAACCTCCTTTCTTCCCGTTCAATATATTTATCACATTCAGTCGTTACGTATTGAATTAAAATTTGACCATCCATTCCCATCTCCTTCGCGGTGAGCACAGCAGCTGATCTAAATTTTGCCAGCTCCGCCATACTTTTTAGACAATATAATAATATACAAGCTAAATCTCTAACCAGTAAATACACTAAGTACTTCTTATGACTATAGTCCAACTAATTCCAACTAACCAGTTAACTAATTAATTATTACTGGCTGTGAAGATTCACCAACTTTTATCTGCAGGGACACTTTTAATTTTAAAGGGAATTTTACAATTTATTTCCCTACTTTTATTTCTCCCACCAGGAGATCCTAATATTACTGTTGGGCTAATTATCCCTGGACAAGACCCCAATATTGTAGTGGTGTTTGATGGTATTGTATGATGGTGTTATTACTAAATGTAAATTGTATGAGGCCAGCTGTGAAGGCTCCTGAGATAAAATGTAGTGGTGAATTGTCAGAAGGCCTTTCTTGCTACCACTACGACCTCACACTTAATTTTTTTTTTAATGAATGTGGCTACGTAAAGTGTCTAGGGTTATGATATGTAGTGTGGTGTAATGGATTATAAATATACCCACAGATATTAACAAGACTAATAATATTAATAAATGTTAAAATACACTGAACTAACTCACGTGTGTAAAATTTTTGATAAAATTATATTACATTTATTTTGTTCTGCATCAATTTTTTAGGTTGACCAGAACTTAAAAGGATTTAGAAATTATGAAAAAATGCATGGAATATTATATCATAAATGCAATAGTGTACATATATATGTACTATACTAGTTAGTTTTATTAAAATGTTCTAGTATTCATCTACTTGGGAGGATAGTACTGTTTGTGCTGTTGGGGTGGCCTCATCACACCTGTCTATATTGACTACACAGTGTCCAGAAAATGGTGGGAATCTTTATGGGGTTATTAGTAAATAAAGGGCGTTGGTGAAAGTCCAGCAGACCAGAGGCTCACTCATCTGGTAGTTGTCGCTCTGGTGCTGAAATCAGGTGGTCCCACCTCTCCGTGCTGGCGGGCAATAATGGTGGTCTCTGTCACAAATACTGCACAGATACACTCGAGTAAAGTCACCAACTGAATAGACCCTGCTTTGTTGACGACAGAAACTCGCAGCTCTGCAATCAAAGTATGGGCCATGTGTCAAAATCTATTCTCTACCCACGTCTGGACACAACACTGACACAACAACCACATCATACAGACAGGTCAGATCTCTCTGACCAAACAGCACAGTTACCATGGTGGTTTTACATCAGATAGATCCTCCCAGACTATTGATTCTGAAAAAATATTTATTAGTTTTCGGCCCTAAAAGAGGATAGGTAATATGTATCATTATTCTCAACACTTGATCTGTCTGGTATAATCCTTGCTGGAGTTTATGTACATTGTTGGTCCCTAGACCCTGACTAGGGCGGGGGGTCTAGAGCAAATCCCTACTTGTTTGTAAGGCTAGATTTCGATATGGCAGTATCAAATCACTCAAACATGAAACAATATTCAAAATATATAAGGAAATAATTTCAATCTTACCAGATTATGAATAAATAACACAGAATTGCTAGCAAAACTCAGCTGAGCTGCTGGCTATAGTATGGCGTCCCTAAACTTCTTTCTCTTTCTTCATATGGAAAACACCACACTTTAAAATCTGTGTCTATCACTGAACAACTATTGAAGAATGGCCCCACTTTCGCGTCTGAGCGCTAATGATATGATTGTCTGTGGCCAATCACTGCCTCGGTTTATTTTAAATTTCAAATTTCCTACCATAAAGTCATTTCAGTCATGCTTCAGTCAAGTATGGATGTTTATCTGTTAGTCTGTCCGTCTCTACTTGTGTTTCTAAAAAAAAATGTGCTTGTTTTTTGAACCAACCTTTCTCTCCCCTCCAAAATTTTGTCGTTAAAAGTTATATTTAGACACAGCCACCACAATATCCCCTTTCCTCCATACCACGTAGATTTGAACACCTGCGTCCAAGGTCGTGTTTTTGTGTGCAAATTGCGACACTTTTTTATTCAACACAGTCTGTCGATGATGTGAACTACACTGTCTTTTGTCATTATCTTCAATATTATCTATCCGTTTGTAAAATTAAGACCATCTTAGTTCACTGCTCAGAATAGGCCATCCGGCCAGCTAATTTTTATATTCCTAACATTAATATTAAGAAAAAAATTACTTTTTAATTTTTGTAATATTCCTAACATCTGCGTTTTACCGCTCCATTCAAATCAAAAGCTTGGTATCGCAAAAGCGTCCAATAAATGACTGTGGCGTATTATATCTAAGGTCCCTTCTGGAGTTGCTTACTTTTTATGTCAACTTGAGAAACGTGACTTTTCTCCGTTTCCCCCCCCCCAATTGCGTCTCCTTAGCCTTTCCAGTCATATTTTTTTTCTTTTTGATCCGCCGTTCCCCTCCTGTCTAGCAAGTCAATTATTATGGAGGATGATGACCCGCGGTCTAGGCGATCATGTACATCAGCAGCCTACGCATTATGTTTTTATCCTTAAATGTTATCTTTGGAGGGATTTTACCGTTGTATCTCTGTCAATTTCACTACAATCACCCAGTCTATGACTGTTAAAAATAGAGTGGTTGATAAGGGGCATCCCTGTCGTACTCCTGTCTTCACCTCGAAGGTTAGGTTACTCTGCTCAACACTACACGTAAAGTTGGCATAGAGGCTTTTTATGATCTGACACTGCAACAATGATTCTCTCCCACAGAATAATGTGGGTTAGCCTTCCCACTGGTAACTGTGGAAATCATGTTAAGTTATACAACTCATGTCAATTTTTACTGCTTGTGTGCAACACCACAGGCCCTGCATAAGTCTGCTGGGGACCTCTGTACTTAGTCGTAAAGCCTTCCCAAACAAGCAGTATCTCAAACACCAAATTTGGTTGTAATAATAAGATTAATAAATTCATTCTTACCACAATTCAAAGAAATATCACAAACATACGTTGACTGGCATTAGCATTAATATGTAAGTTCAGCTTTGCACCCGGTCCAGGCTGCCAAGGTTTATTATTTCACTCTAGGCACTGCTGTTCTCAACGCAGCTTGCTTACAAAAACTTCTGTATCAACTGGCGACAAGCCTTTGAAAGCTTTTGCCAATATTAACAGACCGGCCCAATCAGCGAGGGTCTAGTTTTTTTCAATTCAAATTAAAAAAAAAAACTCCAAACTTCTAGGAGTGAGTCTTCAAAATATATTTAGCTTTGCTGCCTAACCAATACCCTCCTTCCTATACCCTTCTACCAGCCAATCAGATTTGAATCAATCTAATGCCTCTTTTTTAAACTAGCGTCCCCAACTAACGTTATGGATAAATGAGCAAAAACAACGGTCCGTCCTTCTTAGTGTTCGTAGACATATAGTATTATTTCAATAACTTGGCTAATAATTAGACTACCATATATTTTAAAACATATTATTGCTCAGGGGACCCTAAGCTATCTTTTTTATATGATTTTTATGGCTATATTATTTGTCGTTTAGATTTTCAGTTTTGTCACTGTTAATCGTCAATTTCAACTTTTCCAAAAGTCGGCCATCTTTCCCCCTCCTTTTCTATCATTTTTTTTCATTCAAATAAACCAACTAGTTGTGTTACATCAGAAATACACTACTCGGCGAGAATGAAACACTGTCTGTGTGTTTATGTATTCTGGCTTGTCCAACAGAGAGGTTATAGTATTAGTCCCGCGTGCAGAACGAAGAGGGGTTTTTGCCAAGCGTTGGTAGTATTTGCGTTAATTATTACAGTTGTTTCGTTCTTACTACTGGAAAATGTCCGAGTTACTACTAATTTAGGCGTTAAAGTTAAAATCGTACGTTAATTCAGACGGTAGGTTGGTGTCACAGTTCTGGCAGATCGTTAAGGTAGCTGTGTCCCAGAATTTAATCAAATTTCATCAAATACTGCATTTTTGTTTTTTAATGTTTTTATGAAGCCAAACCATTTCTCTCCACAATACATAGGTTTATATTGTCCAGTGATGCATAGTTTTTTACTTTTTAAAGGATAAGTGACCAGGGGGTGATCTTAATTTTCCTTGACAACGCATGTTTACCTCTGGTTACTAACCACTTTTTAAAAACATTATGATGCGCACACTAAAAAGGTGAAATGATAATAATTCCATAACTCTTCTGTACCAGAAAATACCAGAGAACCATTTATGAGAAGGGAAATTACTCTCCTTAAAGTCAGTTCTTTATGATCTAATGTGAAAAACGTGGGCTGAAAATTTTTCTGCTTTTTCTTCTTTTTCTCACTTTCCCTATTTAGCATGACAGGTACATTTTGAGACGCGATATCTCAAGAACAAATTGTTGGAATGCTCTGAAACTTTGCAGAGTGTTTCTTAATATCTTAAACCTTGTCCTGAACCAAACTTTGATTTGCTTTCTCAATTTGTTTTATTTGTAGAGATATTTTGCATACTAATGAGGTTCGATAAATTTCCAATTCTATTTTTTTTACAAATGGTCACACATAAGACATGCTATATCTCAAATATTTTTGGTTTAGGACATAACGCACTCACTTGTGGACCTGTATGCACAATTTCAACTCCATATGTTGAGAAATAATTGTTATGTGGGTTTAAAATAACCCTGCATTTTTTATACTGCGGTGGCCATTTTGAATAGCTAATTAGCATAATTATGCACTCACTCATATGGTTTGATTTCTCTCTTACCAAGGAACATTTTGACATATATAGGCAAAATGTAAAGTTATAAATAAGAAAAATTCATGTTTCTACAACACGGCTACCTTAATTGTAAGTCTCAAAACCGAAACTAGGAAAGCGGGTTAGATTTTACGGCGGGATCGTTTTATAAGCATTTCCTCTGCACAAAAGGCAGCGCTATACTGGCGTAGAGACGACTTTAGGCAGACACTTACGGTCGGGTTTATTTATTATCATAGGATTAAAATCATACTGAATTTAGCGATTATTTCACAGATTTCGCTACACCAGCTATTACAAGAGTCGGATTAGACAAATCGTTCCACTGGATTATAACTAGCGTTTAGCTTTACTGGACGAAATGCACCACTTGAATAAACGACAGTGGACAGATCATACTAATGACCGATCGTTGTTAAATCAATCTTCCAAGTGACTTATCTTGTTATACTATAATTTTATTGCACTGAACATGGGGAAGAACGAACGAACGAACAAACTTTATTTTCAACGGGTTGAGAATTGGGTACATAAGCCCGTCTAACATTCTGAAACACGCACACACACACACACACAGAGAGAGAGAGAGAGAGAGAGAGAGAGAGAGAGAGAGAGAGAAGGTGGAGTAGATGTTTATTCATTCATTTCCCTGGAGCTCGCTAGGGAGCACAAGCTTTCAACAAATACACGCCAAACCTTTCTGTCCTGTGTCATGCGTTAAAGATCAATCATTGTCCTCTTTATCCCGTTTCACGTCTACGTCTAATTCCCTTCTTTGTCTGGCTTTGGATCTCCCTCTATTTCTCTGATCCGTGGGATTCCAGAGCAAGTACCGCCTTGTAATGCTATCAACAGGCTTTCTCAATGTGTGCCCTATTCAACGTTGAACCGTCTGCTCTTACATCTTGTTCCGCTGGTATTTGTGTGGTTATTACCATCAGTTCCATATTGGTGATTTTGTCATATCACATCAATCTTTCTATACTGCGTAAGTGCTCATTATGAAAGTCTGCATATTTCTAGTTGTCAATGTTCCCTCCAGGTTGGACTGGATGTATGAGATCACATCCTAGCGACAGACTGGGCGCACGGTACCAGTTTTTAAGTGTAAAGGAATCGTGTGTACCTGCAAAGAATGTATATAGCAAAAGCTGGGTTCGAATAGTCTTTTTTAGAATATAGTGGTTAATAAAAAGAGGAGCACTAACATTAACAGCGCTCTGGTGAACGGAAAAAAAACTAGGAGCGACAAAACTAAGTGAAGAAAATCGTAAGGGTAAATAATAAAGCTGTTTCACTATTATTAAATGACACAAGTTATTAACCTATTACATAATGATTATCTAGACTCAGACTTAGATCAAAATTAGGAAACAAAAACCCCAATCAGTCGTAATTAGATAAAGTCCCAGGACTGAGCATCCATTCTCTCGTAAAGTTTTAAAGATAGGTTAGAAGATATTTATGGTCCAGTCTGAGCAGAGGTGATAGTGGTAAATAAGTGAGGTTAAAGGTATAGGAAATCGATTTTCACGAGTGAATAGGTTAAGGGTAGAATCTGTCTCTGGATTGAGAAGATACTCTAGTCCAGTCTATCTTTACGACTGTAATTTATTATAAGACAATCCTACTCTCCATACATGTAACATATGCGTTTAATCACTCACACACACACACACACACACACAAATATGTGACTACAAGACACACAACCGTGAAAAACTATTGTTACTGGGTATGGGTCTGACCAACACACAAAGTTTAGTTAATTTGTTGTTTATTATCATTTAAACTTCACAACATCGAATATCAAAAGAATAAAATACATCAAAATTACGTATAGAGAATTAACAGAATGCCTATGCCCTCCCCTCGGTGAGATGATAAGAACCCAACCAAGTCAATAACCCCACAAGTCAAAAAGGTTAGCAATAGGTTGCGGTATATAGACAGTAAAGTGAGCAAATTCCTAATACGTACTACCCCGTAAAGTAAACAATTGTTAAAGCCAAATAAGATAATTTGGTACAAGCTATATTAACAAGAAAATACTCTCTCTCTCTCTCTCTCTCTCTCTCTCTCTCTTACGTGGCCACGTTCTCTCTTTCCTTACCTAATCTGGTGTCATTTCCAGTCATGTATAAATATCCTGGATATAGTTATCGATATTGGTAATGTCAGGTTTCAGTGGCAAACTTGGCCCCAGTCCAGCCTTAACAGTAACTTTATAAAAGTGGACGCCAAGTTTGGTGAGGTAATCCTGGATCGATATTTTTACCTTGACTAGTTAATGCTAGAAGAATCGAGTTATAGTGTTCACCGCAAGGAATGGAAAACGAATACTTCTGGTATTTGGACACAGCTAGTTGCTACAAATTGTTACTGATGTTGGTATGCGATTGATTAGATATATCCTACCGGCTAACTCTGGTGGGTGTAGATTCTGAAATAGCGTGACTCGTCTGGATAAATATCATCCTGGAATAAAACGACTATCAGAAGTCGGGAGAACAGTTATTGTTATTTCACCACAATGGGCTGATAAAATGCAAGAAAATATATCTGGGTATTTGGTAAGTCCCGTTAAAATTTTACTTATTAAAATGTTCGTTCGTCTCTGTGGCCCGTCCTGTTCACAACTGAAACTTGGAGACGCGTCAGCCAACAGAAGACAACTTTACTTCCACTCAGTACAAAAATCGAGATACGGCCCAAGATATGGCCACGTAAAAAAAAAGCTGGTCGCCGTTTAACACGTTGCCTAAAGGATATAGGAACATTATGAAACACTTACTGCTAATAATATCTACATACACATACACATATATATATATATATATATATATATATATATATACACACACACACGCGCGGAAGGGGACGAGACATCTCTCATCCTCTCCGTCATCCCTGATTAAGTTAAAAGGCGCACATTATGTCTAGCCTATCCTGTCTGGTCAGTTATTATTTAATCTTTAACCAATATCGCACTTATACAAATATCGCTTGTCATTACTAGCTATTTGTTTCGCCACATGATATTACACTAGTCACTTATATAATTACACTTAATGAATTAGAAGTGAATTGTATTCCGTCAATTATCAGTCGCCTAGTGTATTTATTAGTCAACTAAACCATCTCTTTCTGTGTGAAAGCGGGTGATTAAATCTACATTACAACTGAAACATCTGAAATAAAAATAGCTATGCGTTATTTAATTCGCTAGTCTTAACACCCAGAAAATCCCAGGGAATTATAATGGTAAACTTAACACATCACATCACGTAAATGCTAATTTTTATTACCACAATCAGAAATGGAACAATCTCCACGAAATGCTAATAACACACTTTCACAATGGCTCTAGAATAACGAACTGGATTAAACAAAAAAATCTGAGCGACAACTGATAATGATTAGAGGGAGACGCGGTTTATATAGGATCATCGTATTTTGATCTCAGAAGGCTGTTACTTTTCGCACTTCTCGTGCATAGTAGAAATTCAAGAAACTAATTCCCCCGATCAAGGGTTCCTCGTTCACTTCTGTCGGCCGCTGCTAACAACAACAAAGATTAATGTAGCGGGCTCCGGTCTGCGAATTTTCCTGTTTCTCGAGATCAGAAAGATACCTTTCCCTGAATGTATGGACATCACAGGATTTGCTCCCCTCGTAGAGAAACTTCAAAAGCTGTTACCTTCCACGTGTTTTGCACGTGCTATCTGCCAGTGATCATAATGTTGACAAATCAGCTCGCATGAGAAAGTCAGGTAAACAAACGTGATTCGCTCCCCTGAATGAATGACAGTTTGCGGAGTTTGTAAACAAGCTTGCAAGCTCGTTTGGTATGGTCAAGTAGAGTAGACAAAAAGAGGCGTGGATTAAAATGTGAATCAGACAGTCAGAAATTGCGTGGTTTGGCTTTAGCAAATGGTAGGCATTAAATGGGAAAGCAAAGGCTGTCAGATTACTGTATCACTATTTACATTTCCACGTCACACTTTGTCATACCTTTTCAGTCCTTCTATTCTACGCAAGCACCCGTTTATAAAAGTCACATACTGTCTTCAATAAAACCTGTATTCTTGCATAGAGTTTCTTATATATGCCAGTTTTATAAAAAAGGAAAGATTAGGCACACGTCGTTAAGGTGCTTCGCGACCCTCTGGAAAGACAAATGGATGTGACATTCTGTAAAAACGAACGCAATGATATATTGCTTCAAGAGGCTGGATTATTGCCAGATAACATTTTTAAATATTCATATCTTCTTCTACTCCTGTATATTTTACTTAGTTTCTTGCCTATTTTCTAATCGACGTTCGTGCATTATTTATAACAAATAAAGTGTAGCACTTGAAATGTGTTCAATCTGAAAATGATAGATGTTAGTTTGCCATTTACCTTTATCCTAAATCACTTTTAATAATGCACTAATTCCTTTTTTTTTTTTTTTTTTTTGACACGCAAACGCAACGATAATGTTAGGAGCGACGATAATATTACACAGGATAAAGTTGCGACGAATAAGGCAGTAATATACAGGGTGTTTATAAAGTCGCTGTGCAGTGAATCCGAAAAATATTTTAGAAATTACGTCACGAATGATGCAAATTTATGTCATGATATTCTGTTTTCCACAATCCCGTGTGCAGCATTACACAACAAGCCGTTGTTATATTCACGGTTTCATTGCTGAAAGGAAATGGTGTTAGCCATTGAAAACAGGGTATTTTTGGTGGAACATGTCTTTCGTAATGGTGGCAAATATACTGAAGAAGTAATTGGACAATTTGTGCTGAAATTTCCAGACACACAAGTCCCCCACCGCAATGCGGTTAGGAATTTGATCGACAAGTTTCGTGCTACGGGTAGTGTGGTAGATGCATACCGATCTGGAATGCCTTCAACTTCAGAAGACACAATGCTTGATATCCAGGCCAGAATTAAAATGAGCCCAAATAAATCTTTAAGGCAGTTGTCTCAACAGGTAAACTTACCAATGAGTACCGTTCACAAGATTCTGAAGAGTAAGCTGCACTTTCGTCCATACAAATTAACTTATGTGTCTCAACTCCATGAAAGAGATTACCAATCCCGATTGAACTACTGCATGTGGTTTCAGAACTTTATTTCTGAACAAGGTGATGAAATCCTTGACTTGACTTTCTTCACTGATGAGGCATGGTTTCATCTCTCCGGTTACGTGAACAGTCAGAACAATCGTCTGTGGAACAGTGAAAACCCCCATGAATTATATCAAGTGCCGCTTCACGATCAGAAAGTCGGAGTGTGGTGCGCCGTAAGTCGTATGCGGATAATTGGGCCAATATTTTTCAATGCAACAATCAATGCAGAACGTTACCGTATTTTAATCCTAGAACCATTCATAACCCACCTTACAGAGTGGGAAATTAGAGAAGCCTGGTTTCAGCAGGATGGGGCAACAGCACACACAGCCGCAACATCACTTAATTATTTAGAAGGCATATTTGCAAATCGCATTATTTTACGTGGAATCTGGCCTGCTCGTTCACCAGACCTAACTCCGCCTGACTATTATCTGTGGGGTGCACTGAAAGGAAAAGTTTATGAAAATAATCCGCAAACAGTTAATGACCTAAAGGCAGAAATCGTCACCTAGATCCAGCAAATATCACCGGCCATTATCCGGAAGGTTTTCGAAAATATGAAGAGGCGAGTCAACACATGTCTTGAGGCCCGTGGTGGACATTTTCAACACATGCTGTAGACACAACTTCATCGTGTTAACAGCCACTTTACCGAATACAAGCCAGCCAAGAGCAGTAGTGTCTAGATAAATAATAAAATCTACGTTACAATTTGTTTGGGCGTCTTTAAAGCCCCAATTGAAAACATTTCTGGTGACGTAGTCTCGCCCGAGCGTAAATTTCACTGCACAGCGACTTTATAAACACCCTGTACATAAGTGTTTTGGTGA
The DNA here is from genome assembly GCA_024509875.1 of Oreohelix idahoensis. NCBI lineage: Eukaryota > Metazoa > Mollusca > Gastropoda > Stylommatophora > Oreohelicidae > Oreohelix > Oreohelix idahoensis. The sequence goes on along the minus strand of JAMPIV010010875.1, from coordinate 322,878 downwards.
CGCGTTAAGTTTTATTCATAAGAAAAAAAATTTGAATGATAAAACATTGGACAAAAATTGATTGCAACATTGCTGGTAATACGTAGATTTGAATAAATGAAGATGTATGGTCATATGCGCTAAAGACTTAATATGACAAGCGCTCAAATCACTGTCTAGGACAGTAGTTTTTGGCACGAAAGCGCCGTTCGTGTTGTACAAGATGCTATAATGGCATGTGTATTCCAAAATATCTCTGCGAATTTTATGTACAGAAATCAAATTCCCCAAGTAAATAATGCAACCTGCCACTCAATAGATAGAAACATTATGAGTTAACCCTAGGTGTGAGAGACAGGGTGATGAAATCACCAAAACATATCAATTATGACAAGCGGAAACATGAAACGCTGGACGTGTGAGTATGGCACGATGATGTATAATAAAGATGTCGTACAGAAAAAAAGATATTCTAGTTATTATTAAACAACCTGTAATAAAAATAATACAAACCTACAGGACGTCAACCCTAAGCTACAATAGTACACATGCAGGTGAAGAGATGTCTAGGCGTTTTTAAAACCCCAGTACAACAGGGAGGGTTTGGGAGTTTAAAGTTTATTTTCTACTCAAGCAGAATATCATCTTTCGGACATTTCCAGGACGAAATTGTACCAGAAACTCTAATAAGAAATAATTAATAGCCCGCAGGAATTGAGGTTTGAAAATAAATCCTAAAAGATTTTTGCAGTGCTATAACTATGTGAAGAATGTAGTACGAAAAAGATGCTTCAAATAATACTAGTTTATATTCCTAATAACACTAGTGGGGAGGGAGGGTACTATTATCTGAGCACGCTGACGATATCATTGCAAATACTAGGACTTTCAGGCAAGTTATTTTTATATGAACATTGTGAAGGATATTCTACCTTCTGGGTACTAACTTTCATTACAAATACTAGCACTTTCAGACAAGTTTTTTATACGAACATTGTGAAGGATATCTTCTGGGTACTAACTATCGTTGCAAATACTAGCACTTTCAGACAAGTTTTTTTATATGAACATTGTGAAGGATGTTCTATCTTCTGGCGTACTAACTATCATTGCAAATACTAGCACTTTCAGACAAGTTTTTTGATATGAACATTGTGAAGGATGTTCTATCTTCTGGAGTACTAACTATCATTGCAAATACTAGCACTTTCAGACAAGTTTTTTGATATGAACATTGTGAAGGATGTTCTATCTTCTGGCGTACTAACTATCATTGCAAATACTAGCACTTTCAGACAAGTTTTTTTAATATGAACATTGTGAAGGATGTTCTATCTTCTGGCGTACTAACTATCATTGCAAATACTAGCACTTTCAGACGTCTATCTTCTGGCTTACTAACTATCATTGCGAATACTAGCACTTTCAGACAAGTTTTTTTATATGAACATTGTGAAGGATGTTCTATCTTCTGGTGTACTAACTATCATTGCAAATACTAGCACTTTCAGACAAGTTTTTTGATATGAACATTGTGAAGGATGTTCTATCTTCTGGCGTACTAACTATCATTGCAAATACTAGCACTTTCAGACAAATTTTTTTTATACATGAACATTGTTAAGGATGTTCATCTTCTGGCGTACTAACTATCATTGCAAATACTAGCACTTTCAGACAAGTTTTTTATATGAACATTGTGAAGGATGTTCTATCTTCTGGCGTACTAACTATCATTGCAAATACTAGCACTTTCAGACACGTTTTTTTATATGAACATTGTGAAGGATGTTCTATCTTCTGGCGTACTAACTATCATTGCAAATACTAGCACTTTCAGACAAGTTTTTTTATATGAACATTGTGAAGGATGTTCTATCTTCTGGCGTACTAACTATCATTGCAAATACTAGCACTTTCAGACAAGTTTTTTAATATGAACATTGTGAAGGATGTTCTATCTTCTGGCGTACTAACTATCATTGCAAATACTAGCACTTTCAGACAAGTTTTTTATATGAACATTGTGAAGGATGTTCTATCTTCTGGTGTACTAACTATCATTGCAAATACTAGCACTTTCAGACAAGTTTTTTGATATGAACATTGTGAAGGATGTTCTATCTTCTGGCGTACTAACTATCATTGCAAATACTAGCACTTTCAGACACGTTTTTTTATATGAACATTGTGAAGGATGTTCTATCTTCTGGCGTACTAACTATCATTGCAAATACTAGCACTTTCAGACAAGTTTTTTATATGAACATTGTGAAGGATGTTCTATCTTCTGGCGTACTAACTATCATTGCAAATACTAGCACTTTCAGACACGTTTTTTTATATGAACATTGTGACGGATGTTCTATCTTCTGGCGTACTATCATTCCAAATACTAGCACTTTCAGACAAGTTTTTTAATATGAACGTTGTGAAGGATGTTCTATCTTCTGGCGTACTAACTATCATTGCAGTGACTAGCCCTTTCAGACACGTTTTTTATATGAACATTGTGAAGGATGTTCTATCTTCTGGCGTACTAACTATCATTGCAAATACTAGCACTTTCAGACAAGTTTTTTATATGAACATTGTGAAGGATGTTCTATCTTCTGGAGTACTAACTATCATTGCAAATACTAGCACTTTCAGACAAGTTTTTTATATGAACATTGTGAAGGATGTTCTATCTTCTGGAGTACTAACTATCATTGCAAATACTAGCACTTTCAGACAAGTTTTTTTATATGAACAGTGTGAAGAATGTTCTACCTTCTGGAGTACTAACTATCATTGCAATTACTAGCACTTTCAGACAAGTTTTTTTTTATATGAACATTGTGAAGGACGTTCTATCTTCTGGAGTACTAACTATCATTGCAAATACTAGCACTTTCAGACAAGTTTTTTTATATGAACATTGTGAAGAATGTTCTACCTTCTGGAGTACTAACTATCATTGCAAATACTAGCACTTTCAGACAAGTTTTTTCATATGAACATTGTGAAGGACGTTCTATCTTCTGGCGTACTAACTATCATTGCTATCATCATCACCCTTCAGCTCACATAAGAGCATAGGCCTTCAACAAACTAATGTCAAGTCTTCCTGTCACGTGCCATCAGCTCAAGGTCTTTCCATGTCTTCTTCATCCTCTTCATGTCCGTTTCCAATTCTCCATGTGTTCTTTCATATCTCTCTCTCTCTCTCTCTCTCTCTCTCTCTCTCTCTCTCTCTCTCTCTCTCTCTCTCTCTCTCTCTCTCTCTCTCTCTCTCTCTCTCTGTCTGTCTGTCTGTCTCTCTGTCTGTCTGTCTCTCTGTATGTCTGTCTATCTGTCTGTCTGTCTGTCTGTCTGTCTGTCTGTCTGTCTGTCTGTCTCTCTCTCTCTCATTCACTCTACGTAAAAGAAAAATTTAGCTTTTTCTGCTGCTCATCTGTGGAATAATCTTCCACACGACCTGAAAAATACGCTTAGTCCATATTCATTCAATCACAGACTTTTCAAATATATCATGAGTGCAGATTATATGCCACCCTAATTTAGTTATGTTCTTTAATAATTACATAACATCATATGTAGGTTTTAAAGATAATTTTTCCTGTTTAGTATTAATTATGATAAGTTACTGTAAATCTGTGTAACTGTTATTGTACTGTTACAATGTTAGGATTTTATTTTATTGTATTTTATTTTGTTATATTATTATTTAAGTAATATTTCTTCTTCTTCTTCTTCGTTTGTCCTGAAAAGGACGTTGGTTGTGTTGTGTCCGTGTACAGCAAAGCTGCGATATTTGCGCCTTTCGGCCGAAATATCCGACTTCAGCACGACATTTTTGGGGAGACGAGAGATAGGAAGGGCAGAATGTCAGACGGGCCTGCGTGCCCAATTCTAAACCCTTTGAAAATAAAGTTCGTTCGTTCGTTCGTTCGTACCTCTTACCATAGGGATTCCATAAAGAAGACTGCCTGTTGATGTTATGGGCAAGTTTCCTCAATATGTGCCATATCCATTTCCAGGGTCTTCTTCTCATCTCTTGTTCCACTGGCACGTGTCTGATCTAGTCATCAGTTCCACATTAGTCAACCTGCCATGTCACTTCAATCCTTCTTTTCTACGCAAGCACCCAGTTATGAAGGTATGTAGCTTTATGTGGCTAGCGTTGCTAAGCAAGAGATTTATTTTTTTTAAAATATTTTGTTGATTAGTATTACAGAGCGCTGAACAACCTGTACGTCTCTGTATTACAGATGTACATATATAGCTGGCGTGGTGAGCAGCAAATGCAGCAGCATGAAAACTGTGGACTATTGTGGATGGCTGTTTGCGCAGAGTGGAAGGATTGAAGTGGTATGGGGGGATCGTTGGAGTGTAACTGGTGAAGAAGTTGGGCATGTGCTGGTGGAGCATGGAGTGGGCACGTCAGCGTTGGATGGGATGAATTGGGGAAGCCGGCTGGTGGCAATGCAGTCCTTGGTATGAAGTCCTCGGGGCGAACTAGATGGAAGGAAACCTACAGACTCACGGAAGTTGAAGTTGGGAAAAAGCGTGAAGAGGATGAGGATGGCACAGGATGATCTTGAGCGGATGGCACAAGACAGAAGGACTTGGCATGACAGCCTTAGACCACAGTCGGTTGATGGGTCATGATGATAACGATATATAATTATTCATTAATACAGTTTTACTGTGGCGGCTAATTTTACAACTGGCCAATATCAGTTCATTCCTTCTGGGGAAGAAAGTGAGGGCGGAATAACATTTAAGGCCGACAATTACAACAACAGAGGTATGACAAGATAGTGTCTTTGTCGGGATGTGTGCGTCTGCTACATTTCAAAGCAGGAAGAACAATAAGAACAAATGCAGTTCATCGTATCTTGCGCGGTGGTGAAGTTCTGAGAACACTGCGTAAAGTATTTTGTTTTTAAATTACCGCGTTTAGTCAAAATAGAATGGCAGCCCTAGTTTTCGAATAAATGCTATTTGATATTATTATTCTACTAAATTTACTGTAAAATATAATATAAATAAGACATAAAGTTTTTTAAAAAGTTATTAAATAAACAACAAAAAATAGCGATTTTCAGTTATTTAAAACGCAAAGAATGCCGCGATGAAAAACGTTTGCTAACATCCTACGTAAAATGAACCACATAAGCCGGTTAGTATTACATCTGCAATGATACATTAAAACGCCCACATGGTCAACCAACGGCGTAAAGCCGAACAAGTGTAAGTTAAGTCCGAGAAAAATGCGATCGAATTGTACAAACAATCTCTCACAGATTCGGTGTTTTGTTTCCTTTCAATGCGATTTCTTTTAATCCTTCAGGACCGATAGGTTTACACACTTAAATCGATCTTCCGTGATTCTGGCCTGCAGCGTTCAATGACCTGTGGGTTACACCTTGTCAGCCAACATGTATCAAGATCGACATGTGCTTTTTTTTTTTTTTAAACCTTGCCGTAGGAGAGGATTTAACACGAGCATTAAACAAAAAAAATTTACTTTTAAATAACGGCATTACGCCCAGTTCAGAAAGCACGAGATATAGAAGTTCGGTTATTGCCTTCTATTTTCCACATGTTGAAAACAAAGCACAGTTTGGTGGATTGAGGTGGGTGGTTGACGATCGTTATTAGCATCCACAATAACAACCACACGTAGCAATGCATAACAGAACATTTATATACATCCAACTAAAGCAGAAGTGGAACAAGAGATGCGAAGAAGACATTGAACATGGATAGGACACACAATAAGGAAACCTGCTGAAAGTCCTACCAGGCAGTCCTAGTTCTGGAATCATCAGGGTATCGTCAGGGTATCGTTAGGGTAAAGGAGGTACAGGGAGACCAAAGAACACACGGAGCAGAGAGCTAGTGTCAGACATGACGGATACGAGCACAGACGACACGGAAAGACCTTGAGCTGATGGCACACGACAGAGAGACTTGGCACAAACAATAAGCACTGGAGGACACGTTACACATCTTCCATTCACAGCTGACGTCGATGGACTGGCTGGACAAGCAGAAGAGCTAATAATAAGTCTCGGTACCATATTAAGAAAGTGTAGTATTGAAATTAAAGATTCATTAAGTTCTTACTGACGTATGGATTATGACTGGATTATGAAAACCACATCAACACAAGAAGCTGAATTCAGTCGAATCTGACAAATCAACTCAACGATCTGTGTTATGTCACATTATCTGTCAAGTGGGTACGGGAAATATTTAATGAATAACAATATTCTCTGGGGTCTCTGGCGAGATAAAGAAGCCTTACACCCTTAGGCACGTCGTACGAGGAAAATAATATGACTTTGTGCATGAGGCTGGTAACCTCATCATGTAAAACAAATTGCTACAGATACCACTGCTGCACGAGCATGTTAATGCTTGGTGCAGGTCTCCTGCAAGAGGGCCAGCTGCAGTGGTTGCTATATGCTCCGTAAGCAGTGTCGTAAATTTATTTTGAGAGAAAAGAGTCGTAGAAATAGTGGTCCGGTTTAGAGTGGAAAATGATGATGGAAAGCTCAGTGATAGAAAATGTAGAGATTTAATAGTTACTTCACAGCGTGCTGGAGGAGAGTAAAGACAGACTTATTTACGACAAATCGTGTCTCTCAATCTTCTCTTTCACTCTCCTGGTCAAACAATTATTTGCCAGTTTTCCAGACTCGCATCTGCGCGCACACCGATTCGGTGTTTTCAAACACACACACGACGTTGATACAAACTATATTAAACGAATAGGGGAAAAGTTGGGCTTTGGGTATATCCAACACACAGAACTAAATGAGTTTAGGTGATTTTATTCACTTTAAACATCAATTACTAAAAATATCAGATATTACATAAATTATCATAAGTACACAAATGCAAATAACAAGTTTGGGAGGGGGTGAAGAAGATTGGTATCGACTAAGCCCTTCCCGCTCATTAGACAAAGACAAACCCAGTCCAGAGATAGATAATATCAGGAACACGGGTACGTTAACCTAACAGTAAAGTTAATTACTCTGAAAGAGGTGTTACCAAGTTAGGTATAAGTGATAGAAAAAAAAACCTGTTCTTCCCAGCTGTTCTTCCCTTTACTAAGCAAATGGAAAGGAGGTGGTTTTAAACAGAGTTAACAAATTATCAACTATCCCACTTAAAGGAACAATGTAGGGTATACAGAAAAGATATATGTTACCAGGTAAGCAAGTTAACAAAATGGTCACACAAAAGAATTAATTTCCTGTCATTCATACACGCGCTAGCAAAGGCCTTCACTCATCTTGCTCTCACTTACCGATTGTGAAAAAATCTTGCACTCCATAGAATAACACAACAGCAGTTACACCTCAACTAAATGTATGAGTGTTTGTTCAAGTTCTAGCCCCAGATTATCGGGTAGGCGGTCAGCACATAAAAGGGTCCCGTAATCGCTGGAAAATGAATCTGTAGTTGTGTCTCTTTTCTTAATAACAGTTTCTATGGGAGGGCACGGTCTCTGATACCGGGGTGAGGATGGTGTGGTCTATTTGGCTATGCCGCTGATAATAAAATTCTTACGCGTGCTGGTACACTTTATCCGTGAGGTATGGTTTAAGTCCAGTGAGAAAACTAAGTCACATCACTGTTCAGGAAATTATGAATTATCTCTCTGTGTCAGTAAACTAACAAAGCTCGGGCCAGTGTTCTTCTTCCCGTTACGACTTAAGTTGTTTGATGGTGCGTTAAATTTGTCTTTGGGTGTGCTTTCTTTGCTATAAGTTAGATAGCGGAATTCCAAACATAGAATCGCCTCAAAGATTAAAAATTTACACAGTCTCAACCAGTTCTGCGTCAGGGGAAGTCTACACACTGTTTATGCTTTGCTTTGCTTAGATTGATTTCTTTATTGCTTTCTTAATGCTGGGATCGCACAGGTTACGATCACTCTGTATGAAAGAAAAAAAAGACATGTAATATACCGAAAACAAATAACCTTCTAAAGCGCGATGAATTTCCCGTTAAGCCTATTATATATATGCTCGCGTATTTAATTATGTATTTAATAAACACTGCGCGAGTTCTAGTGGTTAAAAACACATCTATAAAACTAAGACTTAACTGAATTTATTAATTATAAATTCCTTCGCGACTTTAAAAGTTAATTTAAGCATCTATTATCTTTTGAAATAATATAATAGATAGATCATTATATTTAAAACTGGAACTCTTGAGATGGTTTAATTAAATAGATTTAAATTAACACAAAATCCCTTGAAATAGAATTACTAGACCACTGATCACTTTACACAATATATATTTTACCGCTTTGCACAGAATTAGAAATCACTGCAAATATATATAAAATCCAGGGGAAAATCTATAATAAGATTTCAATAAAGCTAGTGCTTCTGTAAAGGTCTGGCCAGCGAGTGATAACGTGTCTAGTTCTTCATGGTCTATTTAGCTAAAATGAAATGTAAGTTGAGTGGGACATGATAAACTTGACAACTTATTTGATCTCACGAACTTTTGGGGATCTGACCGCCAAATCAAGAGAAGAAGCCGCCCCCTGGTCTTCGTATCCGCTCGCTGCTGCCCGTTTCGCTTTCCCCCGTTCGCTCGGTTCCTCGATTGACATCGAGACGCGAAATTAGCGGCAAGCAACTGCGTCTCGTATCAGGGAAAACTACTGTCTTTGATAGCGCCGATAGTCTCCCCTAAGATCCCTCGGTCTGTCTCTTTGATCTCGTCGCTGTATCCTACATGAGTCCCGGTGGAATGCGTTCTGGCAAACGAAAAGTTACAACAAATGTTCAGGGGTTCTAATGTTATGAAAAGCTAAAGGTCCCTTTAAATCATCCATCATATCAGGGAAAATTCACTAGTCAAACTAGACGTACGTCACAAGCAGCGCAAAAGGAAATGAATGAATATTCCAAGAGTCGTAGTGTTGGAGGTAACAATAAAAATCGTGAGCTGGAGAGAGAACGGCAGAGTCCTGTGCTCTATTAAATCTAAAGCAAGAAAGAAACTAGAGGCTGCACAAACACGTTTCAAAAACTGTGACAGCAATACAAATGTTAATGGACAAGAAACAAATTGGAGGTTTCACAAACACGTTTCAAAAACTGTGACAGGAATACCAATGTTAGTGGACAAGAAATAAACTGGAGGTTTCACAAACACGTTTCAAAAACTGTGACAGCAATACCAATGTTAGTGGACAAGAAACAAACTGGAGGCTGCACAAACACGTTTCAAAAACTGTGACAGCAATACAAATATTAGTGGACAAGAAACAAACTGGAGGCTGCACAAACACGTTTCAAAAACTGTGACAGGAATACAAATGTTAGTGGACAAGAAAGAAACTGGAGGCTACACAAACACGTTTCAAAAACTGTGACAGGAATACAAATATTAGTGGACAAGAAACAAACTGGAGGCTGCACAAAAATATTTCAAACACTGTGACAGCAATACAAATATTAGTGGACAAGAAACAAACTGGAGGCTGCACAAACACGTTTCAAAAACTGTGACAGCAATACAAATGTTAATGGACAAGAAACAAACTGGAGGCTGCACAAACACGTTTCAAACACTGTGACAGCAATACAAATATTAGTGGACAAGAAACAAACTGGAGGCTGCACAAACACGTTTCAAAAACTGTGACAGCAATACAAATGTTAATGGACAAGAAACAAACTGGAGGCTGCACAAACACGTTTCAAACACTGTGACAGCAATACAAATGTTAATGGACAAGAAAGAAACTGGAGGCTACACAAACACGTTTCAAAAACTGTGACAGGAATACAAATATTAGTGGACAAGAAACAAACTGAAGGCTGCACAAAAACAGTTCAAGCACTGTGACAGCAATACAAATATTAGTGGACAAGAAACAAACTGGAGGCTGCACAAACACGTTTCAAAAATTGTGACAGCAATTGTAGTGAAATTGACAGAGATACAACGGTAAAATACCTCCAAAGATAACATGTAAGGATAAAAACATAATGCGTAGGCTGCTGATAGTACATGATCGCCCAGACCGCGGGTCATCACCCTCCATAAAAATTGACTTGCTAGACAGGAGGGGAACGGCGGATAAAAGGAAAAAAATATGACTGGAAAGATTGCGTGAGACTAGAAAGGCTAAGGAGACGCAATTGGGGGGGGGGGGGGGGGGGGGGGGGGGGGGGGGGGGGGAGAAACGGAGAAAAGTCACGTTTCCCAAGTTGACATAAAGCAAGGAACTCGACAGAAGGGACCTTGGATATGTTACGCCACAGTCATTTATTGGTCGCTTTTGCGATACCAAGCCTTTGATTTGAATTCATCGGCAGAACGCAGATGTTTGGAATATTACAAAAATTAAAAAGTAACTTTTTCGTAATATTAATGTTAGGAATATAAAAAATTAGCTGGCCGGATGGCCCATTCTGAGCAGTGAACTAATATGTTCTTAATTTTACAGACGGATAGATAATATTGAAGATAATGACAAAAGACAGTGTTGTTCACATCAGCGACATACCGTATGGAATAAAAAGTGTCGCTATTTGCACAAAAAAACACGACCTCGAGACGCAGGTGTTCAAATCTACTTAGTAGGGAAGCGAAAGGACATTGGTGGGAGCTGTGTCTAAATATAACTTTTAACGACAAAATTTTGGAGGGGAGAGAAAGGTTGGTTCAAAAATCAAGTACGTTTTGAAAAAAAAAAAACAAGTAGAGACGGACAGACTAACAGATAAACATCCATACTTGACTGAAGCATGACTGAAATGACTTTAGGGTAGGAAATTTGAATTTGAAATAAACCTAGGCAGTGATTGGCCACAGACAATCATTTTATCGGCGCTCAGACGCGCAAGTGGGGCCATTCCTCAATAGTTGTTCGATGATAGACACAGTATTTTAAAGTGTGGTGATTTCCAAATGAAAGAAAGTGAAATAAGTTCAGGGACGCCATACTATAGCCAGCAGCTCAGCTGAGTTTTGCTAGCATTTCTGTGTTCTTTATTCATAATCTGGTAAGATTGAAATTATTTCTTTGTATATTTTGAATATTGTTTAATGTTCGAGTGATTTGATACTGCCATATCATAATCTAGCCTTACAAACAAGTAGGGATTTGCTCTAGACCCCCCGCCCAAGTCAGGGTCTAGGGACCAACCATATACATAAACTCCAGCAAGGGTTAGGAAAGACAGATCAAGTGTTGAGAATAATGAAACATATTACCTATCCACTTTTAGGGAAGGAAACTAATAAATATTTTTCAGAATCTATAGTCTGGGAGGACCTATCTGATGTAAAACCACCATGGTAAATGTGCTGTTTGGTCAGAGAGATCTGACCTGTCTGTATGATGTGGTTGTTGTGTCCGTGTTGTGTCCAGACGTGGGTAGAGAATAGAATTTTGACACATAGCCAATACTTTGATTGCAGAGCTGTGAGTTTCAGTTGTGAACAAGGCGGTGTCCATTCAGTTGGTGATTTTACTCGAGTGTATCTGTGCAGTACGTTGTGACAGAGACCACTATTATTGCCCGCCAGCACGGAGAGGTTGGACCACCAGATTTCAGCACCAGAGCTACATATGCAAGATGAGTGAGCCTCTGGTCTGCTGGAAGTTCACCAACGCCTTTTAGTTACTAATTCCCCATAAAATTCCTGCAATTTACTGGACACTGTGTAGTCAATATAGACAGGTGTGATGAGGCCACCCCAACAGCACAAGCATTAACTATCCTCCCAAGTAGATGACTACTAGAACATTTTAATAAAACTAACTAGTCTAGTACTTATATATGTACACTCTTGCATTTATTATGTAACATTCCATGCATTTCTTTCATAAATTTTAAATCTTTTTTTAAAAAAAAAAAAAAAGTTCTGGTCAACATAAAACCTGATCCAGAACAAATAAATGTAATATAATTCTATCAAAAATTTTACACTCTTGAGTTAGTTCAGTGTATTATAATATTTGTTAAATATTATTAGTCTGCTTAAATATCTGTGGGTGTATCTATAACTATCACACCACATTACATATCATTACCCTAGACATTTTACATAGCCACATTCATTAAGGAAAAAAAAAAATTGAGTGTGAGGTCGTAGTGGTAGCAAGAAAGGCCTTCTGACAATTCACAACTACATTTTATCTCAGGAGCCTTCACAGCTGGCCTCATACATTACATTTAGTAATATCACCATCATACAATACCATCAAACCCACTACATACATTGGGGGCTCGTCCGGGATAATTAGCCCAACAGTAATATTAGGATCTCCTGGTTGGAGAAATAAAATTAGGGGAAAAAAAAAATTGTGAAATTCCCTTTAAAATTAAAAGTGTCCCTGCAGATAAAAGTTGGTGAATCTTCACAGCCAGTGATAATTAATTAGTTAACTGGTTAGTTAGAATTAGTTAGACTATAGTCATAAGAAGTACTTAGTGTATTTACTGGTTAGAGATTTAGCTTGTATATTGTTATATTGTCTGAAAAGTATGGCGGAGCTAGCAAAATTCCGATCAGCTGCTGTGCTGACCGCAAAGGAGATGGGAATGGATGGTCAGATTTTAATTCAATATGTAACGGCTGAATGTGATAAATATATTGAAAGGGAAGATAGAAAGGTAGCTGAAGAGAAGAGGTTACAAATTGAGGCTGATAGAGAAATTAAGAGGCTGCAGATTGAGGCAGAAGAAAAACGACAGCAAAGGGAGGCAGAAGAAAAAAGGTTGACTGCCGAAAGGGAGGCAGAAGATAGAAGGTTGCAAAGGGAGCACGAATTACGACTAAGGGAGCTGGAATTACAAGGCCCGGCTCCTGAAAATGGTGCCAGCCCTTTTGCCTCAGATGTTACGCCCAGTCTGGGAGCCTCAAACTCAGCTATGGGGTTTCATTTAGACCATTTTGTTGAAAAAGACGATGACATAGAGGGGTACCTAGGACGTTTTGAGTTATTGGCTACTACATATGGGTTAGAGAGAGAGAGGTGGAGTTTAAAGCTATCACAGGGATTGAGAGGTACTTCTTATGAAGTATTTGCCAAAATGAACAGGGAAGACCAAGACAATTATGACACGTTAAAGCAGGCTTTGTTATTAAGGTACGAGAAGAATGGTGAATTTTATCGTAAGAAATTTAGAAATGCCAAACTGTTGTCTGGGGAGACATACCACCAATTCTCTGCTAGACTAGAAACCTATTTGGAGAAATGGACGGCTCTGGGGAAGACCCAAGATCTTAAAGAAATGATCATGATTGAGCAATTGAGAGAGTCCATGGCTCCAGACATGAGAAAATTTCTCATGGAACAAGGTGCAGAGAAGTTGGGGGAAATTTTAAATGTTGCTGAGAGGTATCAGGCAGCTCAGGCAGAGGTAAGTGGTGCTAAAAAGAAGCACATAGACAATTTTAAAGCTCCACAGCAATTTAATAAATTTGATAATAGAGAGCAGGGAAATAAAGGTAGGACAAACTTTGAGCGGCCAAGAAATGACTATCGCGACAGAAACTCACAGTTCAATGACCAAAGTTCAATGAAAGAAAAACCGTTGAACCAAGGAAAAAGATGGTGTAAATGGTGCAAGAAGGATAACCATAACACCGAATTTTGTAGAAGGAAACCTTCAAACATTGCTGCAATGAAGTCGGGGACGCGAAGATTAAAGGTTAATCCTAATGGACAACAGGAACCTTATCACCCCCCCCCCCAGTTTGTGAGGATGTTATTTGTAATGGGGTCACCATAAGGTGCCTTTATGATACAGGTTTAGATTATGATTCAGTTGTGAAGTCTAGCCTAGTGGACCCAAGTCAGTATACCACAGAAACAGTGGAAATACAAGGGGCGACTAAGGACATACCACTCATGACACCTCCCATCGCAAGGATAACGGTGAAAACTCGCTATGTGGAGGGAGAAATCAGAGCAGCAGTGATAGATGAACCAATCTACCCTCTGATATTGGGGTGTAGATACGTCTTCTTGGGGAATCCCGAGAAACCTGTGATCATGGCGACAGTGCAGACCAGGTCACAGAAGAAGGAGGAAGAAGGTGAACCTATAAATGTTCATCCAGAGGAGATGAGGAAGGCGCAGGCTGAGGATAGGACACTCAAGCCCTGTTTTAAAAAATTGCCCAAATGCCACACACCTCCGAGCAAGGGGGAATATTTCATGAAGAACAAACTCTTATACAGGAAGGCCGGAACTGGAACAAATGGTCACAACCAGCTGGTTCTTCCCACTTCATATAGAGATAAAGTGATGGAACTCGGGCATGCGATTCCCTTCAGTGGTCACATGGGGATCAGCGCCACAGGACAGCGTATAGCTTGTCATTACTTCTGGCCAGGGATAACGGAGGATATAAAAAGATATGTCAAATCCTGCCCAGAATGTCAAAGGGTAGCTCCAAAGCACTGGACTGCTCCTGCAACTCTAGGGGAAATGCCCATAGTGGGAACACCTTTTGAGAGGGTTGCAGTGGATATTGTAGGACCTCTCACTCGGACCAAGAGGAGGAACAGTTACATCCTTACTCTGGTGGACACTTGTTCTATGTGGGGAGAGGCGGTAGCCCTGCCATCAATTGATTCAAAACATGTAGCAGAGGCACTACTTACAATATTTACCCGATTAGGATTCCCGCATCAAATCTTGACGGATAATGGTTCTCAGTTCAAGGGGAAACTAACGGAAGAAGTTTTTAAGCTATTTCAAGCCAGACACTTTCATTGTAGTCCGTACCATCCACAAGGGAACGGCCAGGTAGAGAGGTTCAACGGGACTCTCATTTCTATCCTGAGAAAGCTGGCACACGAAAAACCGGATCTGTGGGATCAATTCCTGCCCGCCGCATTGTTTGCGTACCGGGAGGTACCACATAGTTCAACCGGGATGGCTCCCGCAACTCTGCTATTTGGGAGGCCAATAAAAGATCCATTAGAAGCTCTATTAAGGACCTGGACAGATGAGAAGGCGGAAGAGACTGTTACCTCATCGTATCAATACGTGAACGAACTGACCACTCGTTTGAAAGCTGGATGGAAACTGGCAAATGATAATTTGAAGCAAGCCAGGAAGAAACATGCAGCATATTTTAATAGGAAGGCAAAGGACAGGGAACTGGCAGTCGGAGAGAAGGTGCTGCTTCTACTACCCGGAAGCCAGAATAAATTACAAATTGGTTGGCAAGGTCCATATACGGTTCTAGAGAGGTGTCTAGAACAAACTATAAAATTGACAAAAAGGGGAAGGAGAAAGTTTATCATGTAAACCTGTTAAAGAAGTATCTGGACAGACCACTCCAGGAAAGCACCCCCTTATTGACCTTGGCTATTGCAACCCAGATGCAAAAAGAACCACTCACCTCACATGAATACCCATTACATCCTTGTGAAACCGCAGCACAGGTAAAAGTCAGTAAGCACCTGACTAAAAACCAGAGGGAGAGAGTTCAACAGGTTCTGGAGGAACATACAGATGTATTAACAGATAAACCAGGCCATACAAATTTGCTACAGTATGACATGAAACTGGTAGACTCAAACCCAATCTGTATGAGAGCCTATTCTATTCCGTTCGCGAAGGAGAAGGCATTGAAGGAAGAAATAGAGTATTTGTTGAAGGAGGGGATTATTTCGCACAGTGAATCATCTTTTAGTTTTAGTGTCGTTTTGTTGAGAAAACCGTCTGGGGAACACAGACTGTGCATAGATTACAGGAAACTGAATGCTGTCACAGAAGGACAAGTGGATCCATTACCAGACACAAAACAGTTATTTGCCAGACTGAACAAGGCAAAATACTTTTCAAAGGTGGATCTTAGTAAAGGCTATTACCAGATCCCAGTGAAGCCTGAAGTGAGACCTTATTTGGCTTTTAGCACTTCGGATGGACATTATGAATTCAATATGCTACCATTCGGACTGAAAAATGCTCCGAGTGTGTTTTCAAGGATGATGCGCAAATTGTTGGATCCCCTGAATAACCCATGTATCACGAATTTCATGGATGATATTCTCGTCGCCACAGAGACATTTGAAGAACACATTGAAGCTCTGGAGATGTTGTTTGATAGACTTCGGGAGGCGAACTTAACTGCTAGGCCAACAAAATGTTGTATTGGATGCAAAGAGTTGGAATTCTTGGGACACACTGTATATCAGGGTAATATGACCCCTGATCCTAAGAACTTGGAAAAACTGCAGAGAGCACCTAGGCCGCAAACAAAAAAGGACGTGCGATCATTTGTGTCGTTATGCGGATTTTATCAGAAATACATCAAGAATTTTAACGCTATTTGTGCTCCTCTGACTGATCTGACTCGCAAGGGACTTCCAGATAAAATTATTTGGACTGCACAATGTGAACTAGCGTTCCAAGAGTTAAAGGAAAAACTCACTAGCAAGCCTATTCTCAAACTGCCTGATTTGACACAGGACTTTGTCTTAAGAACCGATGCAAGTAATGTAGGACTAGGAGGGGCTTTGTTGCAAAGATCATCTTCACCTGATGGGGAACTGAAACCAGTCGCTTATGCAAGCCGTAAATTGAATAAGGCGGAACAAGGATACTCCACAAGCGAAAAAGAATGTTTAGCGTTAATCTGGGCAATAAAGAAGTTTCAAATCTATCTGTATGGTAGGACTTTTGTGGTGGAGACGGACCATCAGCCTCTCGTATTCTTATCTCAGGCTAAGCATGAAAACGCAAGATTGCTGAGGTGGTCTTTATTGCTTCAACCTTATCAGTTCAGTATCCAATATATCCCAGGCAAATTGAATGTCGGTGCAGATTTCCTCAGTCGGCACCCCTGTGATCAAAATTAGAGTAGTGGCAGACGTGAGGAGTAATTTTACCTATGTGTATCGCTGGTTTTGGAACTTGCCATAGGCATGTTTTCAAGTGGGGAGATGTGTAGTGAAATTGACAGAGATACAACGGTAAAATACCTCCAAAGATAACATGTAAGGATAAAAACATAATGCGTAGGCTGCTGATAGTACATGATCGCCCAGACCGCGGGTCATCACCCTCCATAAAAATTGACTTGCTAGACAGGAGGGGAACGGCGGATAAAAGGAAAAAAATATGACTGGAAAGATTGCGTGAGACTAGAAAGGCTAAGGAGACGCAATTGGGGGGGAAACGGAGAAAAGTCACGTTTCCCAAGTTGACATAAAGCAAGGAACTCGACAGAAGGGACCTTGGATATGTTACGCCACAGTCATTTATTGGTCGCTTTTGCGATACCAAGCCTTTGATTTGAATTCATCGGCAGAACGCAGATGTTTGGAATATTACAAAAATTAAAAAGTAACTTTTTCGTAATATTAATGTTAGGAATATAAAAATTAGCTGGCCGGATGGCCCATTCTGAGCAGTGAACTAATATGTTCTTAATTTTACAGACGGATAGATAATATTGAAGATAATGACAAAAGACAGTGTTGTTCACATCAGCGACATACTGTATGGAATAAAAAGTGTCGCTATTTGCACAAAAAAACACGACCTCGAGACGCAGGTGTTCAAATCTACTTAGTAGGGAAGCGAAGGGACATTGGTGGGAGCTGTGTCTAAATATAACTTTTAACGACAAAATTTTGGAGGGGAGAGAAAGGTTGGTTCAAAAATCAAGTACGTTTTGAAAAAAAAAAAAAACAAGTAGAGACGGACAGACTAACAGATAAACATCCATACTTGACTGAAGCATGACTGAAATGACTTTAGGGTAGGAAATTTGAATTTGAAATAAACCTAGGCAGTGATTGGCCACAGACAATCATTTTATCGGCGCTCAGACGCGCAAGTGGGGCCATTCCTCAATAGTTGTTCGATGATAGACACAGTATTTTAAAGTGTGGTGATTTCCAAATGAAAGAAAGTGAAATAAGTTCAGGGACGCCATACTATAGCCAGCAGCTCAGCTGAGTTTTGCTAGCATTTCTGTGTTCTTTATTCATAATCTGGTAAGATTGAAATTATTTCTTTGTATATTTTGAATATTGTTTAATGTTCGAGTGATTTGATACTGCCATATCATAATCTAGCCTTACTGTAGTGGGTTTGATGGTATTGTATGATGGTGATGTTACTAAATGTAATGTATGAGGCCAGCTGTGAAGGCTCCTGAGATAAAATGTAGTTGTGAATTGTCAGAAGGCCTTTCTTGCTACCACTACGACCTCACACTTAATTTTTTTCTTAATGAATGTGGCTACGTAAAGTGTCTAGGGTAATGATATGTAGTGTGGTGTGATAGTTTATAAATACAACCACAGATATTTAAGAAGACTAATAATATTAACAAATGTTAAAATACACTGAACTTACTCACGTGTGTAAAATTTTTGATAGAATTATATTACATTTATTTTGTTCTGGATCAAGTTTTATGTTGACCAGAACTTTTTTTTTAAAAAAAGATTTAAAAAAATTATGAAAGAAGTGCATGGAATGTTACATAATAAATGCAAGAGTGTACATATATAAGTACTAGACTAGTTAGTTTTATTAAAATGTTCTAGTATTCATCTACTTGGGAGGATAGTTAATGCTTGTGCTGTTGGGGTGGCCTCATCACACCTGTCTATATTGACTACACAGTGTCCAGTAAATTGCAGGAATTTTATGGGGTATTAGTAACTAAAAGGCGTTGGTGAACTTCCAGCAGACCAGAGGCTCACTCATCTTGAAGAAGTAGCTCTGGTGCTGAAATCTGGTGGTCCCACCTCTCCGTGCTGGCGGGCAATAATAGTGGTCTCTGTCACAACGTACTGCACAGATACACTCGAGTAAAATCACCAACTGAATGGACACCGCCTTGTTGACAGCTGAAACTCACAGCTCTGCAATCAAAGTATTGGCTATGTGTCAAAATTCTATTCTCTACCCACGTCTGGACACAACACTGACACAACAACCACATCATACAGACAGGTCAGATCTCTCTGACCAAACAGCACATTTACCATGGTGGTTTTACATCAGATAGGTCCTCCCAGACTATAGATTCTGAAAAATATTTATTAGTTTCCTTCCCTAAAAGTGGATAGGTAATATGTTTCATTATTCTCAACACTTGATCTGTCTTTCCTAACCCTTGTTGGAGTTTATGTATATTGTTGGTCCCTAGACCCTGACTTGGGCGGGGGGTCTAGAGCAAATCCCTACTTGTTTGTAAGGCTAGATT
The DNA here is from genome assembly GCA_024509875.1 of Oreohelix idahoensis. Classification (NCBI taxonomy): domain Eukaryota; kingdom Metazoa; phylum Mollusca; class Gastropoda; order Stylommatophora; family Oreohelicidae; genus Oreohelix; species Oreohelix idahoensis. Next base: position 303,670 of record JAMPIV010010875.1, on the reverse strand, counting down.
TCGATATGGCAGTATCAAATCACTCGAACATTAAACAATATTCAAAATATACAAAGAAATAATTTCAATCTTACCAGATTATGAATAAAGAACACAGAAATGCTAGCAAAACTCAGCTGAGCTGCTGGCTATAGTATGGCGTCCCTGAACTTATTTCACTTTATTTCATTTGGAAATCACCACACTTGCGTTTTGTGTGTCTATCACTGAACAACTATTGAGAAATGACCCCAAATCCGCGTCTAAGCGCCGACAATATGCTTGTCTGTGGCCAATCACTGCCTAGGTTTTTTTTTGAATTTCAAATTTCCTACACTAAAGTCATTTCAGTCATGCTTCAGTCAAGTATGGATTTTTTATCTGTTAGTCTGTCCGTCTCTACTTGCGTTTTTTTTACAAAATTGTACTTGATTTTTTGAACCAACCTTTCTCTCCCCTCCAAAATTTTGTCGTTAAAAAAAGTTATATTTAGACACAGCTCCCACCAATGTCCCTTCGCTTCCCTACTAAGTTGATTTGAACACCTGCTTCTCAAGGTCGTGTTTTTTTGTGCAAATAGCGACACTTTTTATTCCATACAGTCTGTCGTTGATGTGAACAACACTGTCTTTTGTCATTATCTTCAATATTAACTATCCGTCTGTAAAATTAAGAACATATTAGTTCACTGCTCAGAATGGGCCATCCGGCCAGCTAATTTTTATATTCCTAACATTAATATTACGAAAAAGTTACTTTTTAATTTTTGTAATATTCCAAACATCCGCGTTCTGCCGCTGAATTCAAATCAAAGGCTTGGTATCGCAAAAGCGACCAATAAATGACTGTGGCGTAACATATCCAAGGTCCCTTCTGTCGAGTTCCTTACATTATGTCAACTTGGGAAACGTGACTTTTCTCCGTTTCCCCCCCAATTGCGTCTCCTTAGCCTTTCTAGTCTCACGCAATCTTTCCAGTCATATTTTTTCCTTTTATCCGCCATTCCCCCCCCTGTCTAGCAAGTCAATTTTTATGGAGGGTGATGACCCGCGGTCTGGGCGATCATGTACTATCAGCAGCCTACGCATTATGTTTTTATCCTTACATGTTATCTTTGGAGATATTTTACCGTTGTATCTCTGTCAATTTCACTACACATACAAACAAGTAGGGATTTGCTCTAGACCCCCCGCCCAAGTCAGTGTCTAGGGACCAACCATATACATAAACTCCAGCAAGGGTTAGGAAAGACAGATCAAGTGTTGAGAATAATGAAACATATTACCTATCCACTTTTAGGGAAGGAAACTAATAAATATTTTTCAGAATCTATAGTCTGGGAGGACCTATCTGATGTAAAACCACCATGGTAAATGTGCTGTTTGGTCAGAGAGATCTGACCTGTCTGTATGATGTGGTTGTTGTGTCCGTGTTGTGTCCAGACGTGGGTAGAGAATAGAATTTTGACACATAGCCAATACTTTGATTGCAGAGCTGTGAGTTTCAGTTGTGAACAAGGCGGTGTCCATTCAGTTGGTGATTTTACTCGAGTGTATCTGTGCAGTACGTTGTGACAGAGACCACTATTATTGCCCGCCAGCACGGAGAGGTGGGACCACCAGATTTCAGCACCAGAGCTACATATGCAAGATGAGTGAGCCTCTGGTCTGCTGGAAGTTCACCAACGCCTTTTAGTTACTAATTCCCCATAAAATTCCTGCAATTTACTGGACACTGTGTAGTCAATATAGACAGGTGTGATGAGGCCACCCCAACAGCACAAGCATTAACTATCCTCCCAAGTAGATGACTACTAGAACATTTTAATAAAACTAACTAGTCTAGTACTTATATATGTACACTCTTGCATTTATTATGTAACATTCCATGCATTTCTTTCATAAATTTTAAATCTTTTTTTAAAAAAAAGTTCTGGTCAACATAAAACCTGATCCAGAACAAATAAATGTAATATAATTCTATCAAAAATTTTACACTCTTGAGTTAGTTCAGTGTATTATAATATTTGTTAAATATTATTAGTCTGCTTAAATATCTGTGGGTGTATCTATAACTATCACACCACATTACATATCATTACCCTAGACATTTTACATAGCCACATTCATTAAGGAAAAAAAAAATTGAGTGTGAGGTCGTAGTGGTAGCAAGAAAGGCCTTCTGACAATTCACAACTACATTTTATCTCAGGAGCCTTCACAGCTGGCCTCATACATTACATTTAGTAATATCACCATCATACAATACCATCAAACCCACTACAGCAATACAAATGTTAGTGGACAAGAAACAAACTGGAGGCTGCACAAACACGTTTCAAACACTGTGACAGCAATACAAATGTTAATGGACAAGAAAGAAACTGGAGGCTACACAAACACGTTTCAAAAACTGTGACAGGAATACAAATATTAGTGGACAAGAAACAAACTGAAGGCTGCACAAAAACAGTTCAAGCACTGTGACAGCAATACAAATATTAGTGGACAAGAAACAAACTGGACGCTGCACAAACACGTTTCAAAAATTGTGACAGCAATACAAATGTTAGTGGACAAGAAACAAACTGGAGGCTGCACATACACGTTTCAAACACTGTGACAGCAATACAAATGTTAATGGACAAGAAAGAAACTGGAGGCTGCACAAACACGTTTCAAACACTGTGACAGCAATACAAATGTTAATCGACAAGAAAGAAACTGGAGGCTACACAAACACGTTTCAAAAACTGTGACAGGAATACAAATATTAGTGGACAAGAAACAAACTGAAGGCTGCACAAAAACAGTTGAAGCACTGTGACAGCAATACAAATATTAGTGGACAAGAAACAAACTGGACGCTGCACATACACGTTTCAAACACTGTGACAGCAATACAAATGTTAATGGACAAGAAGCAGAATGAAGGGTTATTTGACTGTTCTGATAAATATTTTGATCCTTAAAAAAAAAAAAAAAAGGTTTTGTACAGAATAAAATCTTCTTCGTGAACATTAAATTAATCTTTTTATTTATTTTCTTACGTATGAATGGTAAACTCTAGGAATTATTTCCTCTCATACTTATTGAATAGATTTAATGTGTACGTTCAGTGCTTATGTAAGATGCGGAATGCTGGAGAGAAACAGAAAAAAGAAATGCCCTAATTCTCATCTTCCATACAACCTGTTTAAGGAAAATTCCCTGAATTCTTTGGCGAATAGCTTCATCAACTAAGACTTGCATCAATACCAGGACCAACCAAGAAGATATTCACACCTTCATAACACGTAGACGCTGTAACTGGGTTGGTCTTGTCCTCAGGCCATGTGTCAAACACACGAAAAGACATTAAGATGTCAAACTTAGACCGAAGATCAAAAGGCTAGAGATTATAAAGACTGTTTTGGTTTAAAATGTTCTGAAAATTATCAAAAACTCTAAGATATTGAGTTAAGAATGCTTCGCTCTGTCAACGGTCAGTGTCAAGTTAATTAAAAATAAGACATTGAAACACTGACACTAATCATGTTCAAGATTATATTCTAGTCAATTTGTTGTTAAGAGATAAGATTTTACGTGGTACACTGATAAAGAAACACAACAAACAGTACCAAATAATGAAACTTAAAAGTTTGCCAACTCCCGGTCTACACAATCAGGAAGTTGTTCTACTTTATCGCCAATCGCTCACACATACCCAGATCTATTTATCTCATAAAGGTGGCGGTGTCTCATGCGTCTCACAATGCCATACAGCTCCCCCCTACAAGGGGTTGCTGGAGGCCACGCTGTCAATGTGCTCCTCTCATTGAGTCGGCATTCAGACGTTCTACAGTTTGCTTGTCTTCCCCACAAAGACACTTGTATTTTTACCCGATTTTTAATGGGTTGAACAGATAGTATTTGAGTCAGATGATTGTTTTCAGCCTGAAAATTATCACTTGATCTTTTCTTGGCAATGAGCAGTTAGCTTCGGTTATATCTTACACGGAATGTTCCCTAAGCCATTTGTTCACTGAAGCTAATTTTTATTTTTACTTTTAGAAAAAAAATATAGTTCCCAGAAATGGAGAACAAAAAAATGGGTGAACTAGTGGTAGGGATGGCAGGGACAAGTCAGTTTTAGACGGTAGCTGTAGAAGAGAGCTGTGAAGTAAATCACCTTCTCGTTAGACCTATCCTATGCTCCAAGGGTGTCTTTATTAATGGTTGATGTGAAATTCAGCTCGTTAATTATTCCTATCAATTTAAATATTAACTAATTCTCTTAATTTCCACACAACAACAAAATTTCGAACAGAATTAGAATTTAAACAAAATCAATCAACTGCGATTTATAAAATATACCTTAGTACATTTATTAATTAAAATAGAAGTTTCGTAAAGATTGCAGATTTGAATTTACACAAATCAAAAGTTGGAAAATTATAAGGTGTCAATGACCTTGTTCATCATTTCAGGCAATTAGTGACTTCTGATCTTGTTTCTTCAAAGTAGTGAGTACTTATCTAATTCAGGTCCTTTCACTGCAGATACTTTTCGTCATACATCAGGTGTTAATGTCCAAGATACTGCATTCACCTAGACAGGTAGCTGCAATGCTCCTATCTGGTGATTTGCAGAGGTGGTCCTCGAATCACACACTGCAGCTTATCAGAAGCTTTTGTTATGACTCTCGGATAACCTAAAACAAAATGCACAGACTATGATATCTGTTTCCTATCATCAAGACGATCCTCCGAATATGACGTGCCACTACTGATCAGAATCCTCATATAGACAACAACATGAGGCCGTGGTCATGGCAATCTAAGAAGTACGTCATACATTTAATTTAAAAAAAAAAACATCGTTAGACTACAGACATCATTTACTATTTTTTTCTGAATTATTTCTAGATTACGTCCCTTTGGTCCTAAGTCATACTAAAAGTGGTTTCCCTTTACAGATATTACATCAATGAAATTTTTAATTGAACGAAAGAAACGAAGGAAGCGAAGAAGCAGTAGAAGAGGAAGGAGAAAAAGACATCCAGCATTTAACAGCTAAGCACTGAAAATGACTATAAGCTCTTATAGCTAGTACTGCGCAGTCCTGACAAGGACTTCTAGCTGCGTCATGCTGTTCAAGATTGTTCAGGTTATATTCAGTTTGGAAACCAATTTTAGTTATCAGCACATGGTTTAGAGTACCAAGATTAAGAGACATCAGCAGGTAGTTAGTTCAAAGTAAATGCTAACATTAACATTAAATATTACCAGATAGACTACATGATGATTAATGGCAGATGCCAGATGGCAGACATGCATTACAAGATGTGAATGATCAGAACTGCTGGACCAACTGTAACTACACAGAAAAGGTTTGACATCAGCAAATTGAAGAACCCCCTTACCAGAAAAGCTTTTGCGGCTGATATAAAGAAACGATATCAAATTGCCAAAAGTCAGGAAAAGACATCGACTGATGATGTAGACCAGAAATTTAACACCATTTCAACAATATATAAGGAAAGCAGCAAATCATGCTTGGGATTCAAGGAAAGGAAGAAGCAAGACTGGATAACACCAGAAACATTAAACACCATAGCGATGAGAAAGGAATCGAAAAGAAAGAAAACAGAAGCGAAGTCCCCCAGGTTAAAGCAACTATATAGCGAACAGTACAGTCAGCTGGACAAGGAAGGTAAACGCCAAACCCGAGCCAACAAAAGGAATTTCCTAGACGATCTTAAAGCACTGAGAAATGAACAAAGCACAGTATACAAAATAACTAAAACTATCAGCGGAAAACGAGAAGCAAACAATATTACATTAGTAAGAGATAAGCAAGGAAATCTCATCACGACAGCAAAGGGACAGGAAACAAGATGGGCAGAGCATTTCAGAGAAACTCTGAACAAGGTACCACCAGAGACACATGTTCCTGAGGCTGAAAACGATCTGGATGTTAATACAGACATTCCACGGAAGGATGAAATCATCACGGCAATCAAAGGGTTAAAAAATGGAAAAGCTCCTGGCCACGATAACTTAAATGCAGAGCTATTTAAGACAGACCCTGAGCTAGCAGCAGAACTACTAGAACCACTATTTGCACAAGTCTGGAAAACAGGGCCAACACCAACGGAGTGGAACAAATGAATAATTGTCAAATTGCCTAAGAAGGGAGACCTTGCAGACTGCAATAATTGGAGAGGAATCACTCGTCTCTCAGTTCCCAGCAAAATATTAGGCAGAATAATTATACAGAGAATTTCAAAAGCAGTAGACCACAAACTGAGGAAAGAACAAGCAGGATTTAGACAAAACAGAAGATGTGCAGCTCATATATTTACCCTCAGGAACATTATAGAGCAGTGCTCACAATGGCAGAGACAGCTGTACATTAATTTCGTTGATTTTGAAAAGGCTTTTGACAGTATACATAGGGACAGTCTATGGAAAATAATGAGGGCTTATGGAATTCCAAGCCCCATAGTGTCAATCATAAAAACCCTCTATGCCAACTTTACGTGTAGCGTAGCGCAGAGCAACCTAACCTTTGAGGTGAAGACAGGAGTACGACATGGGTGCCACTTATCAACCACTCTATTTTTAACAGTCACAGACTGGGTGATGCGCCAGACAACAGAGGGCAGTCCAAGAGGAATGAGATGAACTACGTTTTCTACATTGGAAGATCTGGAATATGCAGACGACATTGCACTACTAGCACATTCACATCAACACATCCTGGAAAAAACGGATAGACTTAATAAGTATAGCCAGCAGGTGGGCTTGAACATCAATCTAAAGAAGACAGAGGTCATGACGCTCAATGTGAGCAACCGTGAGCCAATAACAGTAAGGAATCAGCAACTGGAACAGACAGACACCTTCACATACCTAGGATGCATAGTAACACCAGACGGCGGAGCAAGCAAAGACATCAACAACAGAATGAACAAAGCAAGAACAGCCTTTTTTAGTCTAAACAACATCTGGAAGTCCTCTCAGTACAGCATGAACACAAAATTAAGACTACATGAGAGTTGTGTTCTGTCTGTGCTTCTCTATGGTGTGGAATGCAGGAGAGTAACAGAGAAGGAAATGTCGAAATTGTCCTCTTTCCACACAACCTGCCTAAGAAAAATTTTCCGAATCTTTTGGCCGAATACCATCACCAACCAAGAACTGCTTACTCGGAGCAAGCAAGAGGACATGCACACCATCATAGCTGGCAGACGCTGGAGCTGGGTTGGCCATTTCCTCAGAAGAGACCCCGATGCCATCACAAGAACAGCTATGCTACGGACCCCTGAAGGAAAACGAAAGAGAGGCCGACCAAAAACAACTTGGCGGAAGACTGTGGAGGCTGAGATGCAAAGATTGAACCAGAGTTGGGGCACTGTACGAAGGATGGTCACCGACCGAGCAAAGTGGAATCACTTTGTTGCTGCCCTACAAGACGCCACCAGGCGTGATGGCCACTGACTGCTTTGACGGTCGGCGGCTACGGATCAAAGAAGAAGAAGAATGAGGCCGTGGTCATGTCAATCTAAGAAGTGCGTCATACAATTAATAAAAAAAAACATCGTTAGACTACATACATCCTTTACTATTTTTTCTGAATTATTTCTTGATTACGTCCCTTTGGTTCTACATACTAAAAGTGGTTTCACTTTACAGATATTACATCAATGAAATTTTTAGTTGAACGAAAGAAAAGAAGGAAGCGAAGAAGCAGGAGACGAAGAGGATGAAGAAAAAGACATTCAGCATTTAAAAGCTAAGCCCTGAAAATGACTATAAGCTCTTATAGCTAGTACTGCGCAGTCCTGACAAAGACTTCTAGCTGCGTCATGCTGTTCAAGAATGTTCAGGTTATATTCAGTTTGGAAACCAATTTTAGTTATCAGCACATGGTTTAGAGTACCAAGATTAAGAGACATCAGCAGGTAGTTAGTTCAAAGTCAATGCTAACATTAACATTAAATATTACAGCAATTTACATAACACCAAAATACATGTAACCAAACAATTAATACAAGTTAACATACCCTTCAGACACAGTATTGCGGATCTGAGCTTATCACTTATCATACAAGCAGGTCAGTTTTGCTTTCCTCGGCATGGGCTGTGGCTAAGTGGCATCGACATGAGTGTGTCAGTCCGCTGGACGTCTTTACCCACCCTGGATCTAACCCTTTCATTTTCGGAGGTCTTCGCCTGAGTTCACTTTTCTATTTGTAACTATCGTGAGATTTCAATGTTGTGCGATTTTTTCGACACAATCTTGATTTCCTCGTCAATAACCAAAGATAATGATTTCCCACTGCCATAATTACATGTATTTGTAGTTGCTGTTCAAAACCTAAAAAGAATGTCTCCGTTCGGGGCATTAGCCATAAAGTTATAGCAAAATTACTGGTGTGTGATTCATAATTTATCATAGACCCTAGTTTACGTGACAATTCTTGCCCATGTTATAACACTCACCAGCAACTTTATCATCATTTCCCGTGATCATTTTACGAAGCACAGTCACCACTGCAGCTAGTCCCCTTGCAGGAAACCTGCACCATGCACGTTAATGCTCTCGCAGCAGTGGTTTATGTGGTACGTTGTTTCACATAACGAGGTTGCTAGGCTCATGCACAACCTTATATAACTGGTATCGTATATAAGGCTGTAGTAGTCCTACGGGAAATATACGGAGCGAAACTATAAATAGGCTTCTCAATTTTATAACATCTTCCCCCTCCTCTACATTTTAGTTCTACTCTGGAATCATATTGTTAATCATATTTACTATGTTTTGCAATGCTGTGTTTTTCACTCACGTGGGTACAGCTTCATTTAAAGTCGTGAAACAAAGCCGTAGCTTGATTTTTTAATTCACTTCAAATAAACCAGATTTACGATTTATGACACAATCTTGAACAGTCTATGTATATGTGCCCCACGCCTGTTAAAAAGTGTCACGAAATACGTTCGTTCTCTTTTTCTTGTCTTCATTCCTCTCCGGCATTATTACTCTGCCATTCCTTTTACGTGCTAATTCTTCCAGTATTCATTGTTTTCATTTTCATAGTTCAAGGTTTTTTTTAATCATGTCTTGGCCTGTTTTCCAAGCAACGCTATTTGAGGAGGGTGAAGTGCTTACGTTATGCAACAGCTTCAGCTGGACAGAAAAGGCGTCAGCAAGTAGCGAGACTGGTTGAATAAACACACGTTTGACACGAGGACATATAACTACCAGGTAACTACCACTCACTATGTTGTCTCAGTTTGCAATAAAGATGACAGCCTAAAGTATCAGTTCGCAAACATGACGTGCCCAAATACATGGCCGATTTCACAGGGATGTCATAAGCTGACGATCTGGTTAAAGATTAAGACACGGACAGTGATGTAATATTTCCGGCGGAAGAAATTTGTTGCGATAATCAACTACGAGAAAGTATTATCTTGGAAGATATTATTGACTGAAACGTGTAGTAGTGAATTTGAAAACATGATAGGTAACAATGGAAGAGGCAAGACCTTATGTGGTCGTGGAGTTTGAAAATCATATGCAAAGGGCAATATCTTATTTTGTCGTGCAGTAATGTTGTACAAGAGGGTAGTGGGGTACCCCTACCAAAATCAGACACTTATTCGCAACTGATTTGGTGTCTAAGATGCTAAGATAGACTGCTCCTGATGGGATTTCTCCTCCAAGTAGCAACCTGGCTGTGTAGGCGACACTTTCTCTTACATACTACAGCGTTGTAAGACTACTTCACTGATTTCCAATTTTGTCAAGAAGTCACAGACAGCCACGAACACAGAATAGTATGACCCAAATACAGGACAGGCCGTATAACTTGGTTTCCTCACAAGGAACCAACAGCAGAGGCAGCCCAGGCTCCATAGAGAGTAGGGAGTGGATGATGATATCATGGTGTAAATATTTATTATACAAGCACTTTAGTAAATTTCATTTGTATGTATATGTAGTGACTCACTGGGGTTAAAATAAACGCTCATGGAGGGTCACAGTTATTGAGGAAGATAAGTGGCCGATAGAAGCGGAGGTAGCCTGATATTTATGTCAAGAGACCCAATACTTAGCAGAGAGATATGTCTCCTTTCAGCCTGTAGTACAAGTTGCCAGCAGTCGACGCTAGACACCAACATCAGACGGGTCTTTAAGACGCTTGACAACCTTTGTAATTACCCCAGCCTTAATGCATGAGACGTGTTACAGCCACCAGATTGGACGATTGTAAAGAAGTACAGTTTAAGGCATCTGTTACAGCTTCTGAAGCAGACGCCAACCAACCCCACATTGGAAGCTAAGTACTATAACAGTGCAGCCAATAAACATTTCACAATTTTCCATAATTTCCATCGCAGTTTAAATCATCCGCTGATTATAAATATCATCGCTTCTTTTTTATACACGACTTTATTTATTTTACATTTTTAAACTGTAAGTGATTATTAAACCTGTTTAACTGTAAACGCAAAGCTATAGTTGGATTAATCACTAATGACTAAAGTGTTTGCCTGCACCCGTATGACTCATATTGATCTAAATACATAACCAGATAGAACTATTAGATTAAGATTTTGCTGAATCACCTTCAGCTGGAGGCTCAGAAATAAGAGAGAAAATATATAACCTCACAGAAGGGGCGGGAGAATAATAAGTTCCTGACAGCTTAGATGATCTCAGTTTCTATGCTTGTTTTTCTTTAAGTTCATGTGAGGCACCCATAAATAGAAGCATTATTCTTCTATTTTTATCTCTGCCAAGAGTAATCTTGAGCGAAGGGTGAGGCCTTTGAAGACCCTTATCACTATACTTTAAGTTTCGCCATTGTTTGACCATTACTGCGGAGCAGGGGAAACAATCTCGCCGCAAAATTTACAGTGAATTCTATTAGTTAAGCACATCAAAAAACAAAGACGAAGAAATTACTTACTTACTTACTTAGTCGTTCCCCTTCTACCGTGAGGTGTAGAGGTTTGGAAGAGAGAGCGCCAGACCATTCTATCAGCTGTCTTCTTCCTGGCCTGGTTCCATTCTAGTCCTCGGTCCTTCAAAGACTGTCTAATGTTGTCCTCCCAGCGGACTCTGGGTCGTCCTGGAGGTCTGGATCCCTGGCTCTTTGTTTCCCATGCTTGTCAAGGTAGCCGATCTTCTCCCATTCTGCAGACATGGCCAAACCATCTTAGTTGGGACTGTTCTATTTGGGTCTGCAGCGGATGGGATTTTAGGCCTTGACGGATCGTCTGGTTGCGGACCATGTCTCTTCTTGTTACTTCAACCACTTTCCTCAGATACCTCATTTCTGAGGTTTGGATCTGGCTTTTGTGGGTTGTAGTCATTGCCCACGACTCGCATCCATATGTCAAGACTGGGACATAGGTGGAGCGGTATACAGCCATCTTCGTTTTCTTACCAACCTCTTTCTTGCTGAGGAATCCACGATTTATGGCCTGAAAAAGTCTCCCAGCCGCTGCTTTTCGAGTGGCCAACTCTTCTTTGATGCCTCCCTTTCGGTCTATAATAGCTCCGAGATATTTAAAGTGGTCGACCTGCTCCAGGACCTGTTCTCCCAACTTGATCTGATGTTTTCTTTCTTCTCGTGATATCACCATGGATTTTGTTTTAGAGCTGCTTATGACCATCCCTCTCTTCTCCAGCTCTTCCTTCCAGACTTGCAGGTTGGATTGGAGATGTGCCTCTGATTTAGCAATCAGGGCAACATCATCAGCAAATGCCAGCTCCGAAATATAGACCTGTCTCATCGAAGAAATTACAAGAAGTCAATATTGCTACACTTAAATAAAAAGTAAAATAAGTTGTTCGGACAGTCGATTACACTGAAAACTTCACAGCCAGCATAGCGTGCCTTCAAACTACACTAGAACAATTCAGGGGACGAGGAAGGGGGGAAAATGGCTCGACACAATAACTGAAGCAAGCTGCTTTAAACACCACACTAACGAAAAAAAAAAAAAAAATATATATATATATATATATATATATATATATATATATATATATATAGATATATATATATATATATATATATGTATATATGTATATATGTATATATATACATATATACATATATACATATATATATATATCTGGAAAAGTGCTGCTAAATCTTCTCTGGAGGTTTTATGGCAAAAGTGAAAAAAGTAATAATAACGAGCAAAACATTACTTACCCAATCGACCCTCTCCAACTTCGGTGCGTACGAATGAGAGGTACAGCTATAGAAACTCTGCAACCATTTGGTTGGGAAATGATTTGCTGAACGAAAGTCCGTCATGGCGAAGAAGCTCTTGCAATATTTCACACAAGAAGTGTAAATCCTATAGAATTCCTTCGCAAAGAAATATTAATATCAAAGTCATGGAGACTATCGTTATTCCTCGGCAGTATCAATATTCTGGCGTGCTGTTGACCGATTGCTCATGAAGGCAGTTTTCTGACGTAACAAACTCAACGGAGATTCAACGATACACAACTCAAAAACTACTTCAGAGATTAATCCAAACCGTGATTACTTCATACGCTCCAGAATACGAAATATGTGCACAGCGCGACAGTTTTAAGGTTTTAATTTTGATTCCACAGTGTGCATAATGCGCACACACAACAATCTTAAACAGAAAATGTGTCAATAATTTATTCAAGCAGGATTATGAAAGGGCTGCTTTCCTTAATCCTATACAAGGCTTCCAGCTCGCAAACTTACACAAATGTCACTGTACTTGTCTAATAAGGCGAAAAATAGTGGAATGGTTATAATACAATCAATGATGCATACCCCTAGAAATAATTGCAAACATATAGTGTATAAAACCATTGTGCCTTGAAATCGAACTTGCTGAAGAATGCATGGGATTGAAATAACAAAAAAACTGTAAAATTAAATAAACTATTGTAATATCAGAGATGGGGGGTCGGAGTAGCTAAGAGGTTTGTAACTTTCGTGAGATTTCAATGTTGTTGTGCGATTTTTCCAAAAGAATCATGATTTCTTCGTTAATTATCAAGAATAATGATTCCCCATTGGCATAATCGTCATGTATTTGTAGTTTCTGTTCAAATCCCAAAAAAGAAATTTTTCGTTCGGAGCATTAATCATAAAGTTATGGCAGAATTACTGGTGTGCAATTCATAATTTATCATAAAGACACTAGTTTATGTGGCAATTCCAGAGTGTCTTTGACACACACACACACACACACACACACACACACACACACACACACACACACACACACACACACACACACACACACACACACACACACACACACACACACACACACACACACACACACACACACACACACACACACACACACACACACACACACACACACACACACACACACACACACACACACACACACACACACACACACACACACACACACACACACACACACACACACACACACACACACACACACACACACACACACACACACACACACACACACACACACACACACACACACACACACACACACACACACACACACACACACACACACACACACACACACACACACACACACACACACACACACACACACACACACACACACACACACACACACACACACACACACACACACACACACACACACACACACACACACACACACACACACACACACACACACACACACACACACACACACACACACACACACACACACACACACACACACACACACACACACACACACACACACACACACACACACACACACACACACACACACACACACACACACCACACACACACACATATATATATATACCCTTCAAAAGAAGTTAAGGACCATTTTTATTAAGGGTGCAAAGTGAAATGAAAATGAACAATAAAAACACAGCACATCAAAATATAACATGACAAGCTTATCAGTGACAATCAACACTATTTTCATGCAAGCCTCTGAGCGACATTTCGGACAGTAAGACCTTCCTGCAACCACGCAATGGCTCTTCCTTTATCCACAACACTCAGCTTTCGTCGTTGAGGCATATTGTTGTGCAATGGTTATGCAGCACTTGTGTTGCTTATAAAGACAATTTTGCGAGTACAGCTCAAGACCAACACTATAGTCTCCCACATGCATCACGCATTTTTGGAATAGCAGGTATTTTTTTCATGCTCAGACATCATTAAAAACACCCACATTTTGGTGTCTAAGCAGCATTTTTTTCAGCGTGCTTGCTGAGCTGAACACTAGCCACACGGTATGCTGGTGGCTCATGCAGCACGTGTTGAATGTTTGTTGTTCGAGAACAATCAATGTCAGATTAATTGCTTATGAAATATAATTTTTATAATTTTTGGGTCATTTTCACCGACTGGTCCTTAACTTCTTTTGAAGAGTATATATATATACGTATATATATACGTATATATATATATATATATATATATATATATATATATATATATATATATATATATATATATATATATATATATATATATATATATATATATATATATATCCACAGTCCCAATTGTTCAGTTGCTCACGAGTAGCTACCGAGTAAACAAGGACCCTGTCATCGCCACTCCCGCCAGCTGTGAGGTCCGTGGTGTGATTCGTTTTCAAGCAGAAGGACACAGCGCCGCCGAGATTCATAGTCGATTTTGTCGTGTGTATGGTGTTAACGTTATGAGTGACAGTTCTGTGAGGGATTGGTACAGGAAATTCAGTGATGGGCGCACAGATGTGCATGACGAGGGGGGACAAGGATGGCACTGTGGTGATATTACAGTGATACAACGTTAAAATATCTCCAATTATAAAGATAACGGGTAAGATAACATGTAGGGATAAAATTATACGTAAGATACGAGGATACATTCTCGCCTACGCCAGCGCTTTCTACCGCCATTGAAACTAACTAGTTAGACATGCAGACGAAACGGTTTACCCTTTTGGACGGGAGGGAAACGGAGATAAAAGGGAAAAAATATGACTGAACACGTGTTTGAACCTAAAAGGCAAAAAGACGCAATTTGTAGTTTAAAGAAAAAAAAATTCACGCCACTAGTTGACACAATGTAAGGAATTGGTAGAAAAACGACCTTAGCTCTTGTTAGAAACAGTCGTATCTTGGACGTTTTACGATACTTGGTTGTTTTATTTGAATATAGCGGCAAACGCGTGGACGAAGGTTCAAAAACAAATTTCAAAAACTAACCTTGAGAAAAGTAGGTTTTTCTTTAATAATAAAGTTATGAAAATAAAACCTAGCTAGTTTGATAGCCCATCTTGAGCAGAGAAATAATATACTTTTAATTACACAGACGGATAGATAACACGGAAGATATTGACGAAAGACCGTATTGTTCAAATCAGACTAGCGAACAGTTTTTTGTGCATATTTCACTAAAGTTAGATTTTGACGCGTCCTTGAGCAAAACACATAAACCCAAACTGCAATGAACTAGAGGGGCAAAGTCGGAGGATAGAAGCTAAAAATAACTTAGGGAGGCAGGTTTGTGCAGTTTTTGCATGTAGTTAGTCCAAAAAACAAGTGTATTTTTGTGAAAAGCCAAGTAGAGACAGACGGACCAACAGGAAATAATACACACTTGACTGAGAGTTGACCGAAATTTGACTTTTGGTTTGAATATTTTTAAAAAGTTAGAGGGGAAGTTCGTTGATTGGACAGAAGTATTTATATTAGTGAATGGGAGACGCACACTTGTGCCATTTGATATAAGACTGTCCATTAACACAGTTCTTGACTGCTAGAGGTGATTTCCCGGAATAAATAAGTAAAAATCAGTGGGACGCCCTAATCTAGCCAGCAGCTCAGCTGGGTTTTGCTAGTCCTAAGTAACTGTGTTCTCAATTCTGAATTGTGGTAAGGAAAAAAAAGCATTTATCTTCTTTATTTTAATATTTTGAGTGATTGATACTGCCATATCATGAAAAATGATTACGACAAGTAAGTGCCTGCTCTAGGTCCCCAGCAGCAGTCCAGGGCCTAGAGACAAACACATAAAATATGAAAACCTATCTAAGACTATGGAAGGCGGATCTATTATTGACATCAGTGGGAACATATTACCCACCTTATTGAATAGAAGAGGAAACTATTGAACATATTTCGGATGCAATGCAGTCTTGGGAAACTGGTACTATTTGATAACAACTGGGTAAGATGTGCTAAGTTGGTCAGAGAGATCTGACCCAGTCTATGTACTGTTGTTTTGTGGTGTTGTGTGTAAGAGTGGCGCAGTAAATAGAGTACTGACACATGGCACAAATTTTGTTTCAGAGTTTCTGATCTGGCACTACGATTGTGCGGGTGTCTGTGCAGCCTAACATTTTACTCCAGCTACTGAGAGGAGTGGGCCACAAGAATTCTGGACTACATCATTACAGGCCAGTAAAGTGCAAACCTGACCTGCTGGAGATTCATAAACTAATTCCACCCTCAATAAAGAAAAAAACATATAAAAACAGTAACATCAGTCTATCTGTCAAAGAAACTGAACTTTGTAAGCATAGATTGGGCATGATGACGCCACCCCAACTAAACATCAAGTGCTAGTTTTCCCAGGACAGTGTAGATACCATTAAGATTAACCATTGTAATAATATACCTATGTACAAAAGTTATATCTGATTATGCAATATATATATATATATATGCATTTCATTGATAAATACCTATCATTTCATATGTTCTGACCAAAAGAAACATTTGGTTCAGGACTAATAAATTTAAAAAAATTTCAAACTTAAACTTTAACAGCCAGTGTTAGTTCAGTGTATTATAGAGTTTATTATTATTATTATTAGACTTATTAATTACATGTGTGTGTCTGTGTATTTTATTACCTACACATTACATTTCAGTACCCTAGACTTTTAACGTAGCTAACACTCATTATAGGAGAATAGGTCTGTTTGAGGTCGTAAGTGGTAGCAGAAGGGCCTTCTGTAATTCACATAAGCTTTTATCTCAGGAGCCTTCACAGCTGACCTCATCCAGTACACTAGGTAACATAACAACCATACAATAACATCAAAAACCACTACAGGCACTCAATTGTGACTGATGAACTAGTTTTAAAAGTCGACCAAGTCGTGGGTGAAAAGCGTTGTTCTCCTGCACGACAACGCGCGGCACCACACTGCGGCTCGCACAAAGGCTTTACTCGAGCAGTTCAACTGGGAGATTTTCAACCACCCCCCTTACAGCCCGGACTTGGCGCCAAGCGATTACCATCTTTTCGGTAAGATGAAGGTCTGGCTGGCTAACCAGCGCTTTGAAACCAACGAGAAGCTCATGGATGGAGTCAACAACTGACTGGGGACCCTGGCGGTGCCGTTTCTTGACGAGGGATTGCAAAAGCTGGTTCCACAGTACGACAAATGCCTGAATTTGGGTGGCGACTATGTGGAAAAGTAATGCAGTTCTGTGTGTACGTTTTGTATGTAATAAGATTTTTGTCTCTATTTTTGACAATTTTTTTAAATCAGCCAATCGGAGGTTGATTTTGGAATAACCCTCGTACTATTCACTGCTACAGAATATATCAAGTAAAAACTAAAACCTCCGATGTCGCACCATTAACCAGGTTCTCTTCAGGTCCAACCACTACTTCAAAAGTGTGTCAGAGACTGAAAATATTACCTTATAATTTTGGCTTTCATGCCAGCATTAAACGTTATTTAAAAAAAAAAAAAAAAAAAACAAAGAAATGACAGTGGTTCGCCTTGATCAAAGACAAGAAATCCGTGAAAGCACAAAAATATCTTGGAAAAAAAGCATATGGGAAATCAAGATAAATTTAACAAGCTCATAGGAGAATGATGAAAGAATAAAAAAGAGAGCAAGATGAAATCAGCCCTGGAAATCCAAATTTAACTCCGTAAGCTTGTAGGCTGATTGATTTACGACAGATGTGACCTTTACAGGTCTTCAAACTAGGATATTCCTAAACATTTTCTGAAGACTTAATAAACGACAGCTGTCACGTATTTTTAGAAAGTGGTCTCCAGGATAAAAGCTCTGATATCCTATCCTTATTTTCATCTTCCTCCTCGAGCAATCCCCTTTTTTTATTTCTCTCAAATACCCGAGGTTCTTTATTTGCCGGGATTTCATTTATGAAAATATGTGTTCACACAATTTAGTAGCCTGGGTGTGACAAAACGTCTGTACGTGTTCTTTTGGTGGCTCTCTCACACATTCAGCCACTCCGGCAGTATCCCTTCCTTTCTTCATTTTTCTCTTTCTCCCATTCAATTCGCTTATTAGTGGGCAATTGTTTCATTATTTTGCTTTATGTTGGATCAGTAGAGTGAAGTCTCTAACACCACTCCCCTACGAAAGTATCTGCTATGGGACTATCTTTATCTCGTACATATTTGCTTTACCACTCCACAGATTTATTTACGTTCCGCAAGGTGAACTGTGGTATTATCGTAACAATACCCGGTCATTATCACCGGTCAGCGGTAATACGTTTGTCGCTTTGAGTCGCCTAGCCAATCTTTGATAATAGACGATCCTCGTTGGACAACCATATTGTTTGTCTGAGCGGCCGGCGACCCTTTTGTATGACTGTCTGAAGAAGGCACGAACACACATGCGATAATAAGATAATAGTTTCACGGGCCCATCCATGAGTGTGATTAACGCAGATAATCTGTCTGGGTAGACATCTTATCGGAAGACATTATGCCAGACAAACATTGTCACACGTTATTTGTGAGAGGGCACAATATGTCACCGGAAATATTACGTCTTATTATAAAGAGGTCATGCGTGGGATAATTAAATTTAATATTTTAAACGCATGGGGGATATTTTGAATTTAAATACCCACGTAATGTGAAAAAGAGCTTACGATTGGATTGAAGTGAGAGCCGGAATATACAATGAATCTCATTAGCAAGTTTGCCGGGAAGTACAATCTGTGATTTGAACTGGAAACTGAAAATAAAATCTAGCGAACTCAGAGACACAGAACAGACAGATTCGCAACTTCAAACGAGCAACTCCCAAAAAACCAGAAAGAGAAGGATCGAGAATTTCATACTTATAAGTGACAGATCGAAGTATTTGGGAAACTTAAAACCTAAAAAAATAAGCACGCCTTTATAAATACAGAGACTGAAAACTTGACAAGGACTTTAAATACAGAGACTGGAAACCTAAGAATTGGATCATCAGTCATAAGAGAAATAATATCCCAGACCAAGTGATTCACAGAACACCGTCATAAGAGGAATTTCTCAGACGAAATTGATTCGACAGTATATGCACCGAAATTGCTCGTCCATCCGAAAACTGTGCGAGGAGATTGTGTATAACCCAAAATCTTGGGGTAAGTTGTGAACATTCATTTTACAAATGTGAATTAACATGCTTTCTTGCTAAGTGGTTATATATATGAGGCTGGCAACCTCAATATACGAAAATAGTATATTCATAAACCACTACAGCAACCGCTGGTGATTGTTTCTGGCTAGTCATGCGGAAAAACCGACAGCAGAGGTGACCCCAGACTCCGACTGGAGCAGTGATGAGTGATGATTACATCACAGGTGCCTCAAGTGTAGCATATCATGTTGTGAGATATATGTAACTTGTTAATGTTAGTTCAGGTACGAATCATTATTCGCGCTGTCCAGGCACATTTTCTCAGTTAATACCCAGAGGAATATTGGTGATTTTTATTCATCTTTCCTGAGTTACAATGTGTATACTCAAGAATGTAATTCTTCTGAGAGATTAACATTGGTGGGTGGACAGCGAGAGGATGCGCCTGCTTCCAACTCAGTGTACTTAGCAGAGGCATTTGTCTTTCTATTTTTTCGAAAAGTACGTGGTTACAAGCATCAGACAGGTTGAAGTACTAACGTTCAACCTGGCCGCTAGTATGTGGAGAAGTGCACTCATCACCAAAAAGAAGTGACGGAAACCACGGCGACAGGACTCACCTAGAGTTAAGTTTTCGTGTAAAATAGGCGAAAGCAACGGACTTTTGATAAATCCTCACCTACGTCTCAGTGACGAAACCTTGTATTTACAGCAAAATTTCACCAAGATTTCCATATTTAAACTGTTAAAGACTAATTCATTATTAAAATTGTTACGTGTTGCTTTAAAACTAAACGATCTTAGTCGCTCCAGTTTTTATATGTATGAAAGCAAACGCATGAGCCAGAATATATATATATATATATATATATATATATATATATATATATATATATATATATATATATATATATATATATATATATATATATATATATATATATATATATATATATATCTATATATATATATATCTATATATCTATATATATTTATCTATAAACAGAGCTATACCATTATAAGAGGAACTCGCTGAATTAACTCAGCTGGGGGCTTGAACGGGCTAAAAACCATTGCTTAAATCTTTCACAAAAGGCGACGGACAGATATAAGTTAACCATTGCTCACAAACATGTTATGGTACTGTGGTGAAAAATTCTAATACCCATATATATAAATTAGAACATAAATGTAAAGCCGAACGAAATAATACGATAGGAAGAAGAATGGAGAAAGACCAGTGCTTTCCCAGTATAGATAACGCCTTCGTTGTATAACGCCGTAATGGCTAACACAAGATTTCTACTTGTCCTAATTCGTTCGTTCCTAAATAAAATGCTTAGGCTTAACGATACGGCGATAACTGTAGTTCTAAAAATAGAATGTGTAGTAAAAATCTTCTAGACGACCTTGATTTTAAAAAAACTAACATTAGTGCAAAATCGCGCACAAGGTTAGCCTTGGAAAGACAGACGGGCTTAGAAGAAAAAAAAACAGAGAGAGATAGACGGACCATGGAACACAGTAACGCAAGCCACTCGCAGTGTGTCTAAAAATAAACCAACTCGCAGTGTGCATGGCCTGATTTTTTCAAATAAACAGTGATGAAAAAAACTAACGATACGATGTTAGGTTTAGAAAACAGGTTTGATTCTTATTAGGAAACCTGATATTTTACGTAGGGCTCCTGACTTTATACTGATAGTACAGTCGTAAAGAATTGAACAGGTGGTAGTTGAAATTAAACACTTAACATCGAAAAAAGATCGTATTCTTAACTACGCCACTTAGCCCCTTGAAAATCATATATTCGTGTACAGGAAGGCTAGGGGACTAGGAATATGTAATAAATTATCTTAAAAGTCCATTAGATAATTAGATATTGATAATAAAACATATAGAGAACAGAGATACTGTCAGGTTTGGTCATATCTGCTTGGGATGGAATTCCCTGAATTTTTGTTGAAACATAGTAGTGACAGAAAGCCTAAGATAGTACGAGGGAGGCCATTGGCTGAACTTTGAAGTTAAAAGAAATTTGATTGGGTGACCTATGAATAACAAATAAATGCCTAGAAACGGAGTAAAAGTGAATGAAAATATTTGAATGACTGTGTACTCTTTTGAAAATATTCAAAACGATTGGCCAATATACTGGATATTGGCAGAAGAAATCTTAGAGGGGACGCCATATCGTTACACATTGTGAGAGATGAGAGCAGGCAGTGTTATCCAAAATTAAATATATGATAACAGCCTGGACATACCGCAGATCAAACTGTGCCAGTCATCTTTAGTGTGTATTTCCTTACGAATTGTGGTAAGCTAGACATTTTTAATCTGTATTTTATATAAAAATTGAATGTGAAATGATAAATTATGTCTGTATGTGTGTGGTTCAGTAGCAAGCATAAGACAAAGCCTAGATATTGCTCCACCATGTAAAAGATTGTCAGAGAGGAGTATAAAGGCATATATATATATTGGATTGCCATATAGTAACATAACACCTATCCTATTGTATGGAAGGGATTACAGCTGGAATTGCAGAGGCGTTGTCACCATTAGGGAGAGGAATACTGGTGTATATTTTCACATGAAAAGCTAGCAGTTGGCCTAAAGCGCTGAACTTTATGTTTGTTTGTACTGTCATGTACTTCAGTGTGGAATAATATTGTATATTAGTTATGACGAAGGAGGCACAACCTTCTCATTTCAGGGGCCGTGGTATAGATGGTGATATTGCATCGTCCGGTCTGAGGACTGCGCGATCCAGAAAGCTGGCAGCAGACTCCTTGCACAAGATAGCGGCCATTGTATATCATACTATCAAACTGAGAAGCAAGCGAGCAGAGGATACAGGTTTCCTGCAGCTGCATTATGAGATAAGCGCTTGTCAGCACGAAAAAGCTCAACCTTGAATAAAATACCCTGAACTGAACTTTATTATAAAAACAAAAGGGACAGACATTTTAAAAAACCAGAATCTGTGAATCCTTCAATATTATTTCCACCAGTACAAACACATGAAGTCGTGATGACCAACAACAACCTAGCACTAAAAGCCAGTATTACCTCATAATAATACATCACAACACTACACTCATATTACAATAATAATATATGTCTGGACAAAGATCTTTTGTATAAATTCTTGTACATAAACATTGTGCTTACATTTGATTGTGATTCCTGATTCACATTGTAGTAGGATCAGGATATCTATATATTAAAAAAGCTAATACAGTGTATAAAAGTTAACACTTGACTTACTTAAGATAAATCTTTAGAGTGTTATGTGTTTGTGATTGTCATAGTGTTGTAAATTGTTGTGGATCTTAACTTAGGTGTTTATCTGTCTGTTGGTTGTTGTGAACTTACACTTCATCACTATCATAACCCTAGACATTAAACGAAGTCATCATACAATTCAAGAATAAGTCTGATTGAGGTCGAAATGTGGTAGCATGCAAGGTTCTCTGTAATACACCAAACTTATTAGATACAGAGACCTTCACAGCTGATCTCATTCAGTACACTAAGTCCCCTATAACTATATTTATATAATCCCAACTCACCACAGGTACTTAAAATAAGTTTGTGAGAAGCCATTAAATCCGCGCCTCCGCAGTTGCTCTGAGCGCTCCCACCAGGACCTCTCCAATCATCACACCATTCATTCCAACCCCAGGATATTTGCACGCGGCTGGAGGTCCTGTACGGCATACTTGGAGGCTTCCCTGCGTGAGTTCCTGTCCTGCATACTTGGAAGTTTCCCCCCGTGAGTTCCTGTCCGGCATACGTGGAGGCTTCCCCCGGTGAGTTACTGTCCGGGATACTTGGAGGCTTCCCCCCGTGAGTTCCTGCCCGGCATACTTGGAGGCTTCCCCCCGTGAGTTCCTGTCCGGCATACTTGGAGGCTTCCCCCCGTGAGTTCCTGTCCGGCATACTTGGAGGCTTCCCCCCGTGAGTTCCTGCCCGGCATACTTGAAGGCTTCCCCCCGTGAGTTCATGCCCGGCATACTTGGAGGCTTCCCCCCGTGAGATCCTGTCCGGCATACTTGGAGGCTTCCCTCCGTGAGTTCCTGTCCGGCATACTTGGAGGCTCCCCCCCCCCCCCCCCCCCCACCCCCCCCCCCCCCCGAAGTCCTGAGGTTTGTGAGGAATCAGAGAATAGAACTACTACTCCCCCAGACACGTCGTTAGAGACCACTAATATGAGGTTGTGCAGGGAGGACTTGAACAATTAATTCTGTCCATCAAACAACACAGCGAGGCCCAGAATCTATACCTAAACGCCAAGAAGACCAAAGTATTGACAACAGACAAAGTAAAGACCAAACCAGAAATTGAAATTGATAACGAAGAACTGGAAAGTGTTAATGAATTCGAATACTTAGGTTCAATCATCAACAGCTCTGGCGACTGTGCAGTAGAAATTAAAAGAAGACTTGCAATTGCTTCACATAAACTAATACAGATGAAAAACCTATGGTAAGGCACAAGCAAAGAAACAAAGTTACAACTGATCAGAGCGTGTATATTCCCAGTAGCAACATACGGCTGCGAGACTTTGACACTCAATAAAACAGTTGCAAATAAGGTTACATCATTCGAAATGAAATGCTACAGAAGGATGTTGAGAATACCCTGGACAGAAAAAAAGACCAACAGAGAAGTATTGCACTCACTAAACGTACAGGAAAATTGGCTCCTAAATACCATCGCAATAAGGAAGCTGAAATTTTTCGGTCACATAAAAAGACATAATAGTCTGGAAAAAATAGTGATGGAAGGCATGGTCCCTGGAAAAAGGGGAAGGGGTCGACCTAGACGACGGTGGACTCAGGATATCACAGAGAGTCTGAACTTGTCTTTGGCTGATGCAGGTCGACTTGCCCAAAATCGTGATGCGTTCAGAGCTGCTGTAATGGAGACAACGTTCTGTAAAGAATACGTCACATGATGATGCAGGAAGGGGGGGGGGGGGGGGGGGGGGGGTGGGGGGGGGGGGGGGGGGGGGGGGGGGGGGGGGGGGGGGGGGGGGGGGGGGGGGGGGGGGGGGGGGGGGGGGGGGGGGGGGGGGGGGGGGGGGTGGTTCTGGTAATCTCATCATGTGACACAAACTGTTACAGAAACCACCACTTCATAAGCATATTAATGATTTGGTTCACGTTTCCGGGAAGGATACCTACTGCATTTAGGGCTCAATGCTCCATAAGTTCACTTTTGTATAAACCTTCTCATATTTAGGCTGCTTTTTGTCGCCTAACATTTATCTACTGTCTACTGCATGTACTGTGAGCTTCAGACAATGTACACTGTAATACAACTGAAACTAGCTGAGAAACAAGATCGCCTCCTCCGACCCAAAGGAATGGGTATTTCCGTTATTTTAGAAGGGAAAAACTGTTAAATGAGTTCTTAATTATGTCGTAGTTTATGTAGGTGTTCACCTCGTAAACTGAAACTACCGATATACAAGTCATTTTCTAAAATAAGTGCATACTCTTATATTAAAAAGATAACGGTAATACTACAGCAGATACTGCCGTAAGGGAGTAATGTGAGAGATTTCACTATTCTAGGTCCAGGTGTTTCTTTTTTTCTAAGTTAGGGTGACCTGTTCCCTTCCTCGCTGCTTTTGCCTACCCTAACTCGAAGTCAAAGTCGGGTACTCAGTTATAGTTGGGTTTAAAAAAAAAACCTCCGTTTTATTAATTCTGAAATGACTTAAAAAAAGAAACCAAATCAAACGTAAGCTCGGTGGACAAATGAACTAAGAGGTTTAGAAACTGAATGTAAATTTATATATCACAAAGAAGGCTATGGTCACCCACTGGTTGACAACAACATACACCCGCCATGAAGATGTACGCAAGACATCACTGACTAATGATTATTCAAATTCTTGAGAAAATTACTCACACAGTGCTTTGATACAACATGTGCCTGCCACACACGATGGCGTGTTATCCACCCTGTATATTGTCTCCAATTCTGTCAAACTATATGGACTTTAAAAACAAATACGGCCTCGAAATTAAAGTAGTAAGATTGAAGTAAGGTGCCTTTAACTCTTATTCCATTTAGATCAAACATAAAAGTGATAGACACATTTTTGTCAACGTCTTAAATATGATCATTTGTCAAAAGCAGGTCGGTTGATCTTGGGTGCTTCTTTGCGACAGATATTGCTATTTTTCTTCTGCCAAAAAGCTAATAATAACAAACCGCCCCCGTGTTTATTATACCGTATTGTTAACTGAAAACGATCAATGAATGCAAAAACTTGCCAGACAAGTAAACAACTGCTGCCATTAATAGAGACTGGACATTAATACTAAGAAACAGAAACAAATAACCTATGATACCAAGCAAAACATAACGAAAGGCCAACATTAAGCATAAAGATAAATGTAGAGATACAGTGAAAAGTTTCCTGGACATAAAATAACACAGGATACAGATGTGAAACAAGAATCAAAATGAGGATAGGAATAGCAAACAAACAACACATCCAACAACATACAACTGATATTAACATTCTGAGAAATCAGAGTTATTGTACAACCTTTCCCATTTTTTGTTGTCGGAATTACAAGTTAGTTGGTTTTCTTGTCTTTTAGAGTATATTTTTAAAACCAATTTTAATTATTTTTTTTTAATTGATTGATTGATTTTTCTAGTTATTCATTTTGTAGAAGTTGTGTAAAAGGAAGTGTGAGTAAGCGCGAGTTTTTATATGTGTATACCATATACTTTCTTTCAGTACGGTACTATTGTTGTAATTATGCACCTGTTTTTTTTAAACTGAAAAGAAATGCAAATAAATATTTTTTTTAAAACACCGTATGGCTCTGAAACATATCAAACAGCAAAAACAACAACCAAAAACCTACAGACTTTCATAAACGGGTGCTTGCTAACAATAGAAGGATTAAAATGGTATAACAAGGTCACCGATGAGAAACTGATGACAAAAACCAGATCAGTCACAGTGAAGCAAGAGATGAGAAGAAGGCGCCGTAAATGGATAGGACACACATTGAAGAAACCTGTGGATAGCAGTGCAAGGCAGTCCTTGTTCTGGAACCCCCAGGGTAAGAGAGGCAGAGGTTGACCAAGAAGCACATGGAGATGAGAACTATAGAAAGCAGTGAAAATGATGAAGACGTGGAAGGAACTTGAGCTGATGGCACGTGTCGTAAAGTCGGATCAAAACGCGCCATTCATACCAAATCGGCACACCATACTAATAAAATTGTTTTCTAGACAGACCAATCGCAATGCAGCGTTATTCATGTATGTTTACAAAATAATTAGGCATCTAACATGGCCAGACTCAAATCTGTGTTACCGAGTTGGATTTGGACATAAACTATAGGATTATGAGCGAAGTACAGCATGGAAGAGGTCAGTAATTCGATAATGGGACTGTTCCTTTATAAGAATGTGCGAAGATTTCCACGGAAAGTGTTATACTAACGGATAAATTATGAGTTGAATGCATCGAGACATCAGGCAAGTAGTAAATTTTGCTGTTTAGGCTGCGCCTATGAAAAGATGGACGAAGTAAAGTAAAAGACAATTATCTAGATAGATAAAGAATAAGCCAGGGCGTACTTTAAGCCTAATGTAAAGAAAATCGGTCCAGGAACAAAGAAGATATGAATAAAATGAATTTTCCAAACTAACACCAGTCGGCAATTTCTACCAGCATTTGAGGAAGTGAAAATACTTTGGTCTGATTGTTCTCCGACACATTCGGCCATGACCTATATAAGGAAGTCGAGCAAGTCAAAAGCTTGCTACAAAAATTCAAACTACAGCGAGAGCGCCAGTTCTGTCAATGAGACTCCGTTCCCTTCTGCATCTGAGAGCAGACTGAAAAGCCATTAACAGCTCGACTGTATGTACTTGAGGGTAAGAAACAATGTATAAATTTATATATTTCTAATTAATTAATCAGATTGTGCCTTAGGGAGTGTATAAGTGTGTTATAAACCACTGTGTAATTATTGGGAGCAATCCAAGCCTGTGTTTATTTAAATAAATTGAGAATGGAAGTGGAACGTGTGTTAGCAGTTTTTGAAAAGTATTTAAAGAATTATTTCTGGAAGGAATGGACCACACACAAGGAAAGAATGAAAGTAACTGAATTACTGTATTGATTAAGGTATTACATAGTGTTTTCCACAAAGGCCCAATAACTGTATGGAGGCGAATCATGGACAGATAGCTGTAACCAAGGAATTGGAGAAAGATTGTATTCACAGTAAAATAAATTGTGTTATTGCTGATTTATTATGCCTTGTGCGTCTACCTGCACATTGTCTGAAACTGTCTCTTTCCACTGTTGCGTTGCGTGGTTTTGATTATTATTATTGGTACTTTGTAGAACTGATGAAAGTATGTGCATATGAGCAATCGTGCTTTGTTATCGAATGGTTTGGGTGATCAAGAACTTGATGAGTATTCAATAGCTCCAAACGCCTGGTTTGGGTCCACAATTATACATATTTATTTACTTCAGACAAGTTCCTCAGTTTCAATACATGACATCTTATTCATACATGCATAACAATCCGTCTCCTACTGTTCTTTACATATCGTCACATACTCTGGCCTATATACTGAAGATGACGGCATCCGTAACATCCAAGTAGCGGTAACTAAAGTATGGATAATAGAATTATGCTTGATAGCTCCCGAAAAGTAACGACTCCTCTTATAAATTACTCTTGAACTAATATACTTGCATTCGACATCAATGAAATACTTGAAGCGACCTTCGTACAACAATGCCTCGTAGGAGAATTATCACAAAACTCAATCCGCATGGGAGCGAAACATATCACGTCTTGCTTTGACGAATTACTAAAACGAAAGGTCAAGATCGACCGTTTAAATCAATTAGCGCGGCACCTCACTACGTCATCAATGCCTTGAGACGTCCACCCACTATCTCGTTCATTTACAAATACCAAATGGTGCAAAACATATCATGTTGACTACAAATAGAAATGCTACAGCGTAGATTAATCTGCTAACAGATCTAAGTGAGGCCAACATGTAAAAATACATAATTACTAAACAACAGCGAACGAGAAGATCACCTACATCTGTGGTAGAGAGATAGAGATAGACAAATCAGTGGTTAACCAGTTATATTTCAGGTTACATCCTGTAACCAACGTGCACCTTTAAGGAGTCAGACTTAACTGAAGGAGCTAGTGGTGCAAGAGCCCCAAAAGTCTAGATGGACAGCAACATAGTTACCTAATGCCAGGAAGAATCACATCTGATAGTTTCTTTCCAGAGCAGTATTGTGAAAGACTCCAGGACAAGAATAAGTGGCCCTACAGGGCTACTGACCAGTGTAAAACCAGCATTACCACAATAATTCAAATAAGACAGTATGATGAAAAGTCAGTGCATCTAGATAGGCAAATTCATAAATCAGTGATTGACTTTATTTCATATTAACTGTGAAGAATTCTTATTGATCCTAAATAAAGACAGTCTACAACAAGGTTAAGTTCACCCAGGAAAGGAGAACTGTCCTTAGAAATTTACAGACTGTAGATAGTTGTGAATATTTGGCAAGTGATTTTTATTAATTTTATATCTCAATAAATTTTGAGTTCAGTGAAAATTTCACAAAGAAAAGAAAACGTGTACAAAATAAATTGTAAATTATACCAACAGACTTACTTGAATTATTTAAGTTAAATTACAGATCTTGTTGGTTAATAGTTTAGGTTAATACCCCTAGCATTTGGGACCCAAAGATGCAGCAATAGAGAATGCAGTCAGCGACCCATAGCTTGACTGCTTGCGTCAGGGTGAGCGAACCAGAGCTGACCAAGACCCTACTCCACCTCCACGTGGTGGTCCTGGAAACAGGCTGCATCACTGCAGTCTGGCTGAGAGAGTAGGGATCGGAGAGGAAAGGCAAACCCGGTCCCAAAAATGCCGTGCTGAAGTCGGATGTATCGACCGAAAGGCGCAGATATCGCAGCTCCGGTGTAAACGGACACAACGCAACCAACGTCCTTTTCATGACGAACGAGGAAGAAGAAGATACCCCTAGCAGAGCCATAACATTATAAACAGAGGAGGATCTTGGGAGGAGCATTTAGGAACCTAGGATAATACACTATCATCATACCTAGGAACTTATACAGCGTGATCTTACCTTTGATGTCCATACACCCTTACTCTTTTCAGAGAAGGGGGTTGATAAGGGTGGATTTAACCAAAATGATAATGGTGCGCCAAAAAATGACAGGTACGTTAGCTCCGTTATAACACACTACAGTTCAAAGAATGTCTGGCCATTCAAAATGGATTTAGATTGACGACCACTTGCCACCCCTATCGACACCTGGTATTAAAGTGCAAGACGTAGGTGTCTTCTCTGATTTAGGATGTTGCTGTGTATGTTGCAGTAGAACAGTTCACAGGGTACAACACAGGCAACATGACGTGTAGAGTCATAGAAATGGTAACTTCGCTTTAGGTTTATACCATTTATTGCACGCCACAAAACAGTCATGATATTTATGTCATCACCAACATAGTTCAACGAATGCAGCATTCAAAATCATATTAGCTGATAGTCATGTAGGATTCAATACTCAATAGTTGTATTGTAAACAGATAGCTTCTGTATATTCGATATCATAAAGTTCTGGTTCGTGAAGCTGTATAAATAATATATATATATTTATATAGCACAGATCTGGGTGCCTACAGTTCATACATATAACTTCTGCAACAGTGTCAGCTGCAGATCATCAATGTTCATAGACAATAATAAATGCTCCCTTCCTGATGCTAGCAGATCAGATGTATACAATAAGTCTGTTTACTGTCTGCACGTGAATAGCATACATGGAATACCGGTCAAACTGACCCTTATAACATTCCTAAGTCTAACCATCTGACTTGGACGTGATCTCTGATATAACGAATCCTGGAACACAGACAATAGTCTTGTTGGTCTAGAGCGACCCATATATATATATAACTAGTTCAGGTATAAAGATACCGGTGGCGAAAATCCTAGTCAAAGTACCTCTCCCTTTTGAATCACACAGGCGAGCAAGGAGCGACAAAATGACGAACTTCTAGATGATAGCAAAAAGTTCGATACAAGAGGAATTACCTTTCTTCGGAAATCAACCACGAACATATGCCTCCAGGCAGGCTTGAATAATACTGGGAAATAGTCTAGTTAGCTAACTAACTCACAAAGACAACGTATTTTCCTCAGAAAATCACAAGACGCAGATTGCGTCCGCTCGCTACTCAGACCATTTCTAAACTCCCCCAGCTGGGCGGAACACACCAAACGAACTACCAGTTTTGACATGCGCAGAACTCCAATATCTGAGTCGCCGTTCACATAAGACGATTCTAAGAACATTCGAGATAAAAGTCTTACACAGTCGCGCCTTTTATGGTCATGAACAGAAGCGTTAAGACAGGTTTCAGACATCTACAACAGTTGACTGATACTACCAAATAAGGAGATGTGGTCACGCTTCGTTCAAGAAATTATAGACCGAACGTGTCTCGATACAAGAGAAGGCAAACTCCAAAAAATGTGTAGTCTCAATATCTCGGGTTATGTCCCTTTGACTGTAAAAAACATAATACACATTTCAGTCAAAAAATGATCATACATACGAAAAATAATTATACAAAGACTTTGGAAAAAAGTAATTATTTGTGCGTAACAGGGGTATTTCTTATAAGACCAGTCTATTATCTGGCACTATCCTGGTATTACTTGATACAACTTTGTATCATATCTTTCATCTAAAAATATCTTAACCTTTCGTGACAGCACGACTTGGCGTGTGTCTGTTGAAGGCCTATGCTCCTTGGGGAGCTGAAGGTATTGATTGATTGATATACTCTGTGTGGTTCATAATGTAGACAATTAAAACGCCACTGAAAGAAAATGGGACTTTAAAAGTTAACATACAGAGAAGACAAAAAGGCGCGCTTCTTGGCAACTGAAGACAACAAATAAAGTAAGTCCTAGAAAATGAAAAACTAGGAATGAAAAAAAAGTGATAAAAACCGATTCAAATCCGACTACATACTCTAAATATTAACATCATTTTACACTCTGATGAACACACACACAATAAGGTTAACCGCAAACAAGGAAGAAGACGGCAGCGATAAAAACGGGGAGGACACATCAATAGCTGGAAAGGAACCTGTCTATTTTAGTGCGCCATTAAGGCATACACAGACATCTGCTGCAGACAACAAGAACAAATGTAATTCCTGAGGAGAATGCAAAGCTTTTCATGAACAGCTAATAAATCTTATAAGGAAATATTAGAAGCAAACAATATTAAAAGATCATCGCCCACAAATTACACTAGTCAACAAATTTTCAAAAGTTATTTGTACCAGAAATTAAATATACCATTTCTTATTGATTTTGACATGCTGATTTCAAATATCATAATGAAATTCACCAATTGGCTCTGGTTTTTTTTTAAATGATGAATTTACATTACAGTAATACAAATAAAGTATGCTTGTTTAATTCTCTTGGGTGAACAGCTAGTCTTTCTACTTTAGCATTATAAAAATTGTGGTTACATACTCAATTAATTGATATTTCAACATAAAATGATAGAAAAAATAAAAACATTATTTTAAGTTCACATATCATGTTTTAAAAAGGCACATTTGAACCCATTCCATCATTATTCAGTCGCTGTTCGAGCTCTCTTTGCTTGCTTCTTGTAGTCAATCGATGAGGTGTCTCTTGTCACAGTCCAACAGTAATCAGCAAGCATTGAAGGGCTCCAATTGCCTTGATACCTTGTCTCCATAGCAGCAATGTCCTGGTGAAATCATTTACCATGCTCATCACTGACCGCTCCACAGTTTGACGTAAAGAAATCCAGATGAGAATCCAGAAAATGAATTTTCAAAGACATGTTGCAGCCAAGACTCTTATACTTCAGAAGGAGATTTTCTACAATTTCATTGTAATTATCAGATCTGTTGTTTCCAAGAAAATTGTCCACCACTGACTTAAATGCTAGCCATGCTGCTTTTTCCTTGCCATGCAACATGCAAAGAAACTTGTCATCATGAAGAAGTTTTCAAATTTGTGGACCAACAAATACTCCCTCTCTTATTTTAGCTTCACTCAGTCTTGGAAATTTTCTGATGAGGTATTTGAAAGCCTCATCTGTTTTCTCCATTGCCTTGACAAAGTTTTTTATGAGACCCAGCTTAATGTGCAAGGGTGGCAACAAAATCTTGCTGGTGTCGACAAGTGCTGGGTTCTCAACGTTCTTACTGCCAGGCTGCAATGACTGCCTGATTGGCCAATGTCTTCTGATGTAATGGTCACTTCGTGCACGGCTATCCCACTCACAGAGAAAGCAACAGTACTTGGTGTATCCATCCTGTATTCCAAGCAAAAGAGCGACCACTTTTAAGTCACCGCAAAGTGACCAATGATGATGATCGTAGTTTATACACTTCAAAAGCTGCTTAATGTTTTCATAAGTTTCTTTCATATGAACTGTGTGACCAACTGGAATTGACGGTAACACGTTACCATTATTCAACAAAACAGCTTTAAGACTCGTCTTGGATGAATCAATGAAAAGCCTCTACTCTTCCGGTATGTAATTGATTTTGAGGGCTGCCATTAAACCAGAAATGTTGTGGCATGCAGAAAGGTCACCCTCTTTAAAAAAGAAAGTAATAAGCGGCTTCTGGCGGTTCCTATACACAGAAATTGTAACATCTTCTGCCAGGAGATTCCACTGTTGCAATCTGGAACCCAAAAGCTCCGCCTTGTTCTTCGGTAAATTCAGATCTCTTAAAAGATCATTCAGTTCACCTTGGGTTATTAAGTGTGGTTTAGTGGATGTAGTTTGCTCAAAATCTGGGTCGCTTGAGGTTGATGGTTCAGGACCACCAATGTCCTCTTCTTCATCAGTGGAAGCAGCTGAAAATGATTCTGGCCCTTTGGGAACTGGTAGGTCATCGCCATGTGGTACCGGACGTATTGCAGAGGGGGATGTTTGGATATTCCAGAGTCCATTTTTTCTTCTTTGATATGCCTTTCCCAATTGGAGGGACCATGCAAAAGTAACAGTTGTTGAGATGATCAGTGGGCTCTCTCCAAATCATTGGGACTGCAAAAGGCATAGCTTGCCTTTTGCCAGTCAACCACAGTTTAAGATGTGCTGCACATGTATTGCAGCATATGTGTGGCGCCCAGCTCTTATCTTGATCTCCTATTCTGCAGCCAAAATACAAACTGTACGCCTTCTTAATCACTTTAGTTATATTTCGTTTTTGGGATAGAAATGTCACCTCACCACATATATAACAGAAATTATTAGCACTATTCACAAATGTCCTAGGCATTTCTAACTATGATACTTTTGATAAGGACAAATGCACTAACTAATGGCAAAATTTTATCAGAGATAAGATATTTATACACAAAGGTGATGTAATCATAGGTAGGATTGCATCATCAACTTCTAGTTACATTTTTATTGGTCATTAGAAAAAATTATGCAATCGCCCACAACAGTTGCGTCATATATATAAATTGACCATAATTAAATAAACTAGTAGCATATATCTTGAAAACTAGAGCCAATCAACATTTTTTAATGTCATTTTCGTTTTCAGCACACCAAAATTAGTTAAGATCAGCTATTTTCATTTCTGGTACATTTTGGTTGTTGACTAGTGTTATTAACAAGTAAATAAACAACACGAAAACTTATTGGCCACATATTTGAGACAGTAACAACACGCAAATTTATTGGCCACATATTTGAGACAGTAACAACACGCAAACTTATTGACCACATATTTGAGAAAGTAACAACACGCAAACTTATTGGCCACATATATGAGACAGTAACAACACTGCAAACTTATTGGCCACATATTTGAGAGTCTCGTGAACTTGATGATTAACGTTTAAGTTCAATAGCACAAGACAAAGAGGGACGGACTGGGATGACATGACAAGATGGCTGCGTAAACTATGAATATATGAAGCAGTGGAATGCTGTAATTACTAGGTCTAGGATTTTTAAAACTTAAAATCTGCTATAATGTGACGTATAAAAATGCATTTATGACCCAAAAAAACTTAACTTATAACTAAAAAAAAAAAAACAGACCTAAAAAATACAACTTTCGCTTTTAGTTTCCGTGGCAAACTAAAATTCGTCTCCATTATTAAAAGAAGAAAATGAGCTGCATGAAACAAAACTAAAAGAACTTGAAAATAATTAATTTAATTTTTTTTTCACTGAAAAAAAACATAAACAACACAACTTAATTTTTGTTTACAGTTACTGATGCCAAACTGACAGTTTATTTTATAAAACAAAAAACATGCCATCTAAGACCAAATGAAAACAGAAACCTTAAAAATACCATTTTATCACAGTTTCAGTGTCAAAATGAAATTTTTTTACTTTACTACCAAAATAGTTCCTTATTAATAATAAAAAAAAAAAAACAACACCAAAAACACAACATACAAAAAATTACAGCTGAATAGTTTTACAGCTTCTATGGTTTTTTTTTTTTTTTAGGTGCCAAAATATTCAAAATAATGGCTTAAAAAGTGTCACAGTGACTATTAACTATTAATTTATTTTACCATTTCGTTCCATATGTTATTAACTCTTTTAATGTAGTTTTCCTGGACATTTTGTATTTCTTTTCTTTCATTTTTTCACCTTTTCAAACCCCACCCGCGTTTGGTTACGTTTGGCTGGCCTCCAGAATTAAAAATTCTTCAACAGTCAGCGTAGCGATAACGTAATGTTATCTAAACGCACCTGTGGTCCGTCCGAACAGGGGGAATTTCTCTGGTCGCGCTAAGCCTTTGATCACGAGCGAGAGACGGTTTCTGTGAAAGAAACCGCTTGTCTGTGGGAGGTAACTTCTGCAGGTGGTCTCTGTGTTTGGCCTTCAGAACGCATTAGTGATCATAATATTATGTCTATCGGGGAAATTTTCTCAAAGTTGTTGCTTCTGAAACCTTTTGTCTTACTCTAGATTACGTCTTTCGCCGAACATCTGTAGAAATATGCAGGCCAGGTGTCCGGGGGGAGCGTCCTTTGTAATCTATAAGAGTAGACGGGTTTAATAAGCCAACACACTCGTGAATATTCCTGGCCCGTGGATGACCATATGAGACTTAGGCAGAGATAGCACGGCAGTACTAGAATGTGTTTGCCTATGTTCTAGTCATTTTCGGGGTGAGTTGACATATCTTATAATTATAATATGATATATTCATGTTAGCTTATATATATCTGATAGGAAGTGACGTGAATTCATTTCTGAGGACTTCTCCTAGTAATTTAGTTCAGTGATAATGTAGCGCTGTCTACGGCCTTAGTTAAGTGGTGCTTAAACAGTCAGGTGTCAGTGTTATGGTTTATCATGGGTTAAATGTTAAACTTACAATAACAGATACTAGGCGTAGAATCAGTCCACAGATGCTTATCATGGGTTAAGAATAGGCTAATTAACTGTCATTTCTGTAAGACAATGTCAGGTGTGGATTGTTCACTTAAAACTGAATAGTGAGATGCAGGCAATAACTCTGAATTATAGGAGAAAGTCACTTATTCCTTTTTGATAGATATTTCTAGTGGCAAAGGAGAATCATTTTATGCTTACTTGTGTGGCTAGGCACTAGTCTATAACTTTCACAGAAAGCAGTCACCAGGCATAGATATAATTATATCTTATGATTCAGCCACAACTGTATTATTATAGCAAGAACATTGCACTTTCTATGTACTCATTTTGGGGATGTTATATATATTTCTCCAAGGGGGCATACGGTTATTGTGTAATGTCAGATGCTGTATTTTATGTAAATTCACTTAATGTTGTAAGATGAATAAGCATATTCATTCAACTGTAACTACAAGGTTAGGTTTCCTGTATGTTGAGATTGGGAGAAGAGGAGGAGATTTTGCTGTCAGAACATTTACTGACAGTTACATGGGTGTACAAAAGATATTAAGCCTATGCGGGCACATGCTATAATTGATAGAATGGAAGGAGCGGAGCATGACTAGGTTATAAAACATTAGAT
Source organism: Oreohelix idahoensis (assembly GCA_024509875.1). Lineage (NCBI taxonomy): Eukaryota > Metazoa > Mollusca > Gastropoda > Stylommatophora > Oreohelicidae > Oreohelix > Oreohelix idahoensis. The sequence goes on along the minus strand of JAMPIV010010875.1, from coordinate 267,157 downwards.
TGATTTTGTTGTTGCTTGAGGTAAAGGGTGTCTTTTTTGGGTCTCAGTTTCAGGGAGACCGAATCGCTAGAGCAGACTCCAGTCAGGCGAAGAACGTCATGTTCTCTTCGATCTAGAGGGTTTCTGAATACCGCTAGCAATCACGAGTCGTCAACCCCCATTCCTGAATCAAAACCCCTTTTTGTCAACGCCAAGTTAAGCTCACGCAGTGCAACGAGCCAACGCTAAACCCGAAATCATCTATTGCAGTAGTAGTTCCCTACTCGCCTATTGGATTACCAGTCAGAGCATTGCGGCTTTCAGAATATCAAAACCGCCCAGCATGTCTATAGCAGAATCTGATATCACCCGACTTTGTGTGCCTAAACGGGGCACTCAGCCAAAACCACAGCCAAACCAGTTTAAACAGGATTTACAGCCAAGCAAGCAATAGCGCCGGATAAGAGCGCCTGGGACTCTTTGTCCTCAAGTAACTTCGTCTGGTGTATTTATGGGTTTATGTAGAACTTCGCACTTTGGAGCGGCCAGCATTGATAAACAGCGTCTTCCAGTCTAACTCGCGCAATTAGAGGTAACCAAAGTCAGCACCAACAAGAAAGTTTTACAGGTCAAGTCCATCACCCATGGAGTATATTTTTACGTAAAAGACACTTTCTGTAGCTGGCACATTTGGTCCCACGAAAGCGGACAGACTGACACGCAGTTTATTCATTTGGGAAACCGGAGATAAATACGTCTTCCAGCCCCTCACGCAATTAGGGGTCACCAAAGATAGCGCCTACATTGGATTTACAGGTCAATTCCATCACCCATGGAGTATATTTTTACGTAAAGACATTGGAGCTATTCCATTTGGTCCCATGAAAGCGGACGGACTGTAGCTCAGTTCGTTTATTTGGTCAGCAGGAGATAGACAGTCTTCCAGTCCCCATCGCGAAATCAGGGGTGGCACCAACAATAGCGACTACAGTGGATTTATACAGGTCAAGTCCATCCCCCATGGAGTATATTTTTACGTAAAAGACACTGTCGGAAGCATTGTACTTGGTCCCACGAAAACGGACAGACTGTCAGACAGTTATTTCATTTCTCTGTGTTCTACAGGTTTTATGAGTGTTGGTGGTGGGTGTGTTTGTGGGTGTGTATTTGCATTATTGATGATTATTGATGACTATTGATGATTATTTTGATTATTGATGTAATTTTATGTTGTTGGTGATGAAATGCATTATTTTCATACACGCTTCTTCATTTAATAAAGTTTACACCTTTATTAATGCGCTGTTCATGACCCTTCCATCCATAATTAAACTTGTTTTAGCTCTTTACTATAATCTCTATGTTTGATAAGAGAAAAGAGTGAGAGCAGGAGGTGCTTAGACAGTAAAAGTGAGTTGAGGCTTAGAGAGAGAGATCACCTTGATAAATCTTCTTCCAGGTTGTCTCAAGTCCATCTCCTATTTACACCTTTCTGTGTGTGTAATCTATAACTCTGTCAGTCCACTATCCCTTGTCGATTTCACTACTATTGTCCAATTCGACAAATACTCTACACGTTACTCAACCACGACAAAAAGAAAAAAAAATGCTTAAAATGGCCGAAAAATCTAAAAACAAAATTCCCTATCGTGCCAAAAACGTGTTAAAAAAAAAAAAAAAAAAAAAGCAAAATAATGCCCTAAGGCCCTTAAATTAGCTGAGTTATTTATATTCAACTGAGTAGCCTTTTAGGTGTACCAAAAGAAAGATGTAAAATCCTAGCCCTACAAATTACAAATCATCAAAGCCATTAGACAAGTGAAGGGCGGACCAGAATCTCAGAGGGGTTGGCGGAAATAAATTGTGCTGGCAGCAAAGAATATCGGCGGCTTAAATGCCTGAATAAAAAAGTAGTAGTTGTAGCAGCAGTAATAGTAGTAGTTGTAGCAGCAGTAATAGTAGTAGTTGTAGCAGCAGTAATAGTAGTAGTTGTAGCAGCAGTAATAGTAGTAGTTGTAGCAGCAGTAATAGTAGTAGTTGTAGCAGCAGTAATAGTAGTAAGGGGGGCAGCAGCTCAAGCAGCAGCTGTGGCTGCAGCAGCAACGGTAGTAGCAGTAGTAGACGTAATCGTAGTAACAACAGCAGCTGTAATAGCAAAATAATGAATGAAAAAAAACATCACACGGACACAAAGGCAGAAAATCAAAAACAGAAAGAAAGCAGAAAGAACGAACGAAAGAAACAGAAGAAGAAACAACGAAAGACCTACAATCAACAATAGAAAGACCTACAAAATCTAAGAAAAAAAGCAAGCAAGGAAGTTAGACTACAATTTTAGAAGGAAAGAAAGAAAGAAAACGAAGGCAAAAGAGGAAACGTGTCAAATGACATGCATTTTCATACGAGAAAACTTTAATAAAACTTCCATGATGTCGCTCAGCCGTTACTTCCTTTCCAGCAAGATTCATTGTTCCATTGACTTTAGTCCGCACTCTCTCATTCCATTTTCCAATTCCGTGTATATCACTGTGACCTCCCGACACCTAATTAACGAACAGTTACCGAAATGCGAAAGCGTCCCTCTACGGACAGCACAATTTTTCCTTACTAAACCAGAAAGCAAAACATAATATAACCGACTAGGTTGAACGTGACGCGCCTCGCCAAAACGAGGCAAAATTTTATTTCATTAAAAAAAAAAAATTAAAAACACCAGTAGCAAATTTTAATAACCAGTACAAAAAGTGCATGGGCTAGTCACAAACACCGCTGCGATCCTGGAACAGCTCGATAGGGTTGTGTGACATCCCCCTTCTGTACTTGCTCAGACAGCATAACACCAAAAGCGAACCGAAAATTCCGCAACACAAGCAACATGTTCGACAGATGTCAACTCCATTTAACAAATATGTAAATGAAATGCATTTAAGTACTCCTACAAATGCATAAAAATCAATACGAAGCGATACAAATATCTACAAATAAACCGATAAAGATTAGCTGGAGTGCAACTCAGTGTCCATAGCATTAACTCTTTGACTCCGGAACAACGCTCAGAGCGTTGGTCAGATTTGACAGCTGTGCCAAAACAACTCTCTGAGTGTTGTTTTTAGTCTATCATGAATTAAAATTACGGCACAGAGTGGAAAAATAATTGCGGAGTCAGAGTTAAGAAAAAAAAACGTACAGTGACAAGAGCATTAAGGAATTCAAAAACATCAAACGGATGCTTACAGAGGAAGCCTGAATGAGCATATACATATTTGTCTTTTAAAGAGCAAGGATATAATGTAGTAGCTTGTCAACTGATGCTCGTGTATTCATTATCTCCATGGAAACAAAGCGACTGATGATATATACCATATTTGTACAAACTTTCGTATAAATGACAAAAGCATTCATTATCTGAAATGCAGGACAGACAGATGACAAACAGCGAGATAAGATGTCTAGGATCAGCTGCTAATGTCAGCACAGTGAAAAAGCGAATGCATAACAGAATTGGGGCACATACACAGGCATTAACTATACACAGACATAAACACCAAATAGTGGACCAAAAAGCAGGCTTTATTTTGTAGTGGTTTTTGATGGTACTGTATGGTTGTGATATCACCTAGTGTGATGCATGAGGTCAGCTGTGAAGGCTCCTGAGATAAATGTAGCTGTGAATTTACAGAAGGCCCTTCTTGCTACCACTTACGACCTCACACATATCTTTTTTACTAATGAATGTGGCTACGTTAAAAAATCTAGGGTACTGAATGTAAGGTGTTGTATTAATATATACAAACACACACACAGATATTTAATAAGTCTAATAATATTAATAAACTTTATAACACACTGAACTAACTCAAGCTGTGTAAAATTTGGATATTAAATTTTCTTTAAATTTATTTGTTCTGAACCAAGGTTTTATTTTGGTCAGAACATATGAAAGGTTTTGAATTTATGAATGAAATGCATGAATATATGGCATAATAAATGAAAGGTGTGTACATATGAATTTTACAAGACTAGTTAATATTAATACTGTTTATATTTGTAATCGATCTGGGAGAACGATTAATGGATGTGCTGTTGGAGTGGCCTCATCACTCCCTGTCTATGGTTACTAAACATTGTCCATTACTGACGGGAGGAATACAAGTTTTATTTCCCACCATGGTATGTTTTAGTTACTGGGAATATAGTTGTTGTTAGTTATGAAATAAATTGGTGAATTTCCAGCAGGCCAGACGCTCACGTATCTTTGACTGAGTAGTTCTGGTGCTGGAATCTGGTGGCCCCACCTCTCCGTGCTTGGGGGCCATATAGGCTGCTCTGCCAAAATTCTCGACTGCACGGGTCCACTCTTGGATTTCTCAACATATCATTTGACACCACTTTGGTGCCAAATAAAAAAAACTCACAGTTCTGAAATAAAAGTATTGGGTCATGTGTCAGAACTCTACCTCCTGAGCCACTTCTACACTCAACATTATACAACAACACCACATAGACGGGGTCAGATCTCTCTGACCATACAGCACACCTTACCAAGTTGGTTTCACATAGTATCAGTTCCCCAAGACTACATATTCTGAAATATGTTCATTAGCTTCCTGCCATTGAATAGGATAGGTGATATGTTCCACTGATCTCAACACTTGATCCGCCCTTCATAATCCTTGCTGGCGTTTATGTATTTTGTTTGTCTCTAGACCCTGAACTGGGGCTGGGGGTCTAGAGCGAATCCTTACTTGTTGTAAGGGCTAGATTTTGATATGGCAGTATCAAATCACTCGAAATAGTAAACAATATTAAAATATTCCACCCGTGTGTTACCGGGGCCCGAAAGGGGAGCAAAGAATAGTAACACTGCACCCTACCACGCATGTCGTAAAAAGCGACTAAGGAGGGTATGGGCATGGGGCTGTTTACCCCATCCCGCAAAAACTTCGCACAGTGGGCTGATCACCTGCTTGCCAAATAATCTGATTACGGAAACAATGATAGATTGTTCGGTTTGTTTTTGTTCCACAAAGACGCCACTAGGCGTGGTGGAAACAGCGATAGATTGATCAATTTGTTGTTGCCCTAAGACGCCACTAGGCGTACTGGCCACATACTGCTTTGCCGGTTGGTGGCTAAGGATGTAAGAGAGAGAGAGAGAGAGAGAGAGAGAGAGAGAGAGAGAGAGAGAGAGATTAAAATATTCAAAGAAATACTTTCAGTCTTACCAGAATTATGAATAGAGAACACAGTATATGCTAGCAAAACTCAGCTGAGCTGCTGGCTCTAGTATGGCGTCCCTCTAAATATTTCAATTAGCTTCTGGGGATTACACCACTAAATAATTACTGTGTCTACCACTGGACAACTTATGATGAATGGCAAAGATGCGCGTCTGAGCGCCGATATTATGTTTTTCTGTGGCCAATCACCGCCTTTTTTCCTTTTCAAATTCAAACCCCCTTCCAAAAAGTCAGTTCAGTCATACCTCAGTCAAGTATGTATTATTGTCTGTTGGTCCGTCTGTCTCTACTTGCGTTTCACAAAAAAACACACTTGTTTTTTGAACCAACTCTGCCTTCCCCTACACTATTTTGCCTTTAAAGTTATTTTTAGCCACAACTTTCCTTAACACCCTCTCTCTTTCATTCTAACTAGATTTTAGCACTTGAGTCTCAAGGCTGCAATTTTTTTGAAAATTAGTGACATGTTTTTGTTTCAATACAATCGCTCGCTGATATGAACAACCAGTCTTTTGTCAATATCTTCATTATTATCTATCCGTCTGTATAAATGAAAGCATATTATTTCTCTGCTCAAGATGGGCCATCCGGCCAGCTAGGTTTTATATTCCTAACATTATTATTAAGAAAAAGTTACTTTTCAAGGTTAGTTGTTTTTTTTTGAAATATGTTCGAGCATCTTCTGGAAGGCGTTTGCCGCTGAATTCAAATAAAGGACAAAATATCGCAAAAGCGTCCAAGAAATGACTGTGGCGTATAATAGCTAAGGTCCCTTTTGTCGATTTCTTTACCTTGTGTCAACTTGGAGACGTGAATTTTTTTTCCTTTCCTCCCCCCCCCCCCCCCCCCCCCCCCCCAATTGCGTCTTTTTAGCCTTGCTAGTGTTTCAAGCACGTGTTCAGTCATATTTTTCCTTTTGATCTCCGTTCTCATCCCGTTCCAAGGGTAACGTTTTGCTTTCACGTCTAGCAAATTAATTTCCATGGCGGGTAGTGACCCGCGGCCTGGGCGATCATGTACTCGAGTAACTTACGCATTATTTTTATCCCTACTTTTTATCTTTGGAGATATTTTAACGTTGTATCACGGTTAATTTTATCACATATTTGCACAGAGACAAATATTAAAAAAGTGAGAACAAAATCAGGCATTAACAACATAAAGTAAAACTAAATAGTGGGCAAAAACAAAACCAGACAGACGTAAAAAAAAAAGTGGACACATTTTTTTTTAAATTAAAGTGTTTGCTACATTTCTTTGTAGCACGCCCCTTTCAACCATCTACCATGTAAATGGAGCTGTTGGTTATATCAGGACGTGTTTCCTTTATTGTAATATGTTTTTGTTTGTATTTATTTTATACTATATTATCTCTAGTAGGTATCTTCCTTGTGTAGTTAGTTATAGCCTAGTTCAAAATGGCTTTTTTATCCAAAATATGATATTTTCTAATCTGGTATGTTTTTAATTTTCACTGGACGGTTTATTTGGTTAATCTGTATGTATCTGGTGGGAGTCTTTCACCAGTGTGGACTACTTGACTCGGATCCTTATTTATTTTTTATATGTTAGCTTTAGTTTTTGTAATATAGTGTTTTATTAACTTTTGCACTTCTGAAGGGGTCTTTGTGCCTATGAGATTTTCTACACTCATTTCTACCTTGTGTCTTAATGTTTTGCCTCTGCTGGTCATATTTTTTGCAGTCCACCAGAAGTGGACAAATAAATACCAGGCATTAATTTAAAAAAAAAAAAAAGTAAATGTAATCACATACCAGATACTGCCGTAGGGGAGTGAAGCGTTCGAGACTTCACTATACTAGGTCCAGCTTACAGAGGTGAAGGTAACCAGTTCTCTTCCTCGCCGTCTTTGCCCCAAGAGCAGTCAGCTAGGTGGACAGGAGCGAGGCGCTACCGTGCTTCGAACCAGGCACCTTTGCCGCCAGAGGCCAGCGCTATAACCACTCTCCCAGTCGTACGTACAGGCATTAATAATAAACAGAAAAACAAAACAAAATAGTGGATAGAAAAATAAACCACGCACTAACAACACACTGAAAGCAAAACAATAGATCACAAAAAAAAAAAAAAGGTATTACCGGCACATAGACAAACAAAATCGTGGGCAAGGAACCAGACTTTTACAACCCACAGAAACAAAAATAAAAAATAAAAACCAAATAGTGGACAGAAAGAAAAAAGACGCACTCACAACACACGGACAGCAAAACAATAGACTCCAAAAAAAAAAGACATTAACGGCACAAAGAAAAACACACAAAAAAGTGGACGAGGAAATAGGCTTTTACAACACCCAGAAAAAAAACAAACACAAAAACAAAATAGTAGACAGAAACAAAAAGACCCACTAACAGAACACATTACATAATACTGTAGACCAAAAACAAAAACAGGCATTAATAGCAGAAAAACAACAACAACAAAATAGCGGGGGGGGGGGGGGGAAGAGAGAGAGACTTTTACTACACGCAGAAAAACTAAAAAGTGGAGAAAAACTGATATTAACATCACGAGAACCGAAAAACAAAATCAGACATTAACTACACACAGACAGACATATAAAACAGTGGGTACAAGATTAGGCATTACTTACACATAGAAAAACAAACGGGAAAGTCCACCTCTATACAACGGTTCAACTAACGGACATCACAAGCCTTCAGTAGCATAAGATATAAGCGCACATGACTACGAAAGTATCAAACATTTTAAGTCAACAATGGACATCCATGATTTCAGATATATACGATAAGGCAGCAAAGTACATGAGTGATTCTGAATCCATAAAATAAGACAGCAAAGAACATGTGTGATTTCGAATTAATAAAATAAGGCAGCAAAGAATATACGAGACGTTCTGCCAATTTGTAGTACCTCATCTAATGTAAGGGATTTTTCACTTTGAAGAATTCTTCTTCTTAACTTCGATGATGTGCATGTCTGTATTACATGATTTCTAATTTCATCATCTTGATTCTGAAATTGGCAGTGTTTTACAAGTTGGCGTAACCTCGTGACGTACTGGTCTAAACTTTCTTCACCGTTTTGAATGGCCTGTCTGAACTTGAACTGTTCATACATTGTATTCTTCTTTGGGATGAAATACGAGTGGGACCCAAAGATGAAGCAATAGAGAATGCAGTCAGCGACCCATAGCTTGACTGCTTGCATCAGAGTCAGCGAACCAGAGCTGACTAAGACCCTACTCCCACCTCCACGTGGTGGTCCTGGAAACATTCTGCATCACTGCAGTCTGGCTGAGAGAGTAGGGATCGCAGAGGGAAGGCAAACCCGGTCCCAAAAACTGCCGTGCAGAAGTCGGATGTGTTGACCGAAAGGTGCAGATATCACAGCTCCGGCGTAAACAGACACAACGCAACCAACGTCCTTTTCAGGACGAACGAGGAAGAAGAAGAAGAAATACGAGTTGAGCTTCTGCTTCACCTTGTCGTAATCATCACTTGTCTCGGCCATAGTCTGGTAGATACCATATACCTCTTCTCCGGCATAGTGCAATAGTAAACACTGTTTGCGTTTGACATCTTTGACCTCAAATGCCGCCAGACAGTTTTCGAAACGGCTTACCCATTTTTCCCATTTGGTTCCTATGTTCACATTGTAATCATACTGAAAAAACGTGATGGGTAACTCTAACATCCTCGTCGCCATTTGTGGTGTTCTATCTGCTATGTTTGTCAGCTAGTGTGACTGAATCTTGGGTTCTAGTCGTATGTGATTCCCTTTTCTTAACCTGGCTGTCCACTAGTCACTTTGGAGTCCATGAATGGATTCTAGAGTGTCTGTGTACGTAACCTAAAATTTAAGATGTTTAATTATGCATATATGTACATTTTTTTTCTAAGAAGAGGTCCGTGGACTTTATCGGACAGTCGAATGGGGTCCATGGCACAAAACAGGTTAAGAACCCCTGGGTTAGAGAGAAAAAATACTAGGCATAACATTAAAACAACAAACAAAAACCACAATATGACGTCAGCGTCTGGGGCAAATACAAGACATACATTATTACCATGGCAACCGAAAATAATGAACAGACTTCTAAGGTTTTCCCGTAACCCTTTTTTTCCCCCTCTTAAAAATGTAATCTCTTTTGCGCTGGCTCATAATATATGTACGGACTGCGGAATACTTGGTGTCCACGTCTATTCAGGTTAGTATACTAGCAAAACAGAACGGTTCAAGAAGACGAGAATATACAAGAAGTCTCTAGGCAGAACGCTAAAGACATAAAATGATGAGAGACATTAAAAGTGTGGGTGAGACAAAACATTAACACTAGTAAACAACCAGAAGAAACAATAAAAACAACCAGAATGGGACTTCTTCTTCTTCAAGCACCGTGCCTAGTGGCGTAGGAGATCATGTCTCTCCACAACTTCCTGTCTCCAGTACAATTTATCAATTCTGCTGTTGACTTCTTTCCATGCCACGATGTCAAACTGTCTAGTATTTGTTCTCTTTGTCTTCCTCTATCTCTTTTTCCTTCAATCCTTCCTGTTGTTACGATATATTCTAGCTTTCCTCTTCTCATAACATGCCCAAAAAAGTGGATTGCTTCTTTCTAACGTGAAATAAGTTTCCTTTGCTCATTGGCCTCTTTCAGGACATCCACATTACTCTTTTTGGCTGTCGGTGGTATTTTTAACATTCTTCTGTAAAACCACATCTCTGTTGCCTATATTGTCTTCCCTATTTGTTTACTAATTGTCCATGACTCACTCCCATATGTCAGGATTGGTTCTATGTAACAATGAAGAACTCTCTTTCTTACTTCCAATGACAAAAAAATTATTGCATGAAATACTCTTCATTTTATACAATGCTACTTTTGTCTGAACTATTCTGCTCTTCATTTCTGAGATGCATCTTCCATCCATTGTTATTAATGTTCCCAGGTATTTGAATTTATTGACTTGTTTTAAAACGGTTCCATTTAATTTGATTGTGCCTTCTGGGGAAGCCCTTTTCTTTGAGCGACCATTACTTCTGTCTTTTTGCTGTTTAGGCTAAGACCATTATTTTCACTTTCTATCACTATAGTATCAACCATTTCCTGCAGCTCCTTTTCGCTTTTTGCTATTAAGACTGTATCATCAGCGTTCTCACTCTTCTCATGATAATTCGTAATAATATTTTGGTCACATGACACATAAGACTAACGGCGCAATGTTCTTCACATTTGATGGCTCCAGGTTTCTTTGGCAAAGCTATGAATATGAATTTTAGCAGTTCATCAGATTTAGATGTCATTTCAGTTTTGTTATCACTTTTAATCCAAATTCTCCCAAAGCTTCCATTTCCTCTACTGTTACATTACCTGGTCCAGGCGCTTTGTCTTTCTTCACGTGGCGCATGGCATCCTCTACCTCTGCCACAAGTATTGGAGGTCCTTCACAACTGTCCTGGTCGTTCAAATCTGGTCTGTCATCATCATACAGCTCCTTGATATATTCTGTCCTCCTTTCTATCATGTTCTCATGACCCATTAACAATGTTCCTTCTTTTTATTTCAAACAGCCAGTGACTGTTTGTGTCCTTCTGCCTGTTAACTCATTTATTTACTTGTACATAGATTTTGTGTCTTTTCGGTTCTGAACTTCAAGCTCTCTGCACTTCTGGTTTAGCCACGATTCTTTTGCTGTTTTACATTTGTTTACTATTTCCTTATTTAATCTGTCATATTCTTCGTTGTCTTGCTTCTTCTTCCTTCTTGTATCCATCAGTTTTAAAATTTCGTCTGTCATCCACTTCTAATCTGCAGTCCTCTTTACTTCTGGTACGATTTCTTTTGATGTTTGATGTATTGATTCCTTTAGCATTTCCCACTGTTCATCTATACTCTGTATTTTGTGACGAAACGTCTGTAGTTTTTACATGTACTTTTGGCCCCTCTCTCGCTCTTTCATCCAATCCGACATTATCTCTACATTTCTTCATTTTTCTCACTCATCGTCCTATAATTTGGCATATTTTATGCCCTACATTCTTTTACTGTGACCACTCCCCCAGACGCATTTACGTTCCGCCAGGTGAACTGTGGTATTATCATAACAATAACCGGTCATTATCACCAGTCAGCGGTAATACGTTTATCTCTTTGGGTCGCCGGCCACCTTTGATAGGAGACGATCCTTGTTTGGCACAATATGGTCTCGTACGAGGATGAATAGGAAGCCAATATTGTGTGTCTGAGAAATCAGTCTGGGGATTCACAAACACAGGTGATAATTAGATTATCGCATCCGCTGGCCCCTGTATGTATCATCATTACAGATAAATCTGTCTGGGTAGACAATCCTGACGGAAGGCATTTAGACGGTAATCAGTGCACAGATTTGTTTGTTTGTACGGGATGCCACCGGAAATATTACGGCATATTGAACGGGTCACGCGATGGAATTTTAAAATGTAATATTTTAAAACACGCGGAGGGAGATTATGAATTTAAACACCCAAAACCAGATAGTGCTAAAGAGCTAACCATTGGTTTGATTTTAGGGCCGGAATATACACTGAATTTCACTGGAAAATTCGGCGGGTTGTACAATCTGGGATTTGAACTGAGAATGAGAGATACAATCTAGCGAAACCAGATACACAGATCAGAGATGGCATCGCATCGTCAACTGAGCAAACTCCCAGAAGCCATTGAGACATTGGACTTAGAATTCCATAATTATAAGTGACAGATCGAGTATTTGGGCAACTTTGGAACTTACAAGTAAACCCGCATATTTAAATTCAAGACTATAAACTTAAGGGACCAGGATTTTAAATATCAAGACTGGAAACCTAGGAATTGGATCACCCGTCATAAGAGAATATTTCCAGACCAAGTGATTCGCAGAACACCCGTCATAAGAGGAATTTCTTAGGCCAAGTGATTCGAGAGCATATAACCTAAATTGCTCGTGTCCATTATAATCTGTGCGAGGAGATTGTAGATTCCCATATTTTTGGGGTAAGTGTAACATTTATTTTACAAATGTGAATTTGACCTGTTTCTTGCTAAGTGGATATATATATATATATATATATATATATATATATATATATATATATATATATATATATATATATATATATATATATATATATATATATATATATATATATATATATATATATATATGGGAGCCGCACTGGTGTAATGGCTACGACGTTGTACTGGCGACTAGGTGTTCATGGTTCAAACACGGGCGTCAGCGTTTGAAGAAATATTTACAACCGGAAATTTGACTGAATAATCTGAACGGCTCCTGTGATAAACCTTCTGTGGATGGGAAGGAGCGAAGCTCCTGACCGGGTTGGAAGGAAAGTCCTCAGGTTCCCCAGCCTCGCAATGACATGTCATTGGGCCGAAGGGCTGAAAGCCGAAGTGCCGCTGGTTAAAAAAAAAAAAATTATATATATATATATATATATATGCAGTCATGCGCCGCATAACGTCCGTTCGGACAACGTCCGACCACATATACGTCCGTGGTCCCATAAGGTTATAATAGAGTTCAGACATCCCGATCGGAGAACAGGACGAAGCGGACGTAACTGGAAATAACGAAAGCAACAGCTTTCCGCGCGCAACACGTGTATCTCATGTCTCTTGTATACACTACAAAGCGACTGCGATGCCAGGCGCATAATGGTACAATACATATATAACCTATAATACAGTACATATGTCTTGATAGTCAAAATAAACGCCTATGTTACTGGTCTATATATGTACTGTACTGTTCTTACTATCGTTATTTTAATGTGAACTTTCGAAAAGAGATTACTGTGAAGTGCATCAAGGCTCCCAAAACGTAGCAAAACCAGTTCTAGTGATAGACAAGAGACAAAGGAAAAGTATCGATTTGGAAGTGAAACAAAAGGTAATTAAACATCACGAAGGTGGAAAACCAGTGAATGCTATAGCTCGTGATTTGGGCATGTCGCACTCGACACTCACGACGATCCCAAAGAACAAATTCTCCAAGCTGTTAAAGGATCGGCTCCACTGAAAGCTACAAAGCTTATGAAAATGCTAGAGGGACCTATATCAGATATGGAAAAAATTGCTAATGACCTGGATTGAGGACCAAACACAGAAGCGAATCCCTCTCAGCACGTTGACGATCACTGCTAAGGCACGAAGCTTGTTCGAAATGCTTAAAGAAAAAGCAGGACCAGACTACAATATCGAGTTTAGTGCTAGTTCTGGGTGGTTCAAGCGCTTCAAACAACGTTTTTCGCTGCATAATGTGAAAGTGAGTGGTGAGTCTGCGAGTGATGATGCTAAGGCAGCAGAAGATTTTGTCGAAACCCTAGATAAACTAATTGTAGAGGGAGGTTATTTGCCCCAGCAAATTTTAATATGGACGAAACCTCCTTATTCTGGAAACGAACTCCTGAAAGGACCTTCATCCATAAGGAGGCCAAGTCAATGCCAGGCTTTAAGACTTTTAAAGACAGTACATTCGCTGAAATACAGTACTGTATGTGTACAGTATCTTGGCTTTTTAGTCAATACAGGTGCACTACAGTATCCCATATAACTTTGCTAAGTATAAAGTATGGTGTTCGTACAACGTCCACATCGCATAACGTCCTATTTCACAGAACGTATCGTAGACGTTAAGCGGCGCATGACTGTATACACACACACACATATATATATATACCCTCGTATATATATATATGAGAGTGGCAACCTCAACATATGAAAATGGTTTTTTCACGAACCACTACAGCAAGCGCTGGTGATTGTTTCTGACTAATCGTGCGGAAAACCGACAGCAAAGGTGACCCCAGACTCCGACTGGAGCAGTAATGAGTGATGATTATATCACATGTGCCTGAAGTGTATAGTATCATTGTGTGAGATATATGTAACTTGTTAATGCTAGTTCAGGCTCAAATCGTTGTTCGCGGTGTCCAAGCACATATTTTCCCAGTTAATATCCAGAAGAATATTAGTGATTTCTATTCATCATTCCTGAGTTACGCTGTGTACTCAAGAATTTAATTAATCTGAGAGATTAACAAGGGCGGATGGACAGCGAGACGATGCGTCTGTCAATTTGCAGGCTGTGGTAAGTTGGGATTATATAAATATTTATAGGGGACTTAGTGTACTGACTGAGATCAGCTGTGAAGGTATCTGTATATAATATGTGTGGTGTGTTACAGATGACCTTACTTTGCTACCACATTTAGACCTCAGTCAGACTTATTCTGGAATATTGTGATGACTACGTTGAATGTCTAGGGTTATGATATTGATGAAGTGTAAGTTCACAACAACAACAACAGACAAATACTTTATTTAAGATTCACAACACTTTACAACACTATGACAAGCACATACATATAACACTCTAGAAGACTATCTTAAGTAAGTCAAGTGTTAACGTTTAAATTATGTATTAATTTCTTTCAAGAATAGATATCCTGATCCAACAACAGAGTGAATCAGGAATCACAATCAAATGGAAACACAATGTCTATGTACAAAAATTATACAAAGGATCTTTGTCCTGACATAGAATATTATTACAATAGGTGTGTAGTGTTATGCTCTGGTATTCTGAGGTAATACTGGCTTTTGAAGCTATGTTGTTGTTTGTCATCACGACTTCATGTGTTTGTTAATGGTGGAAATAATCTTGAAGGGTTCAGTTCTTTTTCTTGGTAAAACAATAACTGTCCCTCTTGCTTTAGTATTACAGTCAATTTTTAAAGGGGTTATACAAGGATGAGCTGCTCTTGCTGACACAGTCTTAACTTAGGTGTCTGCGGCAGGAAAACTGTCTCCTCTGCTCGCTTGCTTCTCAGTTATCTTGAGATACCCCACTGGTCGATATTTTGGACAAGGAGTCTGCTGCCAGCCTTCTGGATCCAGCAAAACTCAGACCAGGTGCTGCTCTAATACTTCAGTACCACGGTCCCTGAAACAAGAAGGTTGTACCTCCTTCTTCAGAACTAATATATAATATCTATTTCCACACTGAAGTACAGGACATTACAAACACAGAGTTCAGCGCTGTATGCCAACTACTAGCTTCTCATGTTACAATATACCAGTATTCCTCTCCCTAATGGTTACAACGCCTCTGCAATTCCAGCTGTACTTCCTTCTATACAATAAGATAGGTGTCATGTTACTAAATGGCAATCCCATATATGCCAATGCAGTTATACTCCTCTCTGACACCTTTTACATGGTGGAGCAATACCTAGGCTTTGCCTTCTATTTGCTACTGAAACACACACACATACAGACACAATTTGTCATTTCATATTCAATTTTCATATAATATATACATACATATATATGAAATATGTCTAGCTTACCACAATTCAAGGAAATATACACAAGTACGTTGACTGGCGATGAATTCTGGCACAATTTTGATCTGCCTTATCCCAGGCTTTTATTTAGAAAAATATAAGCTTGCTCTCAACGCACTGTCTTCTCATAAAGTTTATTTTCAAAACTGGCCCTGAACTGACGCTTCTATTTGCCTATATCGAATGCTCTAACCAATGAGACCATGTTTACAAAAGCCTTTGAAAAAACGTTACCCATCCTACCGTAACCATTAACAACCAACTAGTATTTGCAGTCCAACTAATCCGGTTTCGCATTACATATTTCTACAGCCAATCAAATCGTATCTAACGTGTTGGCCTAATTCCCATAAAGCAGTGTTGTTCAAACAGCCACTATGAGCAATTATGATCTTGTGCTGTCAGACAACCTCACTATAGTATTTTGGCTATAAATTATTAAGTACTAGACCATTTGCGTAACACATAACATATTCTTTGTCAGCAAGTCTTAAGGTACAAGAATATATAAGTTTAATGGGGTTAAGTGGCTTCGTTCATAATATGTATTATTCTAGGATAGTCGTGTATTTGTTTTTTATTTTTCGAACCGCCACCTGTCCTGCCTTTTCGACTGTTCTGTCAGTATAAAGTCAGGATTTCAGACGTAAAACAGTATTGTGTCATGTTTCCTAATAAGCATTAAACATGTTTTTTTAAAACCTTACCTCGTATCGTTAGTGTTTTTTATCACTGTCTATTTGAAAAAAATCAAGCCTGCATGCCTTTTGCGTGGGGTGGCATTAATTTTAAATCGCGAAGCGACGTGGTAGCATTGCACGCGTTCCTCCGTGCATCTCTCTCTCTCTTCTAAGCCCGTCTGTCTTTTAGGTTAACGCAGTGTATATAATGACATTAATGTAATATTATATCTAGGTCATTAAGCAGTTTGCGTATCTCAAGGTTTTCTAAGAAATACAGTACACGTTTTATACCGTGGGTGTGGCGACACATTTATTTGTAGAATGCAGTAGGAAAAGCAGAAATCGTGTGTTGCGCTATGACTGCGTTATTACTCTCAGGCTTTTCTGCCATTGGGAACGCACTGGTCCTGCTCCATTCTTCTTTCTTTTGTATGATTTCGTTCTACTTTATATTATGTTCTAATTTATATATGGGTATTAAGAATTTTTCACGACACAGGCCACAAATGTACTTAGCAGAGGCATTTGTCTTTCTATTTTGTCTAAATAGTTCGTGGCTACAAGCTATCAGACAGTTCGAAATACTAACGTTACTACGCCGCTAGTGTGAGAGAACAGCATCAACACTGACCGCCTACATTGGACGAGTTATGCAGAGAAGTGTACTCTACAAAAAAAGAAGTGACGGAAACCATGGCGACAGGACACACCTAGATCAGTTAAGTCCTGATTAAAAAGCATCAGCAAAACGGACTTTTATCAATACCCTATTAAGTCTCTATGAAGACGCTTTCATCTAAAATTTCACCAATCTTTCCACATTTATTTTAACCTGTTAAAGACTAATTCACTTTTAAATTTGTTACATGTTATTTTAAAACTAAACATAGTTGATTCAGTTATTACATGTATGAAAGCAAACGTAAGAGCACGACTTATATATATATATATATATATATATATATACATATATATATATATATATATACCTATATATATATATATATATATATATATAGATATATATATATATATATATATATATATATATATATATATATACCTCTAAACAGAGCTATACCATTATAAGAGGAAATTCGCTGAATTAACTCAGCTGGGGGCTTGAACGGGTTAAAAACCATTGCTTAAATCCTTCACAAAAGGCGAAGGATCAGATATAAATTAAAATTGTTCAGCCCAATGCAACACTGTTCTTGACTTCTGAAAATATCTTGTGAAAGCTCCCTTAAGGTAGAAGCATCATTACCCCTCTATCTACATCTCTGCCAAGAGTAATCTTGTGCGAAGGTAGTCACCTTTGACGACCCATTTAGATACTCCCAAAGGCGTCTAGGATGATGCTTAAACCAGGTGTTTCCTACTATCATATTATGTGTTCTTGCCCACTCTATCAGTTTGTCAACCTCTCTCATTTCTTTCGCCCAGGCCATAACCACCAGTAACATCATCAATTTTTTTTTCATTTCCAACCTTCGCATTGAAGTCTCCATGTATAACAGTTGTCTCGTGAAATTTACACTGAGTCATTGCCATATGAAGTTCATTGTAAAATGTATCTATTTCTTCTTCTGTACTATCTGCTGTCGGGGCAAATATTTGTATAAAATTGATATCATTTGGTCTGCCACTCAGTTTAACTAACAAGACTCGATCTGATATTGCCCAAAATCTCTTTACTGTTCTTGCCTTTTCTGCATTCAATATTATGCCTACTCCTCTTTCATGTTTATTTCCTCCAGAATATATTATTTTGTAATTGTCAGAATACATTTAATCTGTTCTGGTATATCGCATTTCACATAGCCCTAATACATTTAATTTCATTCTTTACATGTCCATCTTGATGTTATCAAATTATCTACTTTGCATTAGTGTCCTGACATTCCAAGTTCCTATGTTTAAGTTATCTTTAATTCTAATTTTGCTAACAGTAGCTTGATGAGACACACTTCACAAGTAAGCAAAGACAATTGTTTTTCTTCTTCAAGTATCATACCAGATGGCGTAAGCGATCACGTCTCTCCATAACTTCTCGTCGCCGGTTTTATTTATCTATTCTGTTCACTTCTTTTCATGACATATGTCAAACTGCCCAGTATCTTATCTCTATGTTGTCCTCTATCTCTTTTGTCCATCTATGTTTCCTGTTGTCATGGTACACTCCAGCTATCTTCCTCTCATCATCATCTCAGCCCGTAACCCGTCATGGGTCGTAGGGGTGCCATGGTGGAAGCATCAGCAGACAGGGTCCTCCACTGCTCTCTATCCTCAGCAATGCTTACAAGTGTGGAAAAACCGTGTCCTGCCCATTCTTTGATGTT
Organism: Oreohelix idahoensis; assembly: GCA_024509875.1. NCBI lineage: Eukaryota > Metazoa > Mollusca > Gastropoda > Stylommatophora > Oreohelicidae > Oreohelix > Oreohelix idahoensis. Next base: position 248,536 of record JAMPIV010010875.1, on the reverse strand, counting down.
ATCAGCCAAGGATTTTCTCTGCCTTCCTCTTCTCCGTTTACCTTCGACTGTTCCCTGAAGGATCGTTTTCGAAAGGGAGTCATGACGAGTTACATGCCCAAACCAGGCAAGCTTTCGACGTTTCACTATTGACAAAAGTGGTTCTTGGTGGCCTGCATAGGTGTTTATCTTCTCTCTAACATAGACATTTGTTTTGTGCTCTTTATAGCAAATGCGCAAAATTCTTCTATAACATTTATGCTCGAAAGCCTGAATCCTTCGCTCCGTATCTGCAGTGAGTGTCCAGCTCTCACACCCATACAAGAGAATAGATAATACAAGTGATTTGTATAATTTGATCTTCACAGGAAAACTGATGTTACTTTTCCAGATCACATTCAACCTTGTCATGGCAGCTGAGGCCATCTCAAGTCTTGTCTTGATTTCTTTACTTGATCTTCCATCACTAGATATAGTGGACCCGAGATATTTAAAGGTGTTAACTTCTTCTAACGTTTGCCCATTTAACGTAATGTTGGTCGGAACATGTTTCTTATGGCTATTCACCAATATCTTGCTTTTTTCTATATTAATTTCCATCCCATACGTTCTTGTTACTTTCTCCAGTCTAGAGGTAAGGTCTTGAAGTTCTGATTCTGATCCAGCTATCAGATCAATATCATCAGCAAAACGTAGGTTGCACAGAGGTCGGCCTCCAATCGATATGGTTGATTTATAATCGTAGAGAGCCTCCTGCATAATATGTTCTAGATAAATATTAAAGAGCACTGGGGACAGATACATCCCTGCCGAACTCCTACAGTTGTTTTGAAAAATTCTCCAATGTCGTTGCTTGCAAAAACAGCACTGCTTGCGTCCTTGTATAGTGCTTCAATGATATCTATGATGTTGGTATCAAAATTGAATTTTCTCATTACTTGCCATAAGCCTTCATGCCAGACTCGATCGAAGGCTTTTGTGAAATCATAACGTACCCCAAAGAAAATGTATAGCCTCCTTCTAACAATAAACTTCCTCTGACATTCTATCTCTTTCAGGCCATCCTCATTACTCTTTTTTAAGCAGTCTATGGTACTTTTAACATTCTTCTTTAATGTGTTTTTAACTAGATATTTTTAACACTCTTTCTTGTTTTTAACAATTAATTATGATTAATTAAAAGAATACAGAGGAAAAGAACCTTAACATGCATCGAAAGGAAGATACCAAATTAAAAGAACACAAACAAAACAAAATAATACGTTTTTAAAACAGAACATCACACGAAGATCAAACACTAAAACAACGAAAACAGTAACTGTCAAGTGTAAAATACGAGACAAAGCATTTAAAAACACATTTAAAACAAAACACATTTCAAACACGACGTTTATGACTGCGCTTGATTTCTATTATTTTAAAACGAGACGGCTGAGCTACTGCACGGTTTGTCGCGTAAACTTCAATGTAATCTAGTTCGGAATTTAACGAGCGGGAAAATATACGTTTTTAAAGTAACTGAATAATCTTTTCAATGGTTCTCCATTTATTTCATGTTCTGGTATTCTTTGATGTTGCTTCACATTAAAGTATATAAGTGGTATCACGTCTTTCTTTGCTCTCCCCGCCCTCAAACATTCAGTGTGGTTGCACAGAGACAAGACACAGGAACTCCAGATTTCTCATTCCTCTTAAGGTCAAAATGTCATTATCCCACTTGAAGACCGCTTTGATGTGGGGTAAACACAAACAACAACAACAGCGGTGGTAATTTGAATAACTAAATAATCACAACAGTGAAAATGTTCAATGTTTATTTTGGGTAAATCTAATTTTGAAGCTAGCTGCTCTTAACGGGGAAAATACCCTCAAACATTCACATTTCGACACGTCGTGAATAATCATCATCATCATTACCACTGTTTGGCTCCCCAAGGAGCACAGACTTTCAAAACCTGTATGCCATGTCTTCCTGTCCTGTGCCATCAGCTCAAGGTATTTCCATATCTTCTTTATCCCCTTCATGTCTCTCTCCATTTCTCTACTTCATTGTGTTACTTTGTCTGCCTCTACCCCTCTTACCCTTTAGATTCCAGAACAAGGACTGCCTGAAAATGTTATCAGTAGGTTTCATCAATGTGTGTCCTATCCATCTCCAGCGTCTACTTCTCATCGCTTGTTCCACTGGCACTTGTTCCTGTCATCAGTTGCACATTAGTGTGCTTGAGATATATTCCCGATGTTTTCTGATATAAAAATTGTGCAAGCAAAGATAAACCAGGCACAAGACATTTCTCAGTATGAAACAGAACGCTGGGATAATTACAATCATCGTCATCATCGTTCTGAACAAAGGTAATAGAGGTTGCAGACGCTACATGAACTAGAGGTTGCAGACGCTACCTGAACTAGAGGTTGCAGACGTTACCTGAACATCCATGTATCGATACGCTGTCATTTATTCAATTTCAGTCAAACGATTTGTCTTTTTTTTTTAAAATCTGTATGCTCTGTAGAGTTTACGCAATGGTGTAGCCGCACACGTAGCCAGATCTCCGAGTTACCTAATATGACGCGCACAGTAGGTAACAGTTGCAGTATTCTTTGCAACCTGCTTCACTTGCGTATGCCGCTTTCGCGCAAATATTAAAATGTTTAATGGAATAAATCATATTTTCAAAACCTTCGTTTACGCAATCAATTTCGAACAATCCGATTAACTGATTACAAAAATAAATAAATAAATACACCCTAGACTTGACTTAGATCCACTGTCGTTGAGCATCAGCTCTTGATGACGGCATATTTTCACAAAAACAAATTGCTTTTTCCACCAGTTAAAGGTTTACCGTTCTGAAAATATAACGGAAGCAAGGAGTGTGCTGTAAACATGTGAAGCCAAACAAGCTATAATTACGAACAGTGCTAGCACAATTCCTCATCACGAATATCTTCTCACACAGAAAATGATCTTGCACTCAGGCGCACAAAAAAGCAGCAGTAAGGACATGTCAAATGTCATTATTGATTAGTAAACCATAAAATCTTATCTACCTCAGGCAACGTTTAACTTGTGGCACTAAATAAGGTCGATTTAGGAAGTAACGCACGCCTGGTGCTATCACGTGTAAATAACTTTATGTATTAAATGTCACACAAAGTTGAAAATAAAAATTACAATGAATACCATAATTATAACCGAAGAGTTGGTTGAACAGTGTTAGACTCTCCCGAGATGGTGGATGAGCTGAGCCAAATGTAGCGCATCTGATGCTATTCCGCATTGCTCGTATTTCTTAAAAAAAAAAAAAACCGCATTGCCGCATGAATATATCCACACTGATAGCTCGTCAAATCCCTTTTATTTTCAGAAAGACTTTGAATTCGCATTCCATAACAGTAAACAGATGAAAGACACAATGAAAATACTTAATGAGAGATCACAGCTACTGGGTCTAAAACTACTCTGGGGGGAAAAAACAGAGACCGTGATAATACTTACTTACTTAGTCGTTCCCCTTCTACCGTGAGGTGTAGAGGTTGACCGTGATAATAAATGTAGGAAACTATAACAATATTAGAGGAAAACATGGAAGGGCTTGAGAGGATGGCACGGGACAAGAAGACTTGGCATGTGTTTGTTGAAGGTGTATGCTCCTTGGGGAGCTAAAGGGTATTGATTGATGACCATACTGCACTTGAAGAATCACTACAACTAGATGTAGAATCATTCATATACCTTGGCAGCAATACAGATAGTCTTCAACTTAAGGTGAGGTTCCGTTCCAAACCACTCCGTCGTAAGTCGAAGTAGTCGTGCGTCGCAAATCACTATTAACTATATGAACCGTAAGGATATGTTAACAAGTAACTGAATGATAGGATATATATATATATATATATATATATATATATATATATATATATATATATATATATATTATATATATATATATATATATATATATATATATATATATATATATATATATATATGGCTGTTCTGGTATAATATATATTTAAATAAATTGTACTCTTTGTCTATAACGAAGTATTATAGTGTACAAATTATAACATACAATTACAGCACCGTACAGTCCGGTACTGTATTAAGTAATGAAATAAAAGTACACTGTACTTCTAGGATCACACCAGTAAGTACGAGTAGTCTGATCACACCAGTAAGTACGAGTAGTCTGATCATACCAGAAAGTACGAGTAGTGTGATTACACCAGTAAAGTACGAGTAGTGTGATCACACCAGTAAATACGAGTAGTGTGATCACACCAGTAAAGTACGAGTAGTCTGATCACACCAGTAAGAACGAGTAGTATGATCACACCAGTAAGAACGAGTAGTCTGATCACACAAGTAAGAACGAGTAGTCTGATCACACCAGTAAGAACGAGTAGTCTGATCACACCAGTAAGAACGAGTAGTCTGATCACACCAGTAAGTACGAGTAGTGTGATCGCACCAGTAAAGTACGAGTAGTGTGATCACACCAGTAAAGTACGAGTAGTGTGATCACACCAGTAAGTACGAGTAGTGTGATCAAACCAGTAAAGTACGAGTAGTCTGATCACACCAGTAAAGTACGAGTAGTGTGATCACACCAGTAAAGTACGAGTAGTCTGATCACATCAATAAGTACGAGTAGTGTGATCACACCAGTAAAGTACGAGTAGTGTGATCGCACCAGTAAAGCACGAGTAGTGTGATCACACCAGTAAAGTACGAGTAGTCTGATCACATCAATAAGTACGAGTAGTGTGATCACACCAGTAAAGTACGAGTAGTCTGATCACATCAATAAGTACGAGTAGTGTGATCACACCAGTAAAGTACGAGTAGTCTGATCACATCAATAAGTACGAGTAGTGTGATCGCACCAGTAAAGTACGAGTAGTCTGATCACATCAATAAGTACGAGTAGTGTGATCACACCAGTAAAGTACGAGTAGTCTGATCACATCAATAAGTACGAGTAGTGTGATCACACCAGTAAAGTACGAGTAGTGTGATCGCACCAGTAAAGCACGAGTAGTGTGATCACACCAGTAAAGTACGAGTAGTCTGATCACATCAATAAGTACGAGTAGTGTGATCGCACCAGTAAAGTACGAGTAGTGTGATCACACCAGTAAAGTACGAGTAGTCTGATCACATCAATAAGTACGAGTAGTGTGATCGCACCAGTAAAGTACGAGTAGTCTGATCACATCAATAAGTACGAGTAGTGTGATCACACCAGTAAAGTACGAGTAGTCTGATCACATCAATAAGTACGAGTAGTGTGATCACACCAGTAAAGTACGAGTAGTCTGATCACATCAATAAGTACGAGTAGTGTGATCACACCAGTAAAGTACGAGTAGTCTGATCACATCAATAAGTACGAGTAGTGTGATCGCACCAGTAAAGTACGAGTAGTCTGATCACACCAGTAAGTACGAGTAGTGTGATCACATCAGTAAAGTACGAGTAGTCTGATCACATCAATAAGTACGAGTAGTGTGATCACACCAGTAAAGTACGAGTAGTCTGATCACATCAATAAGTACGAGTAGTGTGATCGCACCAGTAAAGTACGAGTAGTCTGATCACATCAATAAGTACGAGTAGTGTGATCACACCAGTAAAGTACGAGTAGTCTGATCACATCAATAAGTACGAGTAGTGTGATAACACCAGTAAAGTACGAGTAGTCTGATCACATCAATAAGTACGAGTAGTGTGATCGCACCAGTAAAGTACGAGTAGTCTGATCACACCAGTAAGTACGAGTAGTGTGATCACATCAGTAAAGTACGAGTAGTCTGATCACATCAATAAGTACGAGTAGTGTGATCGCACCAGTAAAGTACGAGTAGTCTGATCCCACCAGTAAGTACGAGTAGTGTGATCGCACCAGTAAAGTACGAGTAGTCTGATCACACCAGTAAGTACGAGTAGTGTGATCACATCAGTAAAGTACGAGTAGTCTGATCACATCAATAAGTACGAGTAGTGTGATCACACCAGTAAAGTACGAGTAGTCTGATCACATCAATAAGTACGAGTAGTGTGATCGCACCAGTAAAGTACGAGTAGTCTGATCCCACCAGTAAGTACGAGTAGTGTGATCACATCAGTAAAGTACGAGTAGTCTGATCACATCAATAAGTACGAGTAGTGTGATCACACCAGTAAAGTACGAGTGGTCTGATCACACCAGTAAGAACGAGAAACAAAAGCTTAGTTAAAATGTACAGGCATTGAAATATGGCCTCACGCCATAAGACCCTAGGAAAATCGGCCTTGAATACTGGTCTCCTATCCGTTATGAGTTAAATCTCATAAGCGTGTACTCGCCTTCGTGAATATGTAACCGGAGCCGGTACTATGGATTTTTCAAGGTCATGCGAGATCAAGTTTTGGCGCCTACCCCTTTTCATGTGTCGAACTGTAAGAAAATTAGCCATTTCAAACATGTCTATTTAAAATAAAATAAAAAAGAAAGATATCCACTCACTCACCCGCTCTACTGTGCACGGCATAGACCCCCCAAAAAAATCATGAACATGACATATCTGTGTCATAATGTCATGTAATGACATATTTTGCAAGTCCATGTAAAAGCACAAATGACGAGGAAGATAAAGAAAGGCCTTGAGCTGATAGCACGTGACAGCAGGGCTTGGCAGGAGTTTGCTGAAGGCCTACTGGGGTAATGTTTGAGTGAGTGAGTGAGTAAGTGAGTAAGTGAGTGAGTGAGTGAATGAATGAAAAACCACATGTGCACCGAAGTATTTTCCCACCTACTGTACCAAAAGAAAAGGAATATTGAAACTAGGTCGATATTAAACAGGCCCTCAGATACTAGGTCACAGATCAATTGCTCTCATTTTTTTCCCTCGTCTTTTCGAGCCAACCGTAAGGCATTCGGCACCCTTCTCGCGCCAGTTTCTGACCTGAATTCTCTTAACTGTGCTGAGTGATAACGTAGAAGGATTACGCGTGGCTCGGAACTTATTTGAATTTTCAAAAAAAAACATGAAACAATGCGGATTAAGACATCTGCAGCTTGAGACATTCTTCCGAGCACGACTAGAGAGACATGGGAGCAAGCAGTCTTTTTTGTGTTGTGTGTGCGCATATGATCGAGAAGAGATGTTTTACAGGTACAAAAACAGTATAACAACAAAACTCTATCAATTTCTTCCCCCCCCCCCCCCTTGTTCTAGGAACGTATATTACGGTACTGTTGAGACTTTTCGTTTACGCCATGCACTGCATTGTCGTCAGAATATTTTCAACGAATGTCCCGTAACTGTAATGGAATGTCACTTCTCCAAATGCTTCCTGGTGCAACATTTGTTTTAATCTTTTCATTCCAATTCCAGATCACTTACTCTAGTGATATTCGGCGGTGATTTCCAGATTTCGTGGACATCTGTGCTCAGTTCAATTCAATTCACGACCGCCTTCACATATACGTATTTGTTTTATGGCTGCCAATCTATTAAGTGTGCTACTGTCATCAGTGGAAGCGCGGTTACACGAAGAGAGTCCCAACTGGTCATCTGCAGACTTGAAGAACTAGAATATAGTTCATTTTAGATCCAGACAAAGCCAGCAAGCGTATAGAAGTGAAGTACTTAGAGACGTCATTATACTAGATCCAGCTGTTATGAGGCGGGATGACCTGCTCCCTTCCTCGCTGTCTGTGCCTTCCTAAACTCAAGAGAACAGTCAGGTGCCCATTTACAGAGGGTAGAGTGGAGCGTTATGCAACCAGATTTCGAGCCAGAAATGCAGTAACTTTGCTGCGTGAGTCAAGCGATCTAACCACTCTGACAAACGGACGCCCAGTTTATACAGAGCAGACAAAAACGTCAATATAAATGAAACAACGTGTCATTACGTTTATTTTTGTTTTCTGCGTTTGTCTCCTTCTGCGTGTCTTAGCACTTTTTTGTGAATGTACGTCAGGACTTCCAACTTCCTCAACACGATAAGCATTAAAATGCGCACACAGTATACAGTAGAATGGGGGAGAAACAAATAGTAATACGTCTTACAAGGAGAAAGGACAAGAAAAACCTACGTTGCGGCCACAAGGCCTTCGTCGGGGACAAACAAACAAGAGACAGGAGGGAAAGAAAGAAAATGAGAATTAAGTAGAGAGCATGAAACTATAAAAATAAGAGAAAAACAACTCCCTTATGTCCAGTCACAGAAGCAAGATGGCTGCCACTGATTGAGTACTCAGCTGTCTGAGTGTGAAGATTAGGTCTTGAGTACTTCGGTTTGCTCGGAATCCGCACTGGACCTCATCCAATTGTGGCTCAGCTAGGCGTCGGAGAGTCTCTGCTCTAGGATTCTAGAGTAGATTTTACCAGAGACACTGAGAAGGGATATGCCTCTATGGTTTCCACATTGTCGATTGTCACCCTTTTTGAAAATTGGTGTTATGATGGCAATCTCCCAATCCTTTGGTATGGTCTTGTTGCACCACGCTGCGTGCAGGACTCTTAAGAGTTATAGGTCGCCTGATGCTCCCATGTACTTAACCATTTCTGGTGTTATACCACCATGGCCTGCTGCTTTGCCCATCTTGATTTTCTCCAGTGCTGACTTCAGTTCTTTCATCTTTATGTCATCTTCACCATCATTGGTTTTCTCTTCTGTGCTAGTGGTTATCATTTCTGATGCTTCACCATGCTCACCATCCAGGAGTTCTGAGAAATATTCTTTCCACCTTTCCATTACTTCCTTTGGGGCAGTAAGCAATTTGCCTTGCTTGTCCTTTATAAATTTGAGAGGGCATTGTTTTTCCTTCCTCATGTTCTTCAGGGTCTTATAGAACAATTTCTGGTTTTCTTGCGCATCTTTTTCTAGCTTTTCTCCAAATTCTTCCCAGAACTTCTGTTTTGCTGCTAGCACCTTGTTCTTTGCTTCTGTTCTGAGTGTCATATATTCTCTATATTTCTCCATTTGTCCTGTTGTGTTGTTAGCTCCTAAGTATTGTTTCCATGCCATTTTCTTCTCTCTTATTTTCTCTTTGACTTCCTCTGTCCACCAAGGTATCCTCTTTCTCTTGTTCCCAAGTCGAACTTCACCACATGCTTCTGCAGCAGCTGTCTTTATGATGTCCTTGAATTTAAGCCAGAGGGTTTCCAAGTCATCAGGTTGTTCTTCTGTTGCTCACCGCTGCAGCAATAAGCCCCTGATATTTGGTCTTAATTTCTGGCTCTCTCAGCTTGTAGGTCTTAATGCTCATTTCTCCCGTTCGTTTACTTAGTTTCTTGCGTGATGTTGGGCAGTTCCTAGGCTGAGCAACTCTTTCAGTTGTTCTTTTGATCATAAGCAGGTAGTGATCACTTCCAATCTCTGGCCCCCTCCAGACTCTAGCATCCCGGACATATTTGAATGAGCTCCTCCTAACAATGGCATAGTCGATCACTTCTCATTTTTTGTTGGTTCACATCTAGTGTATGCATGTATGCGCTTAAGGGGGAACATTGTGTTTGTAATGATCAGATTCTGCTCACTGCAGAATCTAAGGTGTCGCTTTCCATTGTCATTGAGAGTATCTTCTCCATATCTTCCGGAAACTTCACCCCATCTAGCATGGTCATTTCCAACTCTGGCATTCAAATCTTCGAGCACGATAATTTCATCTAGGCAGTCATCGACTGTCCTTTGAAGCAGCTCGAAGAATTCCTCCTTGACCTCTGCTCTCTCATCCTCATTTGGCCCATACACTATGACCAGGTTGACTATGGTTTCTCCTTCTTTTAGTTTTACAACCATAATGCGCTCCGAGACAAAGTTCCATCCCTTGATACTATCTTTTTGGTTTTTGGCCGCAATGCAACCCACGCCCCCTTTAGCTCTTTCAGATGTGGGTACACCACTGTAGAGCAGTGTGTTGCCATCGAGATCTATGACTCCTTGTCCTTTTTTCTTTGTTTCCGTTATAGCCAGGATTTCTAGTTTTGCTTTCCTCATCTCTTCCACCAGCTCCTCTTCTTTCCCATTTATACTTCTTGTGTTCCAAGTTCCATAAGTCGTAGTCCATAATCCGTTCCAGTTGGTCGCCTTTAGAATCAATCCGGTTTTCTCTCTTGTAGTTCTTGTAATCAAAAGTTTAAAGCAAACAGGTGATTGGCATGTTGTGCCTTTGCATGGTGGAGGGGCTGCCTCCTTACTGCCTCCATGCAGGCCGCCCTCCTCCTTTTTCAGCCGGGCTTGGGACCGGCCTAGGCGGAGTTATTATCAAACATACTGAACACAAACAAAATATTATGTATGTACTGTACTAACTGAAAATATTTTTTAAATGTTATAGGACTTTAATAGCTACTACCTCCGTCGCTTGTGGCTACAGTTGTCACAGTGAAGCTGTCTTCATCTACAGATGTCATGTGTTGAACAAGCATGCTTAGTATTCGAGTAAATGCTTGAACGGCAGGAAAATTAGGACAGAGGTATACACACCCGTGTGTTAGCGGGGCCCGAAAGGGGAGCAAAGAATAGAACACTGTACCCTACAAGGCATGTCGTAAAAAGCGAATAAGGAGGGTTGGGCATGGGGCTGGTTACCCCTGTGACGAAAGTACTGAGATTCTGTCTTTCAAATGGCCCATGTCTTTTTCTCCTTGCAATTTGTTCACTATATTTTAGGAGGGATTACAGGTAATCCTTCTCCATGTTTCTTCTCCTTCTATTATTTACGTTTTTCCAAGATGAGATCACGATGGAGTTTGATCTATGTGTTTAGAGTGTGTGTGTGTAGGAAGATTGGTGCAGTATTATTCTAGATTAAGATTATAGAGGCTAGATCAGGATTTGCACCAGTTGGTTTTTTTTTTTTAAAGATAGGCATGCAGCTAGACACATTTTTCGGGATTATATATACATATATATATATATATATATATATATATATATATATATATATATATATATATATATATATATATATATATATATATATATATATATATATATATATATATATATATATATATATATATATTGGCCATTTTTGTTTCATTGCCACTAGAGGGCTAGGCTTAATCCCGTTTCTTTGTCTAAAACTCATGTACGTTGCATCAGCATGATCTAAGGTTCTGATTGGCTGAGAGCTAACTGCAGTTGAGATGCAGAGCTCCCATTGGCTTTAGAACCACGCCGCGCATATGACGTCATGAAGTCGGCGCGTGGGGGCTTGAGAATAAATACGCCCGAACTTCATAAGTTCGGTCTCTAAAAATTAATTGCCAAAGCCGGGTGCCAAAGTCAAGTCGATTGCCTTCAGTTGGACATTCGAGATTTGGTAAGCATGAATTTTTGAGTGAGGACTTTATTTAATTTTTCTAGGCCTAGGCCGATCATTTAAGTTTCTTGGGAAGTTTTAGTTTAACGTTAATTCTCATCGGCAGAGCCATCAAATACGATCTTAGTGATAGACTTGAAACTTTATAGGTCCATTTAATTCCTTGTTGAAGGAATAGCGGCATGGTTTAAAAGTTGAGATATCACCGCTTTGTATTATTGCAAAGTCGGTCGGGAGAGAAACTCGCATCTGCGAATCATATGTATTTGCAGAATAGTCGGGAGCGTGTGTAATGTGTATTTTCATTTGTGTTTTTATTGAGAGTCTTGATGCTCGCTATTTATATAGTTACGCATATATCTGTGGACGGAAGTGATAGAGGTATTAATTGGAGCACGTGTGTGCTATCAGTAATGAATATTTATGCAGGAGCGCGTGGTTGAAAAACTGCGGCACCACGTGGCTGAACTACGGGGTTTTCAATTTGATAATCGGAAGTTATGTATAACTTTTGACGGCAGGTAGATGCTAGCGTAAACAGGATTATATGTTATTGATTGTGCATTATTGTTCTGTGAATTCAGAAGATGGGAGAAGAAATTTTAAAGGGAATTATTTTGTATTACATTTTGAATGTGATTACTATTATTGACGGGAATTTTAGGAATTCCTAGAGAGGGCTAGTTTTAGTTTGTGTTAAACATTACGGCATTAGTGTCAGCGTAAGAAGTAGGCCACAGTACGTCGGCCCAGACGGGCCAGTGAAAATATTGTTGTTGCTCGGAGTTAGTCAGGCAGAACAAGCGATCTGGGTTAGCCAATGTTTACTTTGTAGGCTCAGGTAGAGAAGGGAACAGGAGAGTAGCGGACGGTGTTGGCATGATTTTTGTATGGAGGTGCATAACGTGTTGAAGAGTCAAGGAGGTGGTGTTATTAGAAATAGATTTATTACGTTTTGTTTAGCTGTTGTTTTGTTTCGTCTGAACAGCAGGTACCGGCTTTGTGGGAATGAGAGCGGAATTTTGAGACCACAAACTTTCTCCCACGGCAAAGTTGGGGCATTCGCAGAACCGCAAGGGTTTTACGTTAATTGCCAGTGGTGGAAGGAGAGGAAGAAAATACGTTTTCCCAGCCAGGGGAAGACATTTTCCAGCGAATAGGATTTTTGTGGATAAATCCTGAGTTCTGTCGCTCGTTACACACGCAGATTTGGCAAGCTGCCAGCGTTGTGGTAATTTTATGTTCGCTTCTTCACGGCCATAATAAAGCCGATAGCCCCATCGCCCAGTCATAGGTAATCGGGCAGGTAACCTCAGAGGTGTTAGGAGAAGCCAGCTACAGTTCCAGTCCAGAATCCAGTGGGGTTCTGTTAAACCTTAGTCATCAATTCCAGAGTTAGTGGAGAGAGAGAGGGTAAACATTCTCTCTACTGAAGTCAGCACAGATAGGCAGAACTGTTAGCGTTGGTAAATCATAGCAGAGGACCGCTGCTGAAGTTTAGAGGTGCAGTTAGTTGTGTTCAGGAGATTCCAGGATAGGCTGTGTAGAACCGAAGTCTGTGCAGAGATTGTGTAGACACTTCGTAGTCGTTCCAGCTATCAGGGGACTTAGAGTTAGTTAGAATTTAGAATAGTTGTGGAAGTGGAGGCTCGACAAGTGCAGTGTGATTTATTTTTTTTGTCTAATCCAAACTTCTGTCCCCATACAGGTTGCAATTGTGGGAGAAGGGTTGGGGTTGATGCATTTTTAACTGTGCTTGATTTTGTTTTCAGGTGTGCATCCTCGCACTTTATGTATATGAGTTGTTTATAGGTGTATAATAAACTTGTATAAATTGTAGCTGGCATCAGTCATTTCCTTTAGTACAGTAGCTATATGTTGTCTGTATCTTGGTGTTTGTGAAGCTTGATATAACCTTATCCCCTTAGGGTAGCTAGAGGTCGTTGACAACTATAGCACATAAGACGTCCGAAGTGGCGAGGAAAGAATCAACCTCGGTTCTTAACCTCGGAGCCAATAGTGTCAACTGTTCACATTTCACTATCATTTTCTTCAAAATCAAATTTTCCAGTCTTCCTTCTCACTAGTGTCTTGTCACTATAGGTAGACAGTCTCTAGTCCTAAATCCATTTCGTGACAACCCCATCCCGTAAAAAACTTTTTACCACAAAAACTCCAACAAACATGGACAAGTCAAATAAATAATAATACAAGCCAATGCAGTACTATTTTTTTAGGGTGTGTGTCAGGTTCAGCTAATCACGGAAGAGCAGCCTACCCAAAAACCATCGATAAGTCTACGAACGTTTAACATGGAGGAATAAAAAAAACTGACGAACCAGGGGTTCAGACTTAAGACCCCGTACAAGTGTATGTGGTGTCAGAAATGGACGAAAGTGGTATCACTTTATCGGGAACAACTCCAACTATGTGCATGCATAAGGAAAATTGGATTGATAGAGTACTTTTGAAGATATATGAAAGAAAAGGTGTCAGCTCATCGAGAAATCCTGTTTTTCCCAATTAAAATTCGATATAAAATCACTAACAAGACCAATTATGGGAATTAAACGAACACTGAAACAAAACAGAATGTTAATTTTGGAAGTTACAAGGTGAAGCATATAAAAGGGAACCGCATTGATTATGTCTAGCACAGAATCGTTCGAAGAAATTGGAAGAGGCTTTGGCAATACTCTGGTTCTCTGTTGTGTGACACTGAATCGAAGGTTATCGACCTTTCAAGACTTCTCAGGATGCAACTGCCGCTAAAAATTTTATAGCACGCGTTTATTCACTCGAGGATGCCGATGAGACTATACTGGAAAATCATTGCCTCAAAAATCACTTGGAAGCACCCCGGATAATTGCAAAGAGAGAGTAACAATTTTGGTAGCCGCGAAAGTGGAAGTCATCGTTTACTGCTAATGATCAAAGCAGTTGTTTAAAGAATGTGACAGTCTCCCAGTGTTACTGCCTTGATACACACCAATGCACCATCTCATCCAGAGACGGATACAGACAGTTGATGCAAATTTTAAAGTAATTTTTCTGCCTCCCAATGTAACAGCACTGATTCAACCAATGGATCAGGGTGTTATAGCAAAGCTTAAAAAGATGTACAAGAAGGAAGTCCTGCGTCGTTTATTGTTGGCGAAGATGAAGAAAGTGTGGTGGCGTTTTCAGGACGTGCTATATGTTAGCAGCGATAATCTCAACAAGCAAGATTGTACTGCAGTGGACACAAATGAAAAAATGGGCCGCAATGCCCGGATTTTCGGACTGTGACAAAGATGATGATCCTGTGGCTAAAAAAAGGAAGATGATAATGATTCTGGTTTTCACGTGCTAAAAAGAGATGAAGATTTATGAAGAAAAACCAAAAAACGTCGACCCAAGAGGCCTTTATAGCACTAGAAACAGCGCAGCTGTCCTACAGCCAGGGGGACTTAGCAAAAAGGAACACAAGTTTGGTGCAACAAAGAAAGACAGCCAGAGAGCAAAACTGCCCCAAGTACTCGGGCGGGGACCGAAATTTCTCCAACTCTTGATACGATGACGGAGCTAGCTGCGACGTGTATCGACCCGGTTGAGAGCCCGAATGACCAGACTCCTTGCGAGGAAGAGCAGAAACACACCGATAGGGTAACACTCAACTGCAGATGCAAGCAGTTTGGGCTGAACTTGACGATGAAGACCCAGAAATATGACTACATGTATCGACCCGGTTGAGAGCCCCGAATGTGAGCACATTAGAGCAGATAGAACAGATGTCAGAAGAAGAAGACCAGATGAAAGCGTTAGAACCGATAAAACAGATGTTGGAAAGAAGAAAAAGAAGACAGGAGCCTAAAACCCAGGGAACACCACCACAAGTACCCAAATCGTCAACTGAAGCCCTGTCTACCACAGAGAAGCTGCACAAAACACCGTTGACACCACCACACGATGCCGAGATGAAAGAAGCACTATTTGAGGCGGCTCCAGTGTCAGACATCGAGATACGCCGGAATCCTACAAAGAACAGCCAAGTCCTCCGAGGTGAACAAGAGAAGCAAAATCACGAGCAGACAGAAGAGGACAGGGCACCGAGCCCGAAGACAAATACTCAACCAGTGGTAGCAGATGGGAGATGCCGCCCAGGCGAACTAAGAAAAAGCATTCACAAAGAACAGGATCAAGAGCGCAAAATAAAAATTACGCAGTTGTCCGAAGGAGAAGCCACACTCAGAGCACTCCCACACGACAAAGTAATCAATGTCCTGGAGAAAGTAGTAGGCAAAAGAGGCATAATAAGTATCAGAAGGCACCAACAGGGAGTGACACTTGCCCTGAATGATACAGAAAAAACTAAATCGCTGATGACTGATCTGGCATCCGGGCCTAAAGAATTTCAGCTACCACACCGGATCAAAATCCAAGCAGAAATCCACACTGAAACCAAGAGAGTAGTCATCAAAGGGATAGACACCAGCTTGTCAGACACAGAGGCCCTCAGCTACATCCAGGCCGAAAACCCTCGGTACAGATTCACACACGCAGAAAGGCTTAAATCCTGGAAAAAAGAAGACACCAGACTGATAATAGTGACTCTACAGGGGAAAACAGTCCCAGAAAACATCACTATCCAGAATAGACCTCGAAGAACACATGCCTACATCCCGCCAGTGATACAGTGTTCAAAGTGCCAGGGATTTTCTCACACAAGGAACACGTGCAGAAAAGAGACGGTCTGTAGATACTGTGCGGGCAGCCACGAATACAAAGACTGCCCAAAGGCCAAAAAAGACCAAGACTACAAAGCACCAAATAACAATAGAAAATGTACCAACTGCCTCGGAAAGCACGGAGCACGATACCGAGGATGTCCCGAATACCAACAAACAAGGCAAATAATTACAGTTGCCATTGGAAAGGGAGTATCGTACCAAGAGGCAAAAAACACACTGAAGGCAAGTACTCTAGGTGATAGGCGCCAAGACAGCCTAACGGAACAAGTCAGACGGCTCACGGCTGAAGTGAGAGATTTGAAACAACAACTGCGAAAGGAGATAGAAAACCGCCAGCCACACAAAAACAGAACCTCAACTGACAGATATGAAGAAATACATGACAGCTCGGAAAGCGCGAAACAACAACAATTCATAAACGACATGAAAATAATACACCAAGACATGAAAAGAATTCAGCAACAGGTAGAAGAAGATGTAAGGAAACTGATAGAACTGAAAGATGGAAACGAACAACTACTGAAAAGAATAGAGGCAGAAAGAATGACCATTGAAGAAATTACATCAAACACAAAAGACACTAAAACGAACGACCAATCAAACGAAGAAGTCATCGAGGAAACGTGGGAAGAGCTACTCCCAACAATGATAGAAAAAGCGCTTTCCCAGATACAGGAGAAAAGGAAGACACAAGAAGCAGAAACGAGGACAAAAACTCACAAAACCTAACAAGCCAGATAGGAAAACAACAAATGTACACCATGAACACGCCACGACACCCCGAATGGACAAGAGCAAAGAGGTATCCTGACAGGCAGCTAGTGGTCCTTTTTAGGACCAGTCCTTTTCAGGACTAACAACAGGCTAGCACCGAAGAAAGTAAACACCCTATATACCCCAATTATAACCAACTTTCAGGTTGAACAGGGTATTACAGCAACATAGTAGACGAAATCAACAACAACAACATCAAAATCACTTGCACAGCATAAAGACAGAAGGACGGAGGCTAGAGAGAGACGCGTGTGAGGCTAACTTCTTACCATCTGTGGCCGGGCCGCACTATTCTCCACCAAAGCCAGTATTTTCTGAACATTATAAAGATCCTGAGAGGGTATGTAGAATTACTGTGTATATTTAATACATTCATTACAACTGTTTATTTCAGGATTTGGTTAGTCTATGTGTTATGAAAGTATCATACATAATGTTTGGTTAAAATGGTATGCTTGTCGAAGGTTGGAACCTGATAAAATAATCACACAGTGACTGAGGCCTTATCAGGGCTTATGTACCTTGCCATAAAGTTACAGCACTTTTCAGAGCTGACTTGTCAGGCAGAGGGAGTAAGGGTGATTAAGACACCATAGCATATATGTGTGTACAGAATTGATGTATGAACTGTAGTATATTCTGTATTATTTTATTTTAGAAAATGTTCTGCAGCTAGACACCTGTCTTGTCTCGCTATCGCTTATCATGACTGATCCATGTATCATGCATATACCCGCAGACATCTGAAAACAATATCATCTCACATACATTAGACTGGTATGCAGTAAAACAAAACCTAGCCACATGTCTAAACCTTGTCCTCAAGTTCGTACTTGTCACCATAAGTCAGAGGTCAATGATCGAGAACCAGTTGAGCTAACGAGTAATAACCAGAAGTCTCAGTGGTGGTTTCGAGATCGATGGTTTCCACCCCAGCAGTGTCTGGATTGGCATAAGCAACACCCATCTGCCAAACTGTGCATTTCAAAGCCAAATTTCATCTGACATACAAGCTAAGTGAATGTCACTGACAATCATGCACCCTGAGTGACAACTTGTCAAGAATTGTTTCATGATGAAAATATTAGTATGATAGCATAGCAGAGACAGTAAAGTGAAACTAAGACAGTGAGGAATTCGTTATTCAACTATTTGGAAAAGTCTACAAGAACATTTTTTTGAGTTAGTTAATTAATTTAATTTAACTTCATCATCACCAGGCTTTTGTAAAATAATTCCTCATTGATTCCATCGACATACATTCATAAGTCAGCACAAGAAATATAAATGTAAATAAACAAATTTCATAACTGAATATTGTTGAAGTTGAGTTTTATGAATTGTTTTATCACAGATAGTTACTTAGCGAAGGTGGCACCGTAGGCTCAGACTTTGAATTCTATCTGTAGCAGAGACCCTCACAGCCATGACTATCCTGTGATACAGTGTTCATCTCCAACACTGGCACCTCACCCTTTCTGGAGAGAAGACTTCTTCTACTCTATTACTATCACTATACACTATAAAAATCTTTCGCCACAATAGACGACTGGTTATATTCCTGCCTTCAAGGTAATTGTGTGCACATCGTGAGGTCGAATTGTTTTAAGTGTATAACGCGCATATGGCATAAAACAGAAATAACGTTACATTAAAAAAAAAACGCTAATCGAACAGCGTAAGACCGGGGGACTGTTGTACTAGACTATTATACGGATTCCTTAATACAATGTTTCCCAAAGTGTGGTACGCGTACAGTCAGGTGTATGAGAAAAGAGTTCAAGGCTGCACAGCTAATTTATTTTAATTTCAACTTACCTTATTTTTTTTAAGCTGCAGAAAACAATTAACTAAAAATTTATAAATTAATGTACGAGAATGTTGTAGTGAAGAAATACACACACGCTTACTAACAAGTTAACGCCGCGTTCTCGCGTTCGGGTGATACAACCGCCTTTATAGCAGAATAAATAATAACGGAAACCTGACTCCTGTGAATGGTAAATAAATAAATATAGGTCATTAACAGGCACTCGTTGGACAAAAAGAAGGACACCAGGCGACAGAACAGAAATATAAGTATATAAGTGATATGCTTACCAGGAATCGAACTGAGGCCCATCCATACGGCGCCATCGCCCTGCTGTGATGGTTAATCGTGAAAGGACAAAGCGATGGCGCTGTTTGGGTGTTCCTCAGTTCGATTCCCGGTAAGTCGATCACTTATGTCTCTTTTCTACTTTATGGTGGTCCTCCTTTATGTCCAACGAGTGCTTGTTAATTATCTATATTTATTTATGTATTTATTTACAGCAAAATGGTAGGATATCAGTTGTTTCGCAGCTCCGGCCAGGCCCGTGCTTGATGCTGTACTGCGTGATCTGACGCTTGCGCCACATCTTACAGACATTTTAATAGTTAGCTTACATAATTTCAGTAAAAAAGCGTGACAATAAACCAGACCGAGGTCACAATGTTACAACATATATAGATACGCAAAAACTGTACCGATGGTTAATTGAGAGTCTTTAAGCGCACTGTATTAATTAATTAACAGTTTCTTTTTATTGTTTTTGCCACACCCATTAATATGGATCGCTGGCTAAATACAGAATATCTGAGAAGCACATGAGACAATAATGAAGAAAATACAAGTGCTAATTATAGTTATAAGGAAGAAAGCAGTGATATACCTGCAACATACATCTTTGATGACGAAATAAATGAACAGTGCAAACTACCTGTAAGTTTATTAAAAGTATCAGCTGGAACGAAAATTGGGGGTGTCCCGCAAATATGACGAAGAGTATGTTAAAGTACGATTTTCGAGAACTGGCTTTGAGGTAGAGCCCGTTCTGCTATGTGTGTTACTTGTTTAAAAGCAGCTCACAAGTGACAGTATGAAACCATCCGTATCTCAAACGCTGTTTCGATACAAAATATAAAGATTACCAGGAAAAGACTGTAGAATTCATCAACAATAGACGCAAAGATCTCCAAAAGTCCCATGAAACATTACGCAATGTGATTGGAGGTAAAAGATTTTAAAGCTCTAGAAACTTCTTAAGGTGAGGCGTACTTAACAGCACGTTCAGGAGCTGCTGAAAGGGCTGGCGACACATTAGTAAAACATGTAGTAATGCTGCAAGTAATGACTGGAGATGGTTTGGCCATGTCTGCAGAATGGGAGAAGATCGGCTGCCACGACAAATATGGGAAACCAACAGCCGGGGAGCCAGACCTCCAGGACGACCCAGAGTTCGCTGGGAGGACAACATTAGACAGTCTCTGCAGGACCTAGGGCTAGATTTAAATCAGACCAGGAGGAAGACAGCCGATGGGATAGTATGGCGCTCTTTCTGCAAACTTCTACACCCCAAGGTAGAAGAGCAGCGACTAAGTAAGTAAGTAATGATTGTAAGATAAAGCAAGCAGAACTACAGATCGTTTTTCCCTGTCAAATAACACCGTTCACAGCCGAATCACAGATATGGCTGAAAATGTAAAGCAGATATTATTGTCACAAGCAACAACGTATATTTTATATGTGTTAGTGTAGAAAAAAAAATAGTATTATTAAAATATACCCAAATTATCATCGCCTGAGAGGGGTACGCTGGTAAGACAACTCTCATAAGGGGTACGAGATTATTGCAAGTTTGGGAAACACTTCCCTAATACAATGAAGGACATTGAATTGTTCCTTCTTTTTCTTTCTTTGTGTGTGTGTGTGTGTTTTAAATATGTAAATTTTAAACATATTTGTACACTTCACTGTCCGACAATTTTTTTTTAAAGTACAAAATAAGAAAGAAAATACTCATTAAAAAATCATGTTGGCTATAAAGAATCTTAGAAATGCCCAGATGGCTGTAGAGTTTCAGTGTAAAAAACCTTACAAGTGAAGACTCAATCTCGACACAAGAAAAGTGTATACTACAGTATTAGAAACAATGTGCAAATTAGGCCACAAGATGTTTTTTTTTAATAAGAAAATATGTATCTCCGACACAGATTTCTGCGTCAAACATATTTTTTAAAATAATATGAAGCTTGTAAAGTCTGTTATTAAAAAACAAACACAAAAAAAACATCTCTGGAGTGAAACCTCCACTTAAAAACTGTCAATGCGGCATCAAAGTTAACTATAAGCTCTATCATCACCAATGCATGAGGCAACAAATTTAGCTATAAGCACTATCATCACCAATGGGTGAAGCATCAAA